>JAODKK010000060.1:8446715-8458339 GCA_026774405.1 Petrocephalus microphthalmus | reverse complement strand
CCAGCATCATCCACACACACCTACACACCAGCATCATCCACACACACCTACATACCAGCATCGTCCACACACACCTACACACCAGCATCATCCACACACACCTACACACCAGCATCATCCACACATCTACACACCAGCATCATCCACACACACACCTACACACCAGTATCATCCACACACACCTACACACCAGTATCATCCACATACACCTACACACCAGTATCGTCCACACACACCTACACACCAGCATCATCCACACACACCTACACACCAGTAGAGTCCACACACACCTACACACCAGCATCATCCACACACACCTACACACCAGCATTATCCACACACACCCACACACCAGCATCGTCCACACACACCTACAGTACACACCAGCATCATCCACACATCTACACACCAGTGCTCACACATATATAGATTCAAAGGCACTTGTCCGGCAAAACAAACTCTTCTATCTGGCTGCCCTAGATACTTAATCTACCTTGTAACTGATTGTTAACTATGAATACCTATATATATACATATATTTATGAAAAGACACCTTACCTTGATATCCCCTTGGACCCTGAATACCTGTAATTGCCAATATACAGTACAGTTACACTCTATGAGGAACCCAGAGATGAAATGATGATTACAGATCATGCTTTCTTGTACTGCTAACAATGCTAACCTTCTGCCCCTTTCTCTCCAGGTGGTCCAGGAGGTCCTGGAGGCCCGGCATAGAATGTTCCTGGAAACCGATCCAAGTAAAGACATTCTCACATTTACATATTAATGATAACAAACTGGAAATGGTAACAAACTGGATTACATACTACCTCAATTGATATACATATATATATATATATATATATATATATTTCAAAACATTGACATTTTAGGTCTAATTACTATAAAATGAAATATCCTTAACAGATTATGCGAAAAGTGAGATGAAATTAGTTAATGGATTGAAGTGCTAAGCTGCATCCTTGCACATGGGTCCAAGTTGATTACTCTCAAAAACAGGTGAATATAATAGTGAGGTTGGTATGAGTCAGTACCTGAGCTTGATATGAGGCTCCCAGGTTCCCCTTTTGGTCCTGGTAGACCTGGCTGGCCGTATCCTGGAAACAGCAAGGACATGCACTTTCATCAGAGCTTGCTAAGGCCTTTTCAGAGTAGCTTAACTGTGGTTGTGCTGGAAAGGCACAGACTGACCTGGCTTTCCAGGCAGACCAGGGGGGCCTGGTGGACCTTGTCTGGACTCTCCTAAAGAAGAAAAACTGTTTTTACTTTGGACAGAAGGATATTAATAGAATGCGAGCAGTTGCTACTAGCAACTATATCTAATTGTTAATTGGGAGAATCTGGAGAATTTCCAGTGCGCCGCCCTGGTGGTGGGCTGGTGACAATGGTTGGGCAATAATTTTATTATTCGACAGGAGGACATACAATTTAATCCAGACAGCGCGATGGATCCCCCCTCCACTCCACACACTTTTCTGTTTTCAGACGTTTTCTGATGTGTGAATTTACCCAGCTGAGGTTCAGTCCCCCTCCAACCCCGGCTAGGTCACTAAAGTTTGATGGGGGAAAAAGCATAGTCGTGCTGACCTGCGGGACCAGGTGGCCCCGGTGGCCCCGGCGGTCCAGCAGGACCCGGGATGCTTGACAGAACTGCATTGCTTTCAGCATATTGTCCTGAAAGGGACATGCCAGAAGGGGGTGAGGGTCACAGGAAGTAGGAAAAAAAGTAGGATCAGCTGAAAGCAGCCATGCCGTCAGCGTTTTTTCTTTCCAGGATTTCCTGTTTGGATCATGCATGTGGGAGAGGAATGGTGCCATGGAATGCTTGTAAATGCTTTGAATGATGCAAGGTAGGACCAGGAATGAGCCTCTCCCTTTTACCTTGATCTCCTTTGGTACCCTTAGGACCTGCCAATGTACAGATATATGCTCAGTGTAAGACCAGTTGCACACAAACATGTTTACCCTACGGCATTGTTTGTACTATGCATATATACACTCTGCATGACCAACGATACTCTGTTTCATTTTCCATTTCATGAGAAAGAAGACTTACCAGGTGGACCAGGCAGCCCAGCTGGGCCAACTGGACCTAAGAAAAAACAAGCATCATTAACAATGATTCATCTGACTTGAGAGATGGAAAGTGCCAGCCTAAAGCTCCTATAGGGTAGGGCTAATACCCCTCACTCGCAGCAAAAAACCAAAGAAAATATTTTTCTCTGTCCAACCTGACAGTCCTGGAGGTCCTGAAGGGCCAGGGGGTCCGGGGTTGCCTGGGGGACCAGGGATGCCCACAGAAGTCGAACCCGCTGAGAAACCCAGCAGAGACATATATCAAAGACTGAGACAGTTTAGTTATTCTCACAGATGACAATGTGAGGTGTGGAAATGTAATGACTGCATATATCTTACTGAATTTATCAACTGCATTTAGCAAAAATGATGAATCAGCCATAAATCTTATATCAATATACTATAGTATGTGTAAAATATAAAACATCATTTCCAGTGACTGACCTGCATTGATGATTTTTCCAGGTTCACCTGGATCACCTGAAACAGAAGTTTGAATGATATAACCTTATAGCCAAAATCAGGAAAGAACCATTAAGATATCATATCTATTTATGACATCAGTCTATACGCATATGAAAGAACTTCAAACCCAGTTTTTTTTATTCCAATTTTGTGTGTTACCTTTGGTTCCAGGCGCACCAGGATTTCCTGGAATTCCTGTGAAATATAAAATATTCTTCATTCATCATCTTAAAAAAAACATGCTAGTGTTATAACTGAGACAGAAAATGTTTGTATTAATAAATGCTAGCATTATAAGATGAAAATTGTGAACCCTTGGGCTTATATTAGAACACAGAAACAAAGCTAGAAACAAGGTGAGTGAATTTCCTCACATCTGAGATCATAGCGAGCTGAATAATTGTTACTTTAACAACATACCGCTGTTATACTGATTGTTTCGTCCAATGTAGTGTGTTACTAGATGGAATCGCTATGTGTGAAAATGCTCCATCTACCAGTGTTAGGCAAGCGGTTCATAATCACAGCGAGAAGTTCATTTCTGATTTTTACATCTACAGGCATCAGTTGCTCAGTAATTGCAATACCCATAAATTCATTCTTACCGAGTCAGGCATTTCTCATACAAATCACATATATGAATTAGCAGTAATTCAAGTTAATGTCATGTCCAAATCAATTTTAAAGAGAATTCCACATTAATATTCTTCCATGCATTTTACTATCCTGGTGCCCATCCCAGCAGGCACAAATCATAAAGCTGGCAACCGATTTACCTAGCTGCATGTTTTTGGGCTGTAAAAGGAAAGTACACTATCTAGAGGAAGCCCATGCATTATGGGGAGAAGATGCAAATGCCATACACACTGCAAACCGATAGCAAGGCTACAGCACTACCATACATTACAATACAAAAACTGCACTACTACTGCAGCACGCTGCTATCAGTTAGCTTAGGAGTTTTTTGTGAGAAGTTTATGACAAGCAACTGTATCAACCAACTTTACTGGTGAAAGACGTACCGGGTTTACATTATTTTATATGAATGCCAGCCCTGGCCTCATGCCTACAGTATTTACAGTATATACTGTATTAATTAAACAGCATTACCTGGTGGTCCTTGTAGTCCTGGAGATCCTAGAGTAAAAAGGATTATCATTTGACCCAACAGACACATGCAAAGTGATTAATTTCACAGCAATTAAATGGCACAGATAGCCCAAAAAAGTCTCTCAACCTATTTATAGACTGAGCTACTTCTAATGGTGAATTAACACTGCAGAACATTCTTGAAAGCTGTAAACAAATGTACTGGTGCGTCTATGTCCTTTAAAATCCGAACAGGCAATTTGGCTGTGTACCTGGAACGCCGGCATCGCCTTGAGATCCTGATGGGCCCCTGATTCCAGGCAGTCCAATCGGACCCTGGTCACCTGGAAATAATATAAAATCAAACACATGTATGGGTTTATTGTGCATCAATTATTATGAGCATCATGATACATAACATGCAGAACCGGCTTCTGGGATTTACCTCTGGGACCCTTTTCTCCATCAGCTCCAGAAGGGCCTGTTTAAAACACAACAAAAAATGTAAAGAATTTAATTGGCAACATTTGTAGATTTATTATATGGGTATCTATCCCTGCTGGTAGAAGTCCTTCAATTTTTTAATCTGACAGAGCTTCCTTATGTTAAATCCTGATATTCTTATTAGAAGATTAGTAGTAGCCACAGGTATCTTCAGCAGTGGTTCCTGACCCGGGTCCTCGGACACCCCTAGACAGTCTGTCCCAGCTCCCAGCCCCCCTGTACTTTGAATTCAGTGTCTTTGATTGTTTGGATCAGATGTGCTGGGAGCTGGTAGGGAGCAAAAATGTGCACTGCCTGGGGGTCTTTGGGGACTGGGCTGCGAATCACAGTTTTCACAAAGTGTCTCTGAGAAGTATGTACGTGTGAAAACTGTGATTCCGTTTTAAATTTAAAGACTTGTGGGCTAAAGCTGACTGGACAAAGATGCAATATTACTTTTTCGTTAGTGATGTAACGATTAAGCTGCATTCAGCGTAAAATTAGAAACATTGAAATATTTTAATACTTTGCTATTTTATACAGACAAATATGCTGTTTGAAGTGACATTGTGCTGACAATGTAGCGTATATGTATTGTCAGTGGCACATATGGTGGCTCAGTGGGTTGTGCAGTTGTCTCCCAGTGCCAGGTTTGAGCCTTAGAATTCGCCCCTACTGTGTGTGTGTGTGTGTGTGTATGTGTGGCTTTTGCCAGTTTATGTGAGTTTCCTCCCACAGTCCAAAGAAAATCACTGGTGACTCTAAATCGTGCATTCAGTGGGATTGTGTGTGTTTGTGCCCTGGCATCCTGTCCAGGTGTACCCTAGCCTTGCACCCTGCCTGGGAGAAGCTCCAGACCCCCCACTACCCTGACCACGATGGTGAGAACATGGATGGATATGTAAACATATGCCACCTGAGAAGACTTAACCACAGCTACCTTTCTGATTCATCAAAAATAAAAGCTATTTTATTATTATGAAAATGAAAGCTATTATTAATTTACAGTTTATGATAATGAAAGAATAATCTAATAGGGTGTAAACGTAATTAAAGTATTTCCTCAGAATCTCCATCTCTGGTACTCTCGTTCTTTTGTGCCAGTCAAGGGAACACTTCAGAGCTGTATGAATGTTGGGATTTTACGCCCCCCTCACCCGCAGATCCTTTGGGCCCCTTCTCCCCAGCAAGCCCTGGCAGGCCTGGCAGTCCTGGATCACCTGTGGGGCGGGAACCAACAACCAACTGTCAGCCGGCAAACCTCACCTTGGTCAGAACGTCTTCCAAACAGTTCTAATCAAACTCATGAGACAAATACAAATATCTTCCTCTGAAGCCATATGTCCACTTCAGTAGTAAACTGCATACTTTTGGCGAGGGACTAGTCACATCAGATGCTCACCTTGAGGTCCCCGTGGTCCCTTTTCTCCCTGGTCACCTGTATTAGTCAAAAGTGCTTGTCACTTACAGGAACATGAACTTAATTTGCCTTCTAACCCAATTAACCCAAACATACAGTCATTTAAGCGCAGGTAAGTAATTTCAATTCAAAAACCCCAGAATCCTACCTTTGGGTCCTTGGGTCCCTTGTACCCCTCGCTCCCCTGCAGGAAATGACAGTATTTTGGGGAAAATGCAGCTACAGATGTCAGCACAATAACACCACACACAATGCATGAGTCTTATTAGAGCATGACAGGTAGTAACTTGGGAAAATGCAGACAGTATCATCACATGTGGTCCTGTACCTTTGTCTCCAGATGGTCCAGGTTCTCCACGGAAACCTTGAGGGCCAGGTTCTCCTAAAAATGTCAGGACGCACATTAATTATTCAGTTTTTATTTATGTTATTGAAAACTCCAGTATAATGACTGAGTGAGTTATTACGCAGTTAGTAACTCACCTTGCACACCAGGGGTGCCAGGTGAACCTGCAAAGCCTTCAGCACCGAAGGGAAACAAGTTTAAAGTTCATTTTTGGAGAACCTCACAGCTAACACAGAACACTGGCTTAAGGTTAATTATTTTAATGAAACCAGAACCAAGGCTTGGTATAGCAAGATTCTGATCCTACCTTTGGGTCCCACTAGACCAGGTGGCCCAACAAGCCCTGGAATCCCAGGTACGCCAGGAGATCCTGTGTCGGTATGACAATAACGGGAAAATAACAGGAAAATAACGGCAACTATTTAAGATCGTCCAGTTCCTAGTTTATTATAATGTTAACTTGGTGCTAATATAATGTTGATATCCCATTGATATAGTGTTGATACAGTGCTGACTGAATTTCTACCATTAACTGTACAGAGTGATTTTCAAACCTCTGTCTCCTTTTTCCCCAAATCCAGGAGGCCCGGCCTCCCCACGCGGCCCTGCAGGTCCCTCTCGTCCCCTGGGCCCAAGTGAGCCCTCTGTTCCATGTTCCCCTATACAAAAGATGGACACACATCTCACATCTCACTGACTGATTTTTTGCCTTGTGAACATGTTCCGGTTTTTTTTCCAGTGGAATTTGTTTTCTGTCATCACCTTGGCTTCCTTTTTGACCTTTGGCTCCTTCATGTCCAGGGTCACCTCTGAGCCCAGGTGGACCTGAAGCAAAGATTGCCCCCACTGTAAGGCTCAGCTAACCTGAGAATTCTGGGACAGCTCCAGGCCAAGAGCTAGACTCACCTGGCACTCCTGACAAACCAGTGTCACCTAGAACCCAGAGTGGAAACACCGTGGAATCAATGCATTGTGATATATCCTTGCTGGAGATCACTACATACACACACTACTACATACACACATTACCCAGCCCAACTCTGTCATTCTGGTCTGAAGATCAGCTACTGTATGTACTTCAGTATCTTGTCAACCAGAACATAAAACTACAAATACAATGTCTAATTTACTAACCTTTAGGTCCTGGATATCCTGTATCACCTGCAGCATGGAGTATAAACAGAGGTAAGAAATTGTTACTATGCTAGCCTTGACTTGTTATTTACTATTATTCCCATTTGACTGAGGTAGCAGTCACTGAGTAACTTGATATACAAATATGTTTACACATGGTGTGAGCAGCTCTTACCTCTGGGTCCTGGCTCCCCTTTTTCTCCCCGCATGGAGGATGCCAAACCAGCTTTAACAGATGTTAACATTATCAAATATTTTTATTCACTAAAAATTACGGTTCAGTAGTCCAGTCATAGCTATTACGTTTTACATAAGTCATTGTCAAATACAAATTTTAGTATCTACCGAATATCAGTAGATATTCAGTAATCATACAGGTTCTGTGCGGGAACATATACTCCACACCAGGTTCTCTCACCTCTGAACGAGTCTGACTGTAGCTCGGACCTCACCAGCTGCTGCACAGTTTCCTGGAGGTCGGTTTGGTCTGTGTTTGCTACACCAGTCCTTTCCAAGCCTAACATTCGGCTGTTGTGAGGTCTTTCCTCTAGGTCTGCAACACGTCTCTTCAGGTTTCTGACCTCCTCCGCTGTGTGGGTGTGGGATCAACGAGAAGCCGCTGCAACATCACTGCATCTTATGTGCTGCTAGTGCCATCTTATCCAGGTAGTGCAGAGACAAGCTCAATGTGAGCAGTCTTGTACATGTGACCGTATTCAAGCAAGATTATATCGCTTACCTTACCTAGGTGGTTCTACACGGGTGACGATAACACTGGAAGTCTATACCAGATGGTCACACCCAGCCATTTTCACCAGGTGGGACTCAGAATAAAGGGTAACCAAGTGGTCTTACCGATTTGATCTCACACAAACACTCTCACGGTGGTAAGTTTACAGAAGTGGACTTACCCAGGGCAATAAGTCCAAAGAGCAGGCCCAAGAGAAGCAGCAGGCCAAGCAGCAATCCCAGCAACCACTTCCACCAGCTGCAGCAGGAGCCGCCCCCACAGAAGCCTGCTCCTGCCTTCGCGGAGTCTCCCTCTTTACGGATCTCTGTGGGAGAGCAGAGAATTGTGGGATACAAATGCTATAGCACCAACACTGAAGAACCGACTGATGTGTCCAAGTCTGTACTAATTATGAGTTTGAGACAACATTTGTACCTGCATATGTGGCTTTGTCCTTCGTAGAAGCCTTTACTGGCCCAGCTTTGAAAGAAACAATGTTTGATTTTACAGGCAATTAATTCAATGTGTAAGATATATTGATGTGCTTTGGGTTGTGCTCACAGCTGTCCTGGCTGTACTGCAGATATGCAGACTTTGCAGTAGATGCCTCCTTCTCTTTCTTTATGGAGTCTTCTGAACAGGTACCTGTCAGGGAGAAACAGCTACTTGGGTATTGCTAATTCAACAGGATGGTCTCTCTGTGCCTATTAGTCTAATTATGAGCAGATTACACTTAGTTTTCCAAAACAGATGTTCACCGAAATGGTGTTTATTGAAGGCTTAAGCAAAATGCATTTCAGGAGGGAGAATGTGTTCTTACTATCTCTTAATCTTTCTCTGAACTGCTTGCCGCTGTTTTTGGTCATAATGAGAAGGTCTTTGTCCTTGTTGGCTGGAACATTCTCCTTCTCCAGCAGGAGAAACTTATAGTCTTTGAGGAGCGTGTCGTCATTATGCAGCTTGACTGTATTCCCTAGGAGAACATCAACATTAGCATTTGGATACATCTCTCAGCTTTGTACTAGATTAAATACAACTATGAATATGTTTTTACAACTATAGATAAGCCCAATTGATTTTTTTTGCTAGAACAGGTAATCTGCTACCATCAATTAACACTCACCAATACGGTCCCTATATAAATCTGTCTAAATTAATAATTTACAGTATAGAATCCATATGCTACAAGTTGGGGATAATATATTATCAAGTGATACTTCACTTACTTCATGAGTAGCATTGTTCTACACAAGTCTGTTTATTTGGTTGTATATAATAATACTATAAAAAGGATGCTGCAGTCCTGAGTAAACAAATTGACTAAACCATGCTTTGACAGAAGTAAAAACCAAAATACAAGCAATCAAAGAGCCAAATATAATTAGCTATGATTAGTATTTAATAATCATGTCACCCAGTTACCAAGTCTTTACCAAGTCTTATTCTGTTTTTGCAGACTGTCCTCCTCTTCAGTTTTGAAATCAAATATAAATTTTAATTGCAATAAATTTATTTCAGATTGAAAACTGGACTCAACTCAGCATACAAGTAGAACATCTAATTTTGTACTGGTGATGTGTGTGCCGCACATCACCACTTTTATTGCAAATCAGTGCCACCAAGAGGAGAATTACTGTTATTGCACTGCACAGAAGAGACCTCTGCATAATACAGAAAATGTCATGGGGATGGTTGCTGCAGGGTATTGCTTTGTTCTAGCAGCCTAGTATTTCCAGTCCTAGATGCTGTGTGACTGTAATAGGTTCAAACTTGTGTTGTATTCAATAAGAAGGCAACACTTGTCATCAGGACTGGCTCTTCCTTTTCAGGGCATAGCTTTACTTGGGAGGCCTCTCACTTCCGCAATGCAGATGATTTGGGGACCAGTGTCAACTGCCAATCTAATCTGCAACGGGCCAGTGTGTATGCAGGTTTTTGGGATAACCTTTAGATCAGCTGTTCAAATCCAGGTGTGAGGGCTCTTCAGCCAAGCAGTCCTCTAATTAGTAATCTAATTAGGGAGTTGCAGCAAAAATCTGCATACACAACGGGCCTTTCTGGATAAGACGGGCCACCCCTGGCCTCGGCCCTGCTAGTGAAATGTGCTCCTGTATTACTGGTTGCAAAAGAGAGTTCAGTCCTATTTAAACCACATTTTATTTCGCTGATGCATTTATTCAATGCAACTTACAATAGATAGAAAGGAAACACACTTCCTTAGATTCAAACCCACAACCATAGCATTGTTAGCACAATATTCTATTTGTGGAGCTAAAGAAACAGCCCAGTTAGCCAATCTCATTCTGCCAATATAACAAATTCACCTGCTCAGACAGTTAAAAAAAGGAGAAATCATTCCATTTAAAGTGCAAATCATACACAGAAATTGAGCAATACACCTCACTTGGGTGAACAGTGAAAATCCCTCACTCCTGGATTAGACATTACCGGCATGGGGGGTGACCCCAGCATTGGCTGCTGTGCTTGTTCCCACGTTGACGCCTGCGCTGTTCAGAACGCTGGTGGAAGCGGTGCCCAGGTTATTCGGAAAACCACAGACTGGAACGGAAAGCACCGGTAACACAAAGTCAATGGGGTAACACAAAGGCTGCCTAGGGATTTACATTTCTCCTAGATGCACAACACATTTTCTGAAACACATCAGTGCAGTGTGGGTACAAACCTGTACTGCAGCTGTTCCCTGGCATGGAGCCAAGGGTCAGATTATTCTGGAATCCAAAGCCTATGGAAAGTCGCATGAACATATATGCCAGTAAGCCTTCGGCACATAAAAGCTAATGGGAGAGGCGGCAGATCCTTCATAGGACGTGGTTACACACAGGAGCACTAACCTGGCATTGAGGAGGGTGAGGTGCTGGGGGACAAGTTCTTGGTGTTGGTTTGGAAGCCACCCGAAGGGAGAGTGGAACTGGTCCACATGTAGGACGGAGATGTGGAACTGAGAACTGTGCTCTCATACTGCCCCGAAACTGGAAAGACAACCACTGGTTACTAAATGTGCCAGAGTAAGATGCCAGTAAATCTAAGTAGCAGCTTGGGTGTTGTCACGGAGTATAGCTAATGGGAGAGGCAGCAGACCCTTCATAGGACGTGGTTACACACAGGTGCACTAACCTGGCATTGAGGAGGGTGAGGTGCTGGGGGACAGGTTCTTGGTGCTGGTTTGGAAGCCACCCGAAGGGAGAGTGGAACTGGTCCACATGTAGGACGGAGGTGTGGAACTGAGAACTGTGCTCTCATACTGCCCCGAAACTGGAAAGACAACCACTGGTTACTGAATGTGCCAGAGTAAGATGCCAGTAAATCAAAGTAGTAGCTCGGGTGTTGTCACGGAGTATAGCTACTTGAGTAAGTGTGTGACATCCCACCTGGCTATGTATGCACGGGCATGCATAAAATCAAAGTGTGGCATAGCGATTAGCCTAACTGCCTTCTAAGAAGTGGATCCTGGTTTGATTCCTGGGCAAAGCACCTGACTTTTTCAGTTAAAACCTGGGGCTGGGAGACAATATCACTGCTGGTAAACAGTATACAAAGTTTGCGAAAAACAAATCAGTACTGCCGAATAACACTACTCCCGTCAGTAACACAAGTGTTTGATAGCAAAAGAAAATTCAGTTCAGACAGGACAAAATCAAAAGATATTACTCAGAAAACTATGGCGTACATCGCACGTGGAGATCTGCCCTTCCCTGTGGTCCACGACACTGGCTTTCAGCATTTAATAACAACTTTAAGTAACAGAATTCTTGAAATGTGTACCTTAGAGCAAATACAGGATTCTGAGTTTATTTGTATCCCTTGTGTTCGCTGCAATTACTGTATAAACACTACAG
>JAODKK010000060.1:8412841-8433358 GCA_026774405.1 Petrocephalus microphthalmus | reverse complement strand
GACATTTTCTTGGCACACTTTGGGCCCCTTAGTACTAATTGATCATCGTTGCAACGCCACAGCCTACCTGAGTATTGCTGCTGACCATGTCCATCCCTTTATGACCACAGTGGCTACTTCCAGCCAGGATAATGCACCATGTCATAAAACTCGAATCATCTCAGACTGGTTTCTTGAACATGACCAATGAGTTCACTGTACTCAAATAGCAAGGTGTACCTAATAAAGTGGCCGGTGAGTGTATAATTATGTATGCATTTAAATGTAAGGGTTTTACATAGGAGTGTAATGATACAATGAAACAATATGAGGAGTTTGCAACACAAGTGTTTCTTTGAGAAATAAACTGGCACCTTTTTTGCATCTGTAATTTATTTATAGGACAGATAAAAATAGCTTAGTTGATACTTATATGCATTAATACAGCTAAACATTTTACTGCAGAAATTCAGGTCCTTTTTTCAGCTGATTTATAAAAGTAGTTCTTTCTCCTACTACAAGCAATAACTCAGATTCACAAAAACCTGGATTTTAAGCTTGTATTAATGGTTCTGCCTTTGGGCAAAGACCAGATTTTGTCCTGGCTTGCATTCTCAACAAAAGCTGTAATTCAAATCCATCCATCCATTTTCCAACCCACTTTTCCTATCAGGGTCGTGGGGGGTCCGGAGCCTATCCCGGAAGCTATGGGCACGAGACGGGGAACAACCCAGGATGGGGGGCCAGCCCATCGTAATTGAAATCACTGATTAAAATCATCTTTGTTGTGAATGGTCTCTGTTAACCACATAGGATTAAAACCTATTATGAATGTTGTGTGTCCCATGTATCATATATTATAGTACATACTGTATATAACATAGGCAATTTCATCAAAATCAAAATTGTTTTAAAATGTTTCAAACAACATCTGAATGGGGCTTCCCTGTGAAATTTGCTAACATTTTATGCGTTGATTTTACATGGCAAGAAAGTGAAAATGAAAGCAGGCCTTGTTAAGGTAGGAATGTATCTAATAAACTAAAATGTACAAAAATATGCATGAGAAACAGCATATTGGCCTGTTTTTCTCATTTCTGTTTTCTGCCTGTAGCTTTTGTGACGTTGTGATTTTGTGAATGTTGTCCTCCATCTTGTTTTATATTTTTGTTATATGGTTTTATAGTTAGAAAGCAGAAATCACAGAATTTGAGTATGACCGGATAGACAGAAGACATA
Organism: Petrocephalus microphthalmus; assembly: GCA_026774405.1. Lineage (NCBI taxonomy): Eukaryota > Metazoa > Chordata > Actinopteri > Osteoglossiformes > Mormyridae > Petrocephalus > Petrocephalus microphthalmus. The sequence goes on along the minus strand of JAODKK010000060.1, from coordinate 8,432,140 downwards.
TTGAATATATTTGTGTACTTGTATAATACATGTTGTGTAATATTATCAGTTCATAAAAACAAGAGATATAAAGTATGAATCCCACTGAGTCATGTTCTGTCACATGTGCCCAGGTGGGGGCAGTATTGGGAAGTTCTTCCTTCTCAGCCTCTCCCTCTCGGCCCTCAGGATGTCCAGCTCTTGGGCCTGGGCTTTAGTCAGCTCCAGCAAATACTTCCTCTCCAGGATAGCCTGGTACCGCTCCTTAGCGCCATCATCTTGAGTCTCCTCCACTGCTGTTGGAGATCAGGACATTGTGTTTGGCCAGTGAATCCCAAGCAGTAGGAAATGCTAGATGATACTTCTCTTGGTTCGTTGACCGATGCAGTACGTAAGTAGGAGTGGCAATGTGTTCTCGAAACGCCTAAAGGCAGCATCTTAGCCTGGCCTCTTGTTTGTAGTCTCACCTGTGGCTTCGCAAATCTGTCTCCTCTCGGCCACCGTCACGTTCATGAGAGCCAGCTGCTGGTGTAGCTCGGCGTTCTTCGCCACCCTCAGAGTGGCCTGCTTCTTCAACTTCTGAATCAGCATCTTCATCTTCTTCACGTTCTTTTCGTGAATCTTAGTACGATTGGTAAGTTCTCCTTAACTTTTTTTTCGTAAGTATTTTTGGGTGTTACTTGAGGGAGCACAAATTCTGTAGCAGTACACGCGTACTTAATGTATTAATTAACCAGAAACTGTTATGTGCCGAACCCATGTTTGTTCATCATTAATCAGTCATAATGGTTCAAGTACTTCAGGCAGTCACTATATGTGTTCCTGATTTGTACTCGAGTCGTTACTGAGTTACTAAGCTATTTGTGCCCCCTCAAGTAAAGTGTTGCCTATTTTCGAATAAGAATTGTTAGCACCAGAACACATATAACAAAAAATTAACAATGATAACAAATATAAGCTGAATATTATACTATACTTCAACAAAAAAAGCATAACTGCATCAGTGTCTGTGAAACGATACAGTCATACATACATGGTAACTAGTAGATAATTTAACTGGGTGCCTTAGTCTCCAAAACAATTCATTTCATTATAGGTGTGTGTTTCTATGTCTATTTCAGTTTGCCAACCCAATGAAAGGAGTCTAAAAGCTGAAGAAGAAGAACAGATAATTGTGTCTCACCTCATCTTGTAATGAGATATTCTTTTCCAGAGTTGATATTTGTTTTGCTATCCGGTCCTCATGATCTGTTTCACTCAGATACTTCAAGAAGGGAAACAATCCAAACATAAATCAATATTTGGATTAATTCCCATTTGGATTTATTAATGGGAAATAATATTTTTACGTTTGACAGTTTTTAGTCTGTCTTGCCTTTCTCACCTTGAGTCTGTTTTCACAAAGTATGATGTGCACACTTAGGATAGTGCTTGGAATATTTATATATCAGTCTACTTAATACTTAAAGTATTAATACTATCAATACTGTACTTTACTGTGTTCTGCTAGTATACCTGAAGGACAATTATGCTATTATAGCATCTGATTAGCAGCCCGCTGCACTTCAAGTAACAAGCCCTAGCTGCTTCTGATTGTGTCAAGTTCTCCAGAAATAAAAAGGACCAGCTGAGACCAGAATAAGAGTTAGAGACATAGTGCAGGTGAACTGGCATTTTTGTTTTGGGATTATGTTTCTGTCTTTTTGGACATGCCAGTGTGTGTGTTCTGATTAACTGTATTCTCAGCTGTCTCTCCAAAGTGTTGCAGCAGTTCTTGTTCTGTTCTTAGCAATAAAAATGGATTCTGTCCTCTGCTACCTTGCTGCTATAGACATTTTTGCAGCTCAGTTCCTATGAAAAACCGTTACTGTTGCAGCCCCATTGGGGTCATGTGATCAGTTTGATTTACAGTGAATGTGCTTGCTGGCATTGTGGTTATGCAGCCCACCTCCTGGAGCTCTTGATTAACATGGAGCTTCTGGATATCGCGGGCCTTGGTCAGGAGGTCCTCGATCTGCATGGACATCTGCTGGTGTTCCCATTCTTGCTGGATGATCCCCTTGCGGAAGTCCTTGCACTCCACCATGGTGGCGATTTTCTGCTCTCCCAAAGCCTGATGTCAGATGGACAAAAGATTTGAAGCAAAACAGAAAAATAGTGGATGTAATTTAAATGAATTAAAGTATGAGCTTTGACCCAACCTTAATAGCTGCGTTCAAATCCTCCACAACGTTGCGATGGATAAGTATAGAATCAGAGTAGTCTGTGTTGAAGTTCTCTGTCTCCATCTCCACCAACCCTTGTTTGATAAGGATCTGGACCATGATGTTCATCCGGAATATGATCTTTTCTTCACTGAGGCTGTGACAAGATTTTCAGGATATACAGTGCTAAGTCATGTGTTTACTTCTGTAATATACACTTATTATCCAGGTAATATCTTTCAACATTTTTTTTTGCACAAGACTTTTGCACAGTACTAGATATTTTGCAAACAGATATGAACTTCAAGCACTATGGGATACCCAAGCAATTTCAAAACCCATCTCCTGATTGACCCAGGGTTCATGTATCAGGCACCCAGAGCAAACATTCTAACCTGTGGAGATCATCCATGATTTTTTGAATCTCTAGTCCAGCCCTCTCCTCCTCATCCAGTCTACTCTGCAGGACGGCCTGCATCTCTGCGAGGGTTAGGGCCTTCTGCTTCACCTGCAGGCATTATTATAGACAGCAGCAGATAATCATGTCCTGTAAACATTATTTTCTCAGTTCTGCTGTACCTCCCCTTTTACTTTTACTCTGATGCATTCCTCCTCACACACTCCTGTACACTCATTGCATTATACTGCACATGACTAATACCTGGAACATCCAGATGATGCAAAAATCTCTAACTACCTTTAGTGTTGGCAGTATAATAACCAGACACTCAGAATTTATTAATTGCAAAGCATTCAAAACACAAAGAGCCCCCACCTGCTGCTCACTCTCCACCTTAGCCCTCCGGGACAGACAGAAGCATTCCCATGTGGCTCTGTCCAAAGCCTCAGGCATGTGCTCTGCTGTGTCTAGCTCATCCATGGCTTTCAGTAGCTGTACCAGCCCCTCGCTGGCTGTCCGCCCAGACCAAGGGCCGGCATTGTCTACCTGTGTCCTCATTCTCTGTACCCTGTGCCACAAACACACCACACATTTTCACCTACCGAGTAAGCAGATGTTGGCCAGTGTATACATCCAGGTAAAATACATGATGGATCAGTGTGCAGCGATAACATAACGCTAACGCATGCAGACACTCTTTCCATCTGTTAATATCTGACCTTGGCCTGCGCTTGAATAACTTATACAGCTGATCAATCAGGAGTCCAGGAACATCGAAGAACTCCTTCTTGAAGCCCCGGTCAAGCAACTGCATAGAGAAGAGCACATAAACTAAATATATAAACAGAATTTATTTCCAAATTACAATCACAATTTTTATGTCAGAGTTATGTACAGAATTAGATCTGGACTCTATTAAGAAGTCTTCCATTTGTTTTGGGAAAGTTTAAATATATCAACCTTCTCTGATATCCTGGGTGGGTTTAATAATAAAATAAAGTGATTCTGATACAATAGTTCTCTAAAGAGACCAGTGAAAAAAGCACATTTTAATACATTACTATAAAGATCTGTAACTTAATCCTTCCTATTATCAGGAGGCTGTCAGGTTCGAACAAGTTCACAAAAAAAGAGGCAGTACTGTTTCCACCTAAAGTAATTTTGAATTTTTGAATTTTAGATTTCAGAATAAAATGTACAGCTGCACAGTCTGTTATATTCGAGGCAGACAGCAGGGGCCCTACTTTGTCTTCAGCTACTGCATTGTCATAAGTCTCCCTGAAAGCATCGACTTGCTCCTTGGCTCTCCTCACATCCTCCGCCAGTTCATTCTGTCATGAGAAATGTGAACTGTGATCATGGCACAGACAGAGACAGGGCCATCTTCAAAGGCTCCCACAAGCAAGCACATACTATGAGCTATCCATTGAGAAAATCACACAAGGATCTATTAGATGAGCAGAACAACAAGCTACAGTGTGAAGAGTTAATGGATTCAGAGGCCATTAAGTGGTATATCACAGTTGTGGACAGCTTTGGACTGCATAAAGAATAAATACGAATGCTTTTCCGCTCGCTCTTCTGAAGGTTTTTAAGGAAGAAAGCTGCAAAAAAAATTAAATATACCTTTACGGTTATTGTTTTTTTAAGCTGCTGGTTGAGTTGCTGTTCTCTGTTCAATATTTCCTCCTCAACAAGAGCGGAGTACACCAAGTTGGCAATCTTCAGCTCCTCCTGCCCAAAAATGATCCCATTGAAGAGCATATACCGAGACAGGTTAATACAAGTTAGCATGTTAGCTTCCATAGTCGTAACACCGGTAGCCTCATTCTCATTAATAAAGACCGTCATGACATGAAATTCTAATACGCTAGTCATTCCACTCCTACATTAGCGTGAATGTTCATCATATAATTAAAGCAACACTTTGCTTCCCCATTGAGCTTTACTGGGCCATCAACCCAAGACTGTATTATATTTAGTGATGAATTTTAAATAGATAGCATGATTACCTGGCATATCACCATTTCACATTTCACTTTTTTCTCAAATATCCTCATTAAGTCTTCATCAAACCCTTGGGTGGCGTCTTTAATTGATGCTTGCAGTTTCTTCATTTCAACTTCTAATGTCTGCAACATGATAAAAGTGGTATGGACTGAACTACACATTGCATAATCTACAGACATATAAATTCATATTTCTGTAGTGAGGCAGTTGACCAGCTGGTCTACATTTGAGTCACTCAGGCATCAGTGTCACATGGACTACAAAGACACAGGCTGCACACCTTTCTGTATTTTTCTTGTTCCTCATTCAGTTCCTTGACTTTTTTGTCAAACTCTTTAAAGATTTTCTTCTCCTCTTCAGTCCAGTCTGACTCTGGCGTAGTCATGAACTCGGCTTGGGGAACTTCCTGACGGTCAAAAGGCATACATTCATGATTTCCTGGATCCATACCTACCTCCTTACCTGAACAACTCATTATATATTTAGTGACAAACATAAACACCTTCCCACCATTTTTAAGATGTCTTCTTTCTTGTGTTCAAGGACCCCTCCCATCATGTCTTTAAGAGCTCTCTCTCTTACATTTTCACCCTACACAGGAGAACAAGAAATGACGACCTCTGGTCAGAGATTAATAATTTGACATCAACGCTTCTTTGTCTTTCACCAGTTAACTCAGAAACTATGTCAGTTGCCAGGAACCCTGAAATGCAAAAGAATTTGTTCTCTTCTGGTGATTTGAACAGTCACCGAATACCTTCTGCTGTACTTGCTGTTACATGCCTTCACTACATGCAAGGTTTCCGCACTGTTCCACAGTGGTGCCAAAACTAATTATCTCGGCTTTACCTTGGTAGCCAACTTCCCCCATTCCTCCTCCTTCTTCTCCCCCGCCTTCTGACACCGCTCTTGATTCATGTACTTCTCTACTCCAATCTGAGAACATGACAAACTTGTCAAAGACGGCTGGTTTAAAATGAAACCCAGGATGTTTGTGCATCAGCTGACTTTAAACATGCAGAGAAATACGAATTTTCTTTTTTGTCCAGCTGAAATTTTCTTTGATGAGGTGCATGTGACTGAGCTCATAAGTCGAAAAAATAGTATAGAGGCGTTCACTTTTCACATGAATACTATGCTAACATGACACCTGTTTAAATTCTTAAAGAACTATTGAATCTTCTAAGTTTTAAGACTCCTGTAGTACCTCTGAATCAGCCACATGAAGGGCCCTCTCTGGCCTTTCGCTATCTGTCAGCACTGGTTCCCACAGCGCCCCCTCAAGGGCAAGCTCCACCATGATCTCTGCTATACGCCTGTTCTTCTCCATCACACGGCCAAGCTCCTGCTCCTTCTTTTCGTAAAGCCTGGAAAACTCTGCGTTGAATGCAGCCTTTAACTGGTAAATAACATCCTTCATGGGGAAAAAGGTCAAATGTAAAATGGGATAGAAAGAACAAATTCTATGTAATAATAATAATTAATCAAATGACCATAGAATGGCATAAAAGATAAGAGCCGTGCACCTGAAGCAGAATGATCTGATTGATTTTCTGCTCCCGTGTGTGCAGTTCAAACTGGCTGTAGAGGTATGGGCAGGAGACACCAAACTGGGCGCTGAGGCTGCCTGCCAGAGCGAAGCTCTCTGCCTCTCCTCCTTCCTCCTCCTCCTCATCCTCTTCCCTCACACATGGTACTCTGCTCATCCTCTCCTGGATCCCATGGTGGGTCTGCAGACACCATCAGTACCTCAAGCACTTATATTTTCTTAAATTGAAAAAAATCAAAACCACAACTTACAAATGCAATCAGTCTGAAAAGTGGGTGTGTATGTGTGTGTGTGTGGGGCGAGGTCATGTATACCATGCATGTGATAAAAATCTGTTATTTTGACCCTGTGGGGTCATTTTTGTCAGTCCCGGCTGGGTATGGATATTATGATTATCATTGCTTGGATCAGGGTCTTTCCCATATCAATGAATGGAAAGTCCCCGCAAAGATATTAATAAAAATGTGTGCGTGTATGCATGTGTGTGTGTATGTGTGTGTGTCCTCAGACAACTCTGCAGGATCTACCTTGGTCTCTGCCTGTTCAATCACCCTCATACTCTGCACCCTGTGGAGATCTTCCAGTTCTTTCTGTGTGCGTTCCTTCATCTGGTAATTTTTCACCTCATGGTCTGAGTGGAAGGCCTCAGGATAACAAACACACTTTAATTCAATAAATTTCTGACCTGTTTTTGTATAACATATTTTCCCATTATATTGTGTCGCAAAGCACTTTACATTGCCCTGCCCAATGCCCCCAGAGAGCAGGCCAGAGGTGACAGCCAAGCCAGAGGCAATAGTGAAACTTTAGCTCATACAATGCACACACCTGTTTCTGTTGACGCGGTATTTGGTTATTTCAGCTCATTCTGCACGCACTTGCTTCAGGCCACTCAGTGGAGACAATGAAATAAAACCCTAGCCCTGTATTTCTTGCAGTAGTTCTGTATCGTCCCTGCATTACCTTGATGGCACGCCCTTTGACCTTCATAGAATCCCAGCACTCCCATGTGAGGACCTCGCAGAGGTGGCGGTTGGTTTGGATTTCCAGTTCGATCCCATTCTGGACCTTAAAGGTGAAGGAATGATTCAATAATCTCATCCATTCAGTGACAATATATTAGGAAGAAAAGTTCAGCTCTGGAAAAAAATGAGATACCACTGTATATTTTTTAAAAATCTGCATTGTTAAATCCTGGCAGAAAGCTACACTGGGCAGCAGGGTCCTTCAGGTGCAAAGCTTCTAAGACAGCAAGATCAAGGTGAAGCAGGAGACACTGGGAATGACCAGAAACCAACCAGGTAAAGGGTGTAAGTGAATATCTAATGCCAGAGATGACTATCAACCATCAACAGCAGTGCCTCATAAATCACATAAATATACATAAATAATTGACCTTCAAAAAGAATGGGAAACATTAAGTGGTGTGAAGTACACTGCTATGACAGTTCATATCAGGCTCCTATAAGCAGGACTGATCTTCCATAAAGCAAGGAAGAAGCCCTTCATCAATGAGAAACAGGGAAAAGTCAGGCTGGAGTTTTCAAAAAATCTGTGTTTTATACAGGCGCATACCCAGATAAACTGAGAAAAGAGTAAAACTGAAAATGTTGCTGTGGTCTCTTAATTATTTTCCAAAGCTGTATATCCTAAATGCAAAGCCAGTCTCCCAGGCCTTTGGGTGAATCCTGTCCTTTTACCCTGGCGACTTCCTCCTCTCCTTCAGCCTGTAATCTCCACAGCCCTTCCACATCCAGGTTAAACTCCAGGGGCTCCAGCTTCTCAATGTCTGGCAGCATCTCATTCTCCCTCATCATGTCCTGGACCTGCAGACATGACCATCAGCTGAGCCCCTGCTGGGCATCACTGAACATGTGCATTGATACCAATACTGAGATTATCTTGCTTACTCTTTCACAAATGTGTTTGATGCCATTTCTCAGGTTCTGCTGTTCTGCAGAAAACCGCTGCCTCTCCTCGTTGATGACCTGTGTGGTATTGAGACGACATAATGAGAAGATTTGGATAAAGGTCTGACATGTGGGATGACAGATCTGTAATTTGCACCTGAGGTAAGTGTGTTCTAGATACCAGAGTTGTCAATTTCAGGCCAAAAAAGTAAAAATCCAGACCGAGATATTGTGTCAACTAACTAGTTGAGCACTCTATTACTGTGACTCTTTATGCTCAACTGGTTGGTTGAAACAAAATCCTGGTTTGGATTTTTACTTTCTGGACCTGAAATTGACACCTCTGCTAGATACTGGCCCAATGTCTCATTCCCAAATGATTCAGCAGTAACAGTGTTAAATAATTAATTTCTGGAAAACGCTGCCCTCTGCTGGTCGATATAAAAACTACAGTCACGACAACTACAACTACAGTGTGACGCTTTTCACTTACTATTATTACAACGGTCAAATTTCAGCTGAGATACACCGGCGTGTATTGAGAGTGCTAAATTGCATTCTATTCAAGAATGAACTTGTGGCGTAGTGAATTTTGGGATTGTTCTCATCGGTGAGGATGCAACCAATGTGTTCTTGATATTTGGGGCAGGGCAAGAATGACATCCAGTAGGCATATTGAGAAACACCCTACATTAGAGCCTGGATCTCGATCTCTCCTCTGTCTGTGATGTATGCTGAGTGTGATGACGTGAATGATAATGCATCAGCGATAATGATGACCTCCTCATGCTTGTACTCCAGCCATGAGCGGTCTCCCAGGGGGTCTGATGCTGGGCTGGTGGTTCTCCCCTCCTGTTCAGTCTCCAATTCACTTCCCTAAGCAGGTGTTGCAATTTGGCTTCCACAAATGTATCTCAGATTTAAGCAAATCCTTTACTTTTAACTATATAAGTACCAGACAATTCATTGCATACATCCTTTTATAGTTGCTATAATTGATCAAGGAAACTGTAATTCTTGCATTAACTTATCATCCAAGTGCTTATCTTGGCAGGATTCAAATCCCCAATGCTGAAAGTCCAGGGCAGCAATGCCCTACGTATGCAATATCTACTGACTGTGTTACCAATGAGACAGACAATGTACCTCCTCTCCACCAGATGGTGCTGTTCCAGAGGACAAGAGAGCCTGTGGCTCCCACTCAGGCATGCGTTTGAGGATGGGGTTCTCCGTGGCATGGAGAGGTTGTAGCTTGGCAGTCAGGCTCTCTGCAAACTGAGTGGCTGCACTGGATTCACCCTCAGTTGTTCTGATAAACCATGCAAATAAAAATCAAGTCTTATTTAACATATTCATAGTTCAAAAGGTCTTATTAAAAGCATAGACTTGTCTACCTAAAATAGTCCACTACAATTTCTCTGGAAATGGAGACAAAACGAAATCATCCCAAGGCAAATGGCTGGCCTACCTGAGCCGCACACAGACCATGGAACCATCTTGAGAGCCAATAGTCATCAGGGCCAGGCCATCAGGAGAGAAGAACATGTTCTGGGCCCCACCCAGCCAGCACGAGTGACACTGCATCATCAGGTACTGGTCCTGTCAGTAACCAGATGCACCATGGTTAGAAAAATACTTGTCTAGCAATATTGTGAACTGCACATTAGCCAAATGCTAAGCTGGTCTGTATTGGTGGATGGATGAATGGGTTTCTGCTAGGTGTATAAAGATGCACCAGGGCATGGTGATGAATTGATTATTAAGGTAGCCGTTTAATTGCATCAATATGTAGTGTCACACTCAACTATCATCAATTCTCGAAAAGCAAAAATCTCCTTAAAGATACTCCTATTTCTCGGTTGTGCGTTGTGAATTTCCCCATGGGGATGAATAAAGTATCTATCTATCTATCTATCTATCTAACGATCACCGCAGATAGATGCTCGAAGTAGCAGCGTTGGTGTTCTGCCAGGTAGCATGGGTTGTCAGAACACCCTCACGAGAATTTCCAAAATGTATGTCGGCACCCACTAGATGTTGCTAATGTTCTACATTCTGCCACATGTTTTACTGGTGGGGAATTATGTAGCCTAATGTTATGAAAGATCAAAAATATGGGAGATTCATGGCAAAATATTAAAACAGGAGGACAACAGGGAAAAAGACTAAAATATAGGAGAAACCCGGAAAAAAAACAGGGGGGTTGACAGGTATTATCAGGACTCTGACAGAGTTGACAAGGTAACTAAGTAAAAAGAAGTAAAAAGTAATGTTAGCCTAATTTAAACTAGTTGCAGCAGAGGAAATCATACCATGCTGGAGGTCTCGCGAACACGCAGCTGGCCATCCTTCCCCACCGATGCCAGCCACTGCTTATGAGGTGACAGCTGGACGGAGGCGGGGCCAAGAGGGTGCCCTTCCACTTCTTGTTCGGGAGTCAGCTGTACAGCCTTTGTGGCATCTAACAGCTCGGCACTCTATTGACGGACAACAAGCATTGAGGTGATGCAAGGAGACAAAAGATTGTTCGTGGACAAAAGATCTCAGTGTTTTGCTTGTTAACACCAAGTTGCACCTCTGGCAGCTGGAACCTCTGTAGAGTTTTGCTGCTGTTACAGTAGCTGAACACTTTGCTGCTGGGTGCCAGGACAGCTGAGCAGAGAGGCAGAGGAACCTCATATTGCTGCTTCTGCAGGAGGTTGTCTGGCATGCGGCCCAGGAGGTCAGTACAGTCCACAGCACCTGGACAAAGTTGAATTCAATATTACTGTTTCCACAGGAGGTACAGCGGCTCTGCGACCTGGACTGCTGCATCCCACCTTCAGGTTTGGAGGTTCGAATTCTGCCTCTATGAGGAGGTTTGGATTTCATCCAGGTATTCCTTCTACAGTCCAGCGACTTTTACAGTTAGGCTGACTGACATCTCTAAATTTCCTATAGCATGTGGATATGTTTGTCCCACAATGGATGATCTGGTTTTCCAATCCAAAAGAACTGAACTTTTTGTATGTTCACACACTACACAGGTCAAAATCTTACATTTAAAAAATCTACAAACATATGACAAATTATCATGTAAAAACACATCAACGTTTTTTAATTCACTTACAATTGCTTTTCCTACCATGTCTGTAGCCATGTTGCCTTCAGTGGCCCTCATCATACCCTAACCCATTGTATCTGTGCTGTGTGAATGCCTGCCACATTCTGGCTGTGGCTCACTACTCCCAACTAGTGTGGTGCTCAAAAAGGGCTCAAAGCAGGCCCCAAAATAAACCAAGAGCACCATCTAGTGGGGTCCAAAAACACAGCAAATGGTTCATGAAGCGTCATTTTGGCCATCACTACTTCCGACTCAATTGACAAGTTAGCAAGCCCGGAACATTCGGATGTGGTTACTAGGCAGTTCTCGTAAGACTCATGAGTCCCATAGGTTATACATATGATATAGGTTATTAATTATTAGTATTATTTCTTACGTAAAATGCACTTAATACCATTACTGGCTATTGGTATCACTTTTTTTTTATTTTTTATTTTTTTTTAATTATTTATTAATTTCATATGGCACAAGTGACTATGTTTTAGAGTCCCATTCTGCTAACCCTTTTATTTCCACTGGGTATATGTATTTTAGGAATGCTTTAGTCACATTGTAGCAGAACTCTCTGTATTGAATTGATTAAAAATCCATTTCAAATGCTGAGTGACCTTTGGGCTGGCAAACAAGGCCGCGTTTAAATAGATTTTAAGCAAATAAATGAAGACATTACTACCTCCAATGATGCAGTGCTTTAGGACCCTACAGGCCTATGCGAAATTCCTAATGGTCAGAGAACTCACCTTGTAGCTTTCGGATAGGCAGATAGAAAGTCTCCAGCCGACGGCCCTGCTTTGGGCCTTCCCCTCCCACAGAGCACAGGAGCAGAACTTGCACCTCGCTGCCCTTCGGGCTGCTGTGAGTAGACACACCCAGCACAGTACCGGACGCCTCTGCAACAGCAGTGCAACCCAGCCATCAGAAAAAAAGCTACCCCGCACAGTCTGCACAACTCAGCAGAAAATGGTGCCGTGGTTTAAAGCTAACAGTACCCGTGTAGCCAGTGATTCCAAAGCGCCTTGAAGGCATTGCGTCGAGCACATATACATGTGAATCTGCGGCTCCTACAAGCAAGAAGTTTCCTTCTTGGTCAAAACTGTCAAGGGAGTCAGAGAGCAGATCATAGAAGTCAATGTAATAGTTATTTTTTAAGAAGCATCCATTCGTCAGTATTCCATAAAACTTGCAGTATGGGGTCAAAGTCTATAAAAAGCAGTTAAGTACATAAGCAGGTCTATGTACTGCAACCAAAAGATAACAGAATTTATCACTTCTTTGTGCAGTGGCACAGTGAGTTGTACTTTTGCCTGATGCCTCCGGGTTTGAGGGTGCGAATAAGTGTTTGGATGATTGGCTAATTGGTGTCTGTAAAATACCCACAGTGCATAATGAAGTATGCCCAGTAGTGCCACAGATTGGTTCCAGCCCTGTCTGAACCCCCCCAGAGCTCTGATCGGGATAAATGGTTAGAAGATGGATGCATAATTTCTGCGCTCTATTAATTGTGTGGCATCCCAAGGCACAGCTAGTTTCTGTGTAACGTGGTATTCCTATGCTGAGACGAGCATGTATCACTGTGTGCGTGTTTACATAACAGGCTACGCTTATGCTGCCATATGTGCATAGCGGAGGTACTCCCATATAAACACTTACACCAGGTGCTCGACCGCCAAGCGGTAGAGACGGTGCCTATGTACCACACGAGGCTTCTCTATATGGGTCAGGTCCACAAAGAGCACATGTCCACTCCTGGTGCCCACAGCTGCGTACTGGGCACTTGGGCAGCATGCCAGGCTAGTCACCTGGGGACACAAGGACCGCAGAGCTCTAACATTAGGTTCTGACATGCCTTCCAGTACCCGGATTAAGGGCTAGAATTGGGCGGGGGGGGGCAGGTTCCCCATAATTCTTGCTCAGGTTTTCTGACTCAGCAAATCACTGGATTATCAGAGTCTCTGACCTTAAGAAACCAAGATAAAGGCAGAATAACAAAGACCTGAATGCGTAGAAGAAGAAATACCATGTGACAAAGGACAGAACAGAACTGAACACCTGGACTTGGAGAGACTTTAACTTTAAACTGAAAGAATGAATATAGGGTGAGACACACACCTCAAGGTGGAGAGACCGAAATCCAACACAGGACCCGCAATCAATGGACCACAGCTGGAGCAGCCCAGACTCCCGAGCCGACTGCAATTAGGAGACATTCAGAGAATCACACAGGACTGTACTGCATTACTCAGACCAAAAAAGGTCAATGAGAGATCTGTATTGTTAAACCGCCACCTGTCACCCACACAGCTTATCCAGTACAGGGTTCAGGGTGGGCCTAGCCCAGAGAACATTCAGTGCACGCCATGGCATGGTGGTGCAGTGGTTAGCACTGTTGGTTCAAATCCCGTCCCAGTTACATGTGTGTGGAGTTTGCATGTAGAATGGTCATGGGGTTTCCTATGGGTTAATTGGAGTTACTAAATTGTGAATGTGCTGCTCCCCCCATCTTGGGTTGTTCCCCACCTTGTGCTCGTTGCTTCTGGGATATGCTCTGTGACCCGGAAAGGATAAGTGGGTTGGAAAATGGATGGCATGGAACAATGTGGAGAGCAAATCACTCAGTCGTCAGACACAAGGGACAATGCAGGGCCTAACCTCATATTTCTGAACTATGGTAGGAAACCAGAGAACCTGGTGGTAACCCATACAAACATCAGAAGAATATGCAAACTCCGTGTATTGAGTTATGAGAAGGACTTAACAGTAGTAGCCACAGAATCACCATGATTATATTAGCCGCAAACTAGTTTTCACTATAATAACAATAATTTATGGATAGATAGATATTCTGTATTACTTCTCTATTACTTTGAACCCAGTGCCCTAGTATATTTCCCAGAACCAGTAGGAATTTCTGCAAGTCGCTTTTGTGTAGGTTTCCGAGCTAACCCCGGGCAGGATGAGACAGGTCTTTTTTGCTAGAATAGAATAAAGTTAATCTGCTTTGTCAAGCAATGTCAGCCTTCAATGTACAAAGTGGGAGAGGCTTCAACGGCGACAGATTAACTATGTCATCAACATAATCAGGTAAGCTATTTGCCCAACGATGCAATGATAGATTCATAAAGCAGCATAGGTACCATACAGAGGTTCCTGTCCGTGCTGAGTGCTGTAGCTGCCACGAAGTCTCCAGAGAGAGCGTCTAGGACCTTTCCAATCTTCCCAGTCTGTAGGGACCTGCAGTACACATGGCCCTAGCAAGACCAGAGATTCTCAGTTATACATGGGTTTTCATTTCTGGATGTTCTGGAAAAGTCGTGACAGTAATTGAATCCGCACAAAAGTTAAGCTGCCCAGAGGGTACAGCTAGGAACTAGTCTAACCCTTACACTGTTGGAAGATAGCAGCAGGGTCTCATAGTCTGGGGAGATGCACATTTTTGTGATAGGCTCCTTCAAATCCCACATCTGCTTTACCTGCACCTCTGTTCCTTTAATATCTAAACACCGTAAAATACCATCCTGTGGAGACACAAAATAAAAGGGAATCTGGGTCAGCATTAGATCAGATTAAATTACATTCAACTTTATTGTGCTGAGTACACGTGCAGAACCAATGAAATGTAGTACATTTACTATTTTTATATAGAATTACCCTGAAATTCAAGTTAAATGCCATTATCCATTAGATGATGGCACCAGCACAAGAGTTAGCGTGGTTCTTACATCTCCTGCAGCAAACAGGCCGTCTCTGTGCAACACCAGACTGCAAAAACTCCCTTCCTGCAGTAGAGGAGCCATGCCAGCAGCTATAGGATGAATACAGCACACATCAAACATAAAAAGCACCGTTAAGGGCAGCGATGGCAGTGAAAGTGCAGGGTAAACACAATGAACATTCAGGTCCGGATACTATTAGAGAAGAAAACATTACCTAAGGGGACCCACCTGCAGGATTACAACTGGGATCAAACAGAATGGAGACACGTTTATTGTCAGGGTGCACCTTCAGGAAGTGTCCACTTTGGCAGCCCACGTACAGGTCAGACGAGGCTGTCCAGCAGAGGGCGCTGGGGCACAGTTGAGCCTTTTCCTGTTCCACAGGCTTCTCAAGTGAAAAAAGAGATTAATTTTACTATTTGAAACTGGGCACAGAGCATTAACAAACTCTTCATCATTCTCTGCATTTTATGACTCGAAGCATTTTTTTTCCATTACTGAATTATTGCAAAGTCATAGCTACGTTGCAAGACTTCACTGGATTACATGTGCTCTGAATGTGCCACTCCTATTTGCCAAAGATTATTTTCTTTTTCGGCATTGCTATTTATGACAGAATCTCATTAGCCAGTAACAACACACTCAAATGATTTGTTAAATAATCGTATGCATGATACATTATGAATTATATATTTTTTTCTGTTGTTAACATCAGCCACAAAATACAGAGATTGACTGTATTTCAGGACTGGTCTTGGGCATTTCAGTTAGTCTCATACGGTACCACAAATGTTTCTGCTTCATCTCCTACAAGCCCAGCTATGGCAGAAATAGGCATCAGGGGACCAAAGTAAGGAAATTTGCCACCAGTGCCATGCCGGAGGTTGGATGCACTTTCAATCTCAGAGCCATCAGTAGCCGGAAGGAAAATCTCACTATGGGGCAAACAAAATATCTTTTTAAACGACAGCCCTCCTTTGGGTAAAATCACTGTATTGATTGTTAAATAAATATTAAATAAACAAAGCAAGCTAATGAAAGATCATACAACAAAATTATTGATATCACGAAGAGATATAAAGGTAAAATAAAAAATCCATTAAATGCTGTATAAAATGTATATACTGTTGCTATATTATAAAAATAATAAATAAATATCATAAACACTACTGTCCAAAAGTTTGGGGTCACTTGCAAATTTCCGTATTTCCGAAAGAAACATAAGAATCACAGTAGTGGGTTCGACTGAAGATGTAAAATGGACAGAAACAAAGAACTTTCTCCTGAAACTTATCAGTATTTTCTTATTCTGCGAAATGAAAGCTATTCCATGGGAAATTTCTAAATAACCCCAAACTTTTGAATGGTATTGTATCTACAGTATATTACATAAACTGGAGCAGCTTTACCTTGATTTTATTATGTGCAATTTATCACATTTTTCAACATGCCAAAGTCTAATGGATGATGCACTTGTTGCACACATCTGGTACCAGTTTATGGGATTAAAGGTCAGATCCGTGACCTCTCTTCCTGCCAACATCTTGCTGCAGAGTGGGACCTCAGTCTCCCAGTTCCTACAGAAGAAACACCTCTTTGGCATCTTGACACAGACCTGCCCTTCTGCAGTGCCTGGACTGTGCATCTACCTGATAAAGTGAGCTGGACTGGAACTGAAGCCAGTTTCTTACCATAGCGTGAGAGTGAGGTCAGGAATGGAGGAGCAGGAGGCCAAGTAAGGGCCTGCATCACTTAGAGTTAGGGATGTGTAGTCCAACTTAGCTGAATCTGTAAAGCAAATGAGTATAGAACTAACAATCTTATTCGTGCAACTGTGCTCCACCAGTGGCTCGTCTGAAACAGTTAAGAATAGAAATCTAGATACCTAGTCAGATTATGCACTTCATAACTTTGTTAAGGATTTGGTGTTTTAAAAACAAATAGTCATGTGAAATTGAGGGTATGTATGCGTATTTATGTCCAGATCAGCTCACCCTTAAGCTCACTCTTGAGGAGAAGGTCAGGGTAGGTGTACACCAATATGGAAGGGTTCAGCTTGTGTTCAGAGAAGGCCAGAGTCCTTCCAAGTCCACATGCCGCGAAGACCCCTATGCCCCGGCCAGGGCACTGAAACTTCTTTCTCGTTTTGGTCTCCGTGTCAAAGAAAATCAGAAAATTCCCGCAGATGTAGCAGGCTGTTTTCATGTCCACGAATTGCACATTTTTCTGGGTAAAACCCTGCACCCACCTGTAATAAAACATTAAATGAACACGAAACCTATTACACAAGGTAACTGACACTCAGAACAAGAACCCTGTTAGTTACAGGGGACAGACCAAAAACAATCTATAGTGCTGCATGTCATTTTGTGTGGTGCGAGATTTCCGCCTGCAGCATAGACACAAATCAGTGTCTCTAAATTACCCATAGTGCATGTGTGTACCTTGTGCTTCCAAGAGTAAATTCCAGGCTCATTGTGAATACGTACTTGGAAGTGGATGGAAGATTGATGCATATCTAATGTATAGTCGCTTTAGGCTATGAAGTCTAGGACCCCGTGGAAACCAGCATATCGTATATATACATCATGCTAAGTGAGCGCACAGTGAGACCAGACTACAGGCAGCATCCCTGAACATAACCCGTCAATGTCAACAGCAGGAGCATATATTTAAATATAAATATATAATATCAGGAGAAGAATTATCTCTAAATAGATATAATATAATAATTTATCTCTAAATAGATATAAGTTGCTATTTATTTTAATCTTATTACAATATCTTGAAGTCTCTTCAGGACAAAGTAAAACGCTTATATTTCACACTATTGTTCTTAATTTGCTGGCTGTAGTTAATATGCGACATCAGTATCAGCCTTACCCGATTTCCAAATTTGCCAAAGCATCCATAAGTAAAATAGTCGTAGGAAACCAGTAAAATTGCGTAATTCCGATAATAGTCAGAAAAGTCTTGAGTCGTTTTATTTTTTCCTGTCTGGGAGACACTGAAAGCGGTTGTTGGTTTCCATGGAAGCCGGCCGTAACAATCCCAAAAGCCACGCCCACTCGGAAAGAGCCTTTACGCAATTGGCTGGGAAACAGGACCCGAACCTGGACGCTGGGGAGACCCGCGGTCCCCCTTAATGTCAGCGCTTGCAGATCGCCGCTGACCTGTACATGTGTTTCCTTTAATATCTATGTTTATATCTCTACGAGTTTCACACAAGGAAACCTTCGTTTCGTCAAAGAATGCAACGTGACTTAAATAGAGAGGGGCTGGTGCCTTAATTACAATTTACATATAATAAACTTAGATTTTTGTGTTCAGGATATGAATTGTACTCTTGTACTCACCATTTACTAACTGTATGTTGTGGGCCTAAACCGTATAAGTAACATTATTGTTACTTGACTATTGTTACTCGATGGCTTCGCATCTATGTCTTGTTCAAGATAAGTGCTTTTCTTTTACTTAAAACGAATGTGATAAAAGGCGTATGTGTTAAAAGGTGTATGGCATCAAACAAAATTAAATGAACCTATTGCTATTCATTTACCCTCAACAACATTTCTGCAGTTGTGAGTTACGACTGATTTTCTTGTTTGATTTGTTTCTTGGTAATTTGTATGTGAAGGACCAAAATTTACAGTAATAGTTCATTTAATGGTCGAATTATCTTTAGTTACTTTTATCTGAAAACAGTCGAATGTTTAAAAATACTGATGGCTTTTCAGGCAAGAACCCAAACTGGACACCAAGTCGGTACGATAATCATTGCATGGCAATGCTATTTCTGCGCTGACTCATTGTGATTGTGTAAAACTTAGTAATGAACTCCTAATTGACAGGCGAAAAATATGACAGAAGGAAATATTAATGAAGTGGATGGTGCGTGTGAATGGTGTGTGTGAATGTTGGATGAATTTAAAAGCTTGTAATATGTAATTCAAAATGTAGTTTGGGCTATGAGAACCCTCCTGTTGCATTACGATCTGGGCTGGGATTATACACAACAAAGCCACTCTTACGGTGTACCTTTAGCAAGTGCCCATTTTTGCGGCCTACGTACACTTCTGATGAAGCTGTCCAGCAGAGGGCACTGTTTTTTAATTCCATGGGCTTTTAGAGGAAGGGTTTTATTTACTTTTCGGAACTGGACACAGATCACAGACGAGCTCCGTATGATTCTGTACACTTTGTGACTCATAGTCCTCAAAGCATTGTGATTGTTTTCATTATAGCATTTTTGCCATGTCATAGCTACACTGCAAGATTTAACGGGGTTCATTGTGTTCTGAACGTGCCACTCCTCTATTTTAGAAAAACTGGATTTTTTTCTGCTTTATTTAAGACCAACTGCCATTATCCAGCACGAACATGTTCGAATTATATTTATTAAACTATTGTATGCATTATATATTGCATAGA
>JAODKK010000060.1:8396170-8412741 GCA_026774405.1 Petrocephalus microphthalmus | reverse complement strand
ACCAACTGCCATTATCCAGCACGAACATGTTCGAATTATATTTATTAAACTATTGTATGCATTATATATTGCATAGATTGTGTTTTGTATTTTATTTCTGCTCTTAACATTGACCACAAAATACGGAGAATGACAGCTGTATAAATCATGACTAGTCGCTTTATAGCTATAATATACTGTACCAGGGGAAGAATTATCTCTACACAGTGGTTGCAACCTTACCGACTTCCATATTTGCATCCATAAGTAAAATGCTTGCATAAATTGTGTTAAATGTAGTTATATAGTATCATGAAAACAATGATGCTCTAAATAATCTTGTTAAAATTCATTAAAGAAGTCTACTTGCACTTTGCGCGAAGCACAACACATTTATTATTTTAATTAATTTTTATTAATTTGTTGGTAGTAAACAAACATCTGTATCAACTGTACCCGACCCGTCCAAAATTTTCAACACGACCATATATAAAATACATGTAAAAATGTCTATGTTCATCCAGCAGTTCCCTCGTTTTTTTTTTTTCTTTCTGTAAAACATCCAAAGCGGTTGTTTGTTCCAATGGCAGCCAGCCATAACATCCCCAAAAGCCACGCCCACTCCGACATGCCTTAGCATGATTGGCTACGACAGAAACTCGCCCTCGGACGTTCATTTAGACTCTCTGCCACATTTTCTTCCTCGTCAGTCCGAATCGGTGTCGGCAACAGTAGGAAACGGTAAGTGTCTATGTGCATTTCCTTTAATGCCTGCGGAAGTATTTGTACAGGTTTTATGCAAGGAAACCTTCATAAGAAAGAATTGCAACAGGATTTATATATAGGGGCTGATCTCTTTGCAACTATTTTCCATCCATTATATTGTTTTATTTACTTTTCAGTAACAGGAACTGTCCGTCTGTGTTCCTATACAGTTTTCTAAGTATTTAGTTAGCACATTGGTTTTTCGTTTTCAGAAAGCGAGTTTGAAATGTTTGATTTTGCTGAAGTGACTGTATGCACGAAGCAGTAGAAATAACGTTACTGTATTGTCCTTATCACACAGGCGTGTGCTTTCCACCAGGTGTCTCAATGGCTTCACAGAAATGTCTCACCCAAGGTAATCGCTTTCATTTTACCTGAATCTAATGTGCCAGGTTCTTAAAATGTGTGTGGCATCAAAAGGCGCAGAGGTGTCAATTTCAGGTTCAGAAAGTAAAAATCCAAACTAGGATTTTGTTTCAACAAACTAGTTGAGCACTCTATCGACTATGGGTGCTTTCGACTTCATGCAGCTGATTTAAAGCGATACATTCTGGTCATTTCTGATTGGCCGAAAACTGAAAAGAAGACCAGAATGCATCGCTTTAAGCCAGCGCTGTAAGCGGCTGCATGAAGTCGAACGCACCCTGTGACTCTTTATGCAAAACTGGTTGGTTGAAACAAAATCCTGGTTTGGATTTTTACTTTCTGGGCCTGAAATTTACACCTCTGAAATAGTGTACATGTTAAGATTTGTTTAGTTATTTTAGGACACCGAGGTGAAGACCTCAGTATTTTCTGCACTTCTAATAACCACGACCCATTACGGGGCATGCCTTGGAAGGGCTAACACTTTTGACCTTGGCCCTGATTGCCAATATTTTTGCTGACTCATTGTCTTAGTAAAATTTACTAATTAACATTATAATTCATAATTGACAGGCAGAACGTTATTCAAACATATTAAAATGACAAGAAAAACCAAGTCTGATTACTTTTATTTGATATTGTTTGATCCTGTAATTTGCATATTTGCTTACTTACTCTTTTGCATTATAACATTTGTGTAAAATAGGGTGGCCAGATAATCCATGTCATCCCAGAAACTTTGTGCTAGGACGGAAATTGTAAACTACCATTTCAATCAAAAGGACCTGGATTTTGCTTAAGTGCTGAGTTCTTGCTGTGTGCTGATTGTTCAGTCTCCTATAATCATGCACGTATCACTAATGTTAATGTGAAACAGCTGGATGCATCTTTCAATCAAGGATACAAACCAGTCAAAGCACAAGAAGAACTGAACTATTTAGCCAGGCACAGGAGCCTTTCCGTTTTAACGTATCTAATAAAACGTGAAGTAGCTCAAAGTGTCCAGGATTACATGGATTATCTGGTCACCCAATGTAAAAGCTGCATGCAAATAATGTATGCATTGTATTTCTAATTTTGATATTTTATAATAAATTATTCTGAATGTGACCAAAGCAAATTATAAAGCATATGGTCAATCAAAACACCATTAAAATATGTTTGTTTATTAATCATTACCCTCTGTGCCAGTAGTTTCTCTAAATCACTCCTCCCTCTCTACACCAACAGAATCCCCACTTCCAGGTCCAGTGACCAATTCCCAAATCCGGGTATACAGTATGAGGTTCTGCCCCTTTGCTGAAAGAACGCGTTTGGTGCTCAACGCCAAGGGTATCAAGTGAGTTTCGATTTAACTGCAGCCACTGCTATAGCAATTTAATGAAACACTGGCATGTTACATTTCAAATGTGACATCAGTAAACAGCATCACACTCTGATTTCCAGCTATGAAGTCATTAACATCCACCTGAAGGACAAGCCTAGTTGGTTCTTCGACAAAAATCCAGCGGGCACCGTTCCAGTTTTGGAGACGGTGCAGGGTCAGCTGATCTGTGAATCTCCAATCACTTGTGAGTACCTGGATGAAGTGTTCCAGGACAAGAGGCTGTTTCCAGCTGACCCCTTTAAGAAGGCCCAACAGAAGATGTTGCTTGAGGAGTTCTCCAAGGTAGTAACTCGCCCATAACTGAACATATGTGTTAAAACCTTTTGTTTTGTTCATTGGACATTAGCTTATAATTTTTTTTGGTGTTTGGATTTTCCGCAGACACATTCTCATTAAGATATGCAGGTTACACTTAACCTTATTAATGTGATAGGTCAAAAAGTATTTGCTGGATCTTACTACTGGTTCACAAAAACATTGTGTCGATGAAGAGGCACCCCTGCTTTCATTCTGGCCACTTTTCCACCCCACCAGGTACCGTAATTTTGGTATTAAATATTCAGTAGCTTACTTTCCCATTGACTTCCGGACTTGCAAACATGTTTATTTGTTTATGCAAATGTCCAAAATAAATTCTGAAATAGCATAGTTATGTTCTCAGTAAACAACGATAACCAAATTAAAAGAAAAAGTGATGATAATTCTGCAGACCCCAACCTTTTGCAAAGTCAAGGAACATGGAGGCACTTTAACCCTGGTAGACAGAAGTACCAAAAGTATGGTTTCTGGTGCAGTGGAAAGAATTTGCCCCACAGCTTCTGCAGCGGTAACTCAAAAAATATTTTGCTTATTTGTCTGCAAAATTTGAAAAAGAAATATTGTAAGGTCTGGAAGTGATAAGATTTAGAGACAAATCACATAAAAATCAAAGGAGCACTGCTTAATGGCAGCAAAGCAAAGGGTGGCACATGACCTTTTGAACTGGATAACTTAATAATTAGATTTTTGATCATTGATGGATCATATTACCACTTCACAAAAACATTATATTCATGAAAATCTACACCTCATGCCCCTGAGACAAATCGGCCGTAAACAGAAGTATCTGCATTAAGTGGAGGTAGTGGATGGAACGGGAGGCTGTAGCAGCCATCAAATCAGTATTTCATGGATATTTTCAAACTTCCCAGGAACATGGTACAGGTCAGTGGTTCTCAAGCTGTGTTGGACTAAATGATTTTCTGAATATTCTAAAATAAAGCTTTTATAATTTTTCACTGCTATCCTTTTTGCTTGGTAAGTTTATCAGTAACAGTCCAGTAACCAGTCAGCAAAAAGAAACTCTGCAAAATATGATGTGGGGGGTTTTAATTATAGGTGGATTTTTTAATAAGGAGTTTTGGAGAGGTACGGGACAGTGGGTAGGATATGCTTAGATGGTATTATGGTGATATTTTCAGTTCAATGTGGGATTCTCGTTTGGCAAAATTTATTGTGGGTCAACCCTCCACCCCAGCACATGAAAGTTGCAGTTGCACATCTGGTGAGCTTGATTGCTTTCACACAAGGCACAGAAAGTTGACCTTCTAGTGACAATTTTCTGGAGATTTGAGGAGAGTAGGGTACTAAAATAAATGTCCTTTATGTCCTGGACATTAAGACATACACAGAGAAATACAGTTGACCACCTAACTGGGGGGGAAATATTTGGCAATTTGACATGTAGGTCAAACGTGCAATAAGCAAATGTGTGTAATACTAGCATTATGTGTCATGTCTAGGACTCAGAACATTCAGGTTAAAACAAATTCATTGACATTTCCAATTGATCTATCCAGTAATTGTAGAAATTGTGTAGGTTAGGGGTTTGGGAAGAGTAAGGATTTGATTGGGGGTGACAGGGCTGTATGAGGAATAAACTTGTTGTTCAGCATCTTTTTCTAGTTTTTTTTCCACACCCATATCGAGCAGATGATTTAATGTCAATTATGCTGTTGTTTTCGGTCTGCATCATTAGGAAACCTGTAAACTCTTACAGACTCTCCAGAGTGGGAGAGACCAGTTGCATTGAACGTCTGTGACTCTACAATAATGTATTACATTCCACCTCAGGTTGTTCCACTGTTTTATAAAATCCCTATCGGGAAGAGCAAGGGTGAGGACACATCTGCCGTGCAAGAAGAACTGAAGGGGAAATTCATTAAACTGAATGAGGTTTGTTAAGATGCACTGTAATAACCTGAAAATGCATTCTTGAGGTATTTACTGATGAGCAGTGTAGAGTCATTTTTGGTCATTAAGACCTTTGAAATAAATATTGAAGCAATTTTTTTTCATGTAGATTCATATGAGTTTCCAGCTGCATTACTGACGGATTCATATGTGCATGTATGTCTGACAAGAGGTCTTGCTTGCTTTCCAGATTCTAGTTGGCAGGAAGACAAAGTTCTTCGGAGGAGATTCTGTGACTATGATCGATTACTTAATGTGGCCTTGGTTTGAGAGGGTGGATGGCTATGGGGTGACACAGTAAGTATTGCTTGTTACCCTGAACAGTTCCTTTGTGTTCTGCATGACGTTGGCATGATAATACATCATGTTCCGTGAAATGTGACCTACAAGTGGGTGAACAGATATGCTGTAGAAACGTTTCACTGTTTCTCCAGCCTCTTGGGTGCAGCCCCTCAGCTGAAGGAATGGATTAAGCGTATGGTTGAGGACCCCATAGTCAAGGCCACCATGTTTGACGGCGAGACCCACAAAGCTTTCCTCAAGAGCTACTTTGATGGCAACCCCAACTATGATACTGGCCTGTAGACGGTCTTCTCATCTTTATTGCTTTCTGATTTTCTTGTATCAATCTTTTATGTGGCAGGTCTATATTTTTTATCAAGTAACATTCCATGTCTACTGTGGTGATTGTGATGTTAATAGACCAAATTGTGAAACACCTTGTGCCTTAAATGGTTCATTGGGATGGTTTGCTTGATGATGTGTTTATTTTTTTATATGTTTTGATACTGAAATTCCTACTGTCTGTCCACCTAATTATCTGATTTCTTTTCATGGTGTGTGGGTCAAATTATGCTTTGTTTCTTGATTCCACTGGCATAACAATGTTCAGGGGCAGACTTACCATAAGGCAAAGGTAGGCAGCCAGTTGGGGCCCCCAAAAACTAGGGCCCACATGAAGACAGAGATTCCATTTAAATTACATTTAAGGATTTAACATAATATTGTCACTTAAATGATAGCAACATATGCAGATGTGGAGAAAACACAATAAAAGGAACATATGCAAAAATCCAAGACTAAGCTTAGCAAAAGAGGGAATGGATACACATTAAATTTGATCGGTCAGTCCTCTGGTACAATACCCCCTTCCCCCACCAGCATTACCGTCCCCACCCTGATCGTTGAGTTTTATTGCTGGAATCCTGCACTTTGATTAAAATGTTATTGATGCTCCATTTTTCCCTCTTGTTTCTCTTTTGGCTCCAAAACTATCTCCAATGGTCCCCTACCCCTGTCAGCCTAGGGCCCCCAGAGGAGTCCATCGCTGGTTACAGCACATCCATGTGAATAAAATTAAGCGAACACCGTAGTCATTTTAGATGCATTACTGACAAAAACCACAAGATGTCGCTACTGGTTTTTTAAACGTGATGTCAGTTGGGTCACTTGGGTAAACAAAGGTAGACAGTCTAGTTGTACCAGATGGCTTTTTCCCAGTGGGCTATCTGCCTCAAGCATCTTTTTTATTGTTACCAATTACCATCAGTAATTACAATGCTAGAACAATGACAATTTTCTTACAATGACTTTGTCAGATATATGTCTGGTCTGTGTAAAAAGTAAATAATCCAATATTTAATTGGTCTATATGTACGTGTGTCAAAGAGGCCCTTTGCAGGATGATCAACTCTTCGTAATGTGATTAGTTTGAATGAATCTGAGTCTATCAGTAAAGAATGTAGTAA
Source organism: Petrocephalus microphthalmus (assembly GCA_026774405.1). Lineage (NCBI taxonomy): Eukaryota > Metazoa > Chordata > Actinopteri > Osteoglossiformes > Mormyridae > Petrocephalus > Petrocephalus microphthalmus. The sequence goes on along the minus strand of JAODKK010000060.1, from coordinate 8,406,264 downwards.
ATAATTGTGCTATGGAGACTTTGATTCTAGGAAGTTACCTGGCACTATGAAATGATGTCCTAGTATCCACCTTTGCAATCCTATGTTTTTGGAAATCCCAAAATAATTTACAATATCTAAGGGTTTGAAATTATCCCCCAACCCAGTACTGAATAAAATGTCAAAAGATGGATGGATTTAAAAGCCTTTGTTTTACAGTTCAAAATTAGTTTCATAATAAAACTAATGATAATCCTATTGTTCTGTTTTATTCTTTAAATACAGTTGTAAAAACATTTCAAAAAATGTTTCTTATATTACAACATGTAACCGTTCCAGTATTAAAACAAAAGTTAAAATACAAAGATGCCATTTTCACCAGCCCCTTCACCTGCTGGTTTGTCCTGTAGTGCCAGATGCAACATTGCTATAATTAAAATATATTAATGATGCACAGGCAGGCAGACATGTAAACAGGCCAAACTGCTCCACACTTCCAGCAGCGCGGCTGAGCGTAGTGAACTCTGGAGGAACCTTACAAGCTGCTCAGTTCAGTTGCCGAGTGAAGGGTGTGTTACTTTTGCTTTGTAATTTCCTTCCTTTTGTGAAACCCTATTCTACAACGGCTCTCTTTAGCTGTAGGGGTGCGTGCACAAGGCAGTAGCAGACCATGGGAGCACAGAGTATACTTTCTTTGGGGTTGTGCCCAACTAACAGCTGCAGTACGTAGTTTTTCTTTCTACATGGCCATTCACACCACATTATTGTACCAATATGTAATAAGGCACAGCAATAACTTATGCCCTGTAATGGACTGACAGCCCCAGACCGATGCTCCCTAGTAGAGGCATCAGGTTCACCACACCCCTTTATAAGCAGCTGATGGATGGATAGGTGCATAGATGAATAATTTAACATACAAAATCCTTTACCAGTAATATAATTGAAAAACCATTTTGTGGTATCATACAAATAACATTATTGACGCCATATTGAAATTGTCTCAGTGCTATATTTCAACTCAGTGCTGTGTTAGAAATTAGAAATTAAACATGATAAAAAAAAACTGCATTTTTTTTGCAGGACATATTCCATGCTGATGAATTGTAGTAAAAAATGGAAAATCAGAGCAAAAAAAGCATGAAAGAGCCTGGCTGTTTCCTGAGAGTATACTGAGATGCGTAAAATTCCATATTAGAACCATAACATTGAAGCTGAGGTTCTTCTTTTCCTGTTTCAAATGTTTCAAATGCACGTCCCAGACTAGGGGTGTGAAATGAGCAGAACATATCCAGGTCTCTGTCAATGCAGTCATTCTTGGAGAGGCTAATTCTATGGCTGTTTGCTTGAGCAGGGGGTTTGCTGTAGGTGAGGGATGGGGAACTGAGGGGTGTACTCCTGTATCAGCACCGGCGCATTCCTGAGCATCTCTCGGAAGTGTTCCACCGTGCTGGCATACCGCTGCCTCTGCAGAACCAGGGGTCGTAAGAGATTGATTGGCTCCGCCGTCCGGAAGATGACTGGGAAGGGGAACTCCCGGGGCAGCTTGGGGTTCCCCAGGAGCGCGTGACAGAGCCGTTTCTCCTGCAGGCTGCTTTCTAGAAAGCTGAGCAGGTCCTGTACCCGAACCCCCAGCTTTGCACCACCCCAATCGGTCACTCGTCTGTTGAGAAGCAGGTGCAACAGCGCCGTCTTCAGGTGGTAGTTCGTCAGCGCGCTCTTGCCAGTCAAGCTTATTTGCTTTTTATGCAAGAAACATACGATCTGAAGGCACTGGAGGTGGCAGGAGTCCAAAGGCATGTGTTTGGCCAAATATTTTAGCAGATTTTTCTCGTAAATAGCAAAGGAAATGGGCCAGTATGTATCGGAGGAACTGTGGTCCTCAGAAGGGAAGTGTGAAACAAAGTAAGCGTCTGTGTCTTCCAGCTGGACCACTGGGATGATGTTCAGGACTACGGTCCTTCCCGAAGCCCAGCGCACTTTCAGAGCACCGGGGAAGTCCAGGCTGCGAAACATCAGCTCAAAGTCGTATTTGTGTGAGATCCGCCCCCACGCTTTGGTGATGGCAATCTGGAACCACTTCATGACCTGGTCTTTGGCCAGGTAGGATGTGTTCTTGGAGCAGAGGAGGTCCCCGGCGGCCTTGCTGACGACGGGCTTCTCGTCGCGGCAGTGCAGCAGGCAGAGCAAGTCGTCACCCAGGTCGGCTTTGCCGCAGAGACAGCCGCCGCCGTCCTCGCCAGCCCGCGCCACCTGGACCCGGCCGCAGCCCTGCATATCTGGGGCGATGTCGCCGTTCCCGGGGCACCACAGCTGGAAGGTGAAGCGGTACGGCTCGGGGGGAGCGAACGGCACGATCAGATCGCACATCAAGGGCTTGCTCACCCGCCACCCCTCGTACATGCTGCCCACCCCCACTGGGTCCTCCACTTCCATGTCAGCTTCCCTGTCACAGACACTACGCCACGCCTCCAGCAGGTCATCTGAAAAGCCCTCCACAAACTCCTGCACCCTCGAGTTCTCCTGGGGAGATGTGCGAACGCACCTCTCGTAAAAACTGCCAAGGAGCCCTTTGTCTGGAAAGAGATGGTCGGTGCAAGCGGCGTCCTCGTCCTCCAGACCGGCATCTCGGGCATCCGGGTTGACGCACTCCTGCCTGCAGAGCTCGATGGTCAGGAAAGCGATCAGAGACAGCGCGCTCCAGAAGTACCAGCTGTAGCTCGTCTCCTCCTTCTGGTCTTCAGGAGCCGCCTCCACCTCCACTTCCAACAGCAGCTGCTGGGCTTGAAGGAGCTCTTCATGTTCCCTCATGCGAGCCAGCAGCTCGGCGTCCTGCTCCAAGACGGTGCTGTTGTCTTTCGGGAACAGGAGGGGGTGGTTGAGGATGGCGGCGACCACCACCACACACATACGGACAAGAGCCCCCTGCATCGTCACTGGGGTATCTGTGGGGATAGAAGATCCAGATATCGCTACTTTTCAACACCACCTTAAACAGCACCTACTTGAAACATGGGCATTTGTGTGACCAAACACACCATCACTCCACTGACACACCTTCCTCCACTTGACCCTATAATTTGTGTTCTTCTTTCAAGTGAAATTTGTTGTCTTTTATCGTGCTTACATATTGCTGTGTCATGCTCATATTCTCTAACACAGTGTCTCAGCCCTCAGGGACCACCAGAGAGAAACGCAACATTACCAAAGTTATAAGCTTAGCTTTAGCTACGCGGCTAAAATTCAACGCTATTTTTAAGAATGCGCGATTGCGTTATAAAAAACATAACGTATGCTTAGCTACAACTGAAGAAGCCTAAATATAACAGCAGTGGCACAGTTGCTAATTTATAGGTCAAGAGTTAGTACTTCAGGGACCAAAAGAGACAACCTGACGAGGAATTTGTGGGGCAACAGGAGTGGCATTGTCCTACTCCCAATGGAGCCAACATTGAAGGAAATCAGATAACATTTACACGGGTCTACAGCAGTACAATACATTCCCAAATAAAACTTTCCTTCTTCAATACTCATGCGGTGGAATCAAAAACCATTAACCCCCACAATGAATGGCTCCTTCTACCCAATACACCAGTTTTGCATCGAGCTGAATATTGCTTTCTATTAAAAAACAATGCGGCAGATTTAGGTAAACAGCGGTCCTTGGGGTGTTAGGCAACAGTCAGCAAACTTTTCTCATTCACTTTGCTGGTAAAGTCTTACAAGAGGAAGGAAGTTCTGTTTAAATCTTGTTCCTGGTGTTTAAGTCGTACTTTAGAATCTGCTGCTGACAAAAAGCAGAGACCATGATAAGAATGGCTGACCGACAGATACATTATCCAAAAATAGACTTGAAGCATTGACTGGTTGTTAAAGGCCATTGCTTTTGTTTTGGTAAAGAAAATCATTCTATAGTAAAGGTAAATCAGCATAAAAACAGGCTCTGGTTGAAGTTTTATCTATGTTTTGTCGGAAGGATAAGTGATATACTCAATCAAACTAGAGGCTGGGTTGCTAATGTTTGACTTAAAATCAGAATCGTTACATGTGTAATACCGTTTGCTTAGGAAAATCCCTATGATCAACAGGAAACAATGACTCCAGCTGCAAAGGTTTCTTTGCAATTCAGCGAAACATTTCCTTCAAATGACAGATACATCGCAGATAAAATCATGTCACATCGTCCAAATTAAGCGGCAGGCTTGCAAATAAACAAGTCGATATATGTATGTACGCACATCGCTCAGTTGGGGTACCTAGCTGTCTCCCCCACGCTGTTCACGGTACTAAGTCACATGGCTTAGAAAATGGTTATGATTCCTAGATGGTGGACAGTGCACCTTTGTGCTGTAAATGTACATCTGCCCTATTGTTATATGAACCCCGTAAGCCAAAAATAAACGTGCACATGATTCAGTTATTTTTTTATGCTATGTCGCGTCCTGGATACCGTACAACATTCGCATTTAAAAAATAATAATACTACAGATGAAACGAGGACATATTTATTCCACTAACTAGCAACAATCAGCACCTCAAACCCTAACCCTTCATAAAACCTTCGCTTAAAAATAAGCAGGAACTGACACAAATTCAATGTGGCCGTTTAATGCTTCCTCAATGTAGCTATATGACTCGTTAAATAAAACTAGACAGATGCGTGTGTATGATTATGTATACTTACATAAGTCATTTCATACGGACGTAAAAAGGGGTACAGTACTTCTTTGCAGTTTTAACGAGGCGATCGTCCACCAGTGCGCAAAACGCGTGTGCGACTTCCTGACACCTTTGCAATATACTGAATTAGTCAGGCTAGTTTCGAGTCACAGAGCACACGGGAAACAAAGAAATATGCTTAATCGCTGTATTAACCATGGAGAAAAATAAAGAAAATTTGCAAGCTTTACAAGTAAAATCTTCGACAACAATCTCAACGAAAGATCAACACTTTCATAACCAACCAGCTTACGTGAACTGGACGTCGGACTGCTACAGTGTAATATTAATATAACGAGTTGAAGATCTAAGGAATAATAATTAAAAAAAACATACTGACCTTCGGACACAGCATGCACATTTTAGTGTGGAGACGTCATATGCGAGGCCATGAGATGCAAAGCAAAAAAGGCAGAGAGGCAGAGAGCAGCCCCCCGATCGTGTGGGCAGCCTCCGCTCATTTCCTGACTGCCCAGACCATGAGAAACATTCTCCCTCTCCTATAAAAAGCTCGCCCGTCCCACAAACATCCGCTCGAAAGGGGGCCTCTTCTGCGATAACGTCTCTTTTATTTGCTTGGATGACCGCCTGTTGTTTTCTTTTATTGCCGTATCTCAATATTAGGGGCGATTCAGTACAAAACACAAAGGCAGAAATTATGGAAGGTGTGACCGCCTAAAATTAGGCTCCGGGGGTGGAATGGGCGAGCAGCCTGACGTTTTCCTGACACCCAAAATGAGTCATTTTTCTTTTTTTCTAGTTCCACTATTTGCCGCCACATCTATCAACAGTGACTACATGAGGTGTTTCCATTTAGTTAATTTTAATAGCGTTTAAGATTATTGGACATTTATGCGTTTTGTTTTTATCTGTCGATTCAACATGCGCCGTCTGTAGGTGTTCCGCTATTCTTTCTTTGTATTTGTAATGGTTGGTTGAATGTTATGGCGAGAGTGTATAAAAGATAGCTAATGTAAAAGTAATTCATGTAAAGAGATGGCACCAAAATGTTACGCCCGTCAGTACCAAGGGCATAACTTTGGGGTGTGCACTGGGGAGGCTGAGGTCTCCAACAACCGTGACAACGGTTTGACTGTCTTGTAGTGGAACGAGACAGTGGCATGCGCTGCATGACAGTGGCACGCTGCCCCCCCTAGCGGTACGTGACAGTCTTTACTGCGTGGTTTGCTCTACGTGACAGCGGATATTTCATTGGTACGGAAGCTACGCAGTAATGACTGTCACGTACCACTAGGGGGGCCAGCGTGCCACTGTCATGCAGCGCATGCCACTGTCTCGTTCCACTACAAGACAGTCAAACCGTTGTCACGTGCCACGGTCCTTACGTGCATGACACTGCCATGTAATAACGTAACAGTACAGTACACTTAAAGCTTCTCCCCACAATTTGCGCCCTTGCCTGTCACACCAAAACCGAAATACCAACATCGATTTATTAGAAATGAACATGACATTTTGGCAGTATCCTATTTTCAAATACGCTACACATTTGGGTTTGTTATAATTTAGCTGTCGTTGTCAATTTATTAATCTCGTGTTCCATAGAAATAAAATCTTGCCTGTAATGACTGTATTTTCTAAGGTCCTAATCATTGGGGCGACGACCATTCTACCTTCCGTAATGTAAACCATCCATCCAGTTTCCATAAACCAAACATTCAATTACCTACACACGGTTGTGTTTTATTCGGGGAAGTGGTACCTAAATGTTAGCAAAAACAAAAGCTAAGATTACATTCGAACCAACAACCATCAAGACTGCACCAATTCGATTAGTAAAGTAATGTGGAAAGTGAAAACTGCAATACGCCCAGACAAACAGGAGCGGCGCTGTCGGCCAAAGGCTGGCCCGCTTCAGAGCTATTTAGAATATGCGGGGAAGTTTCAGGTAACAGGTGCCTGGGAGGTTTCAGCGACCGACCCAAGCCTTGCGTCCGCACCACAGCCGCCCAGGGGTGAACTGCTTTAGCCGTTTCGACCAACATTATTAGTACGTTATCAAGAAGTGCAGCTATTCGTATAATAAAAATCGGGGAGTGCGTCGGTGACCGCGATTTCTCGTTACTTTAAATGTCGATGTTTTATTTTTAACTTGTATATCCGGAATTATATATTTTATAATTATATTTTGAGAGCAAATTACGATTAATAACAAATATAATATACTATTACAATAAAATAGGCCGAATATTTTACTATCAGACAAAAATCTAAATCGATTTCTGTGACATTTAGATATTAATCATGGACCGTTTAAAACTGGTGTTGCAATATTTTCAATCGAACTCCGAATCGATTTCAAACGGCATTTGTGTCATACTGGCTCTAATTAGCGTGAAGCTGTACACCAGTTTTGACTTTAATTGCCCTTGTATACCACAATACAACAAGCTATATGCATTAGGTGTCATGTTTGTGCCTCCAATAATACTGTTTTTCTTGGGAGTAATAATCAACCGGCACACCGGGGTGATGATGGAAGAATGGGTAAGACCGGCTGGGAAGAGGAAAAAAAATCCAGCTGTTGTCAAGTAAGTTACATTTTTGCTGTTTTAGTTAAGTAGCGCTGGAAGAAATATGTATTATGTAGGCTTGTTAATTATGTTTAATGTATGTGTGTGTATGTGTAGGCCAATAAGCATTCTCTACAATTCTTAAATCGCACACAGAGTATTTACTGCTGCTATGTCTGTCTGTGGCGTTTCGCTTAGTCAATTTGCTTAAAATTCAGACCTGGTAATTGTGTATGCTCTTCGGGATAACCGCGCTGGTAATAAAACATGCTGAAGTGAAACTTTGCTTTACAAAGGCGTCACGAAAGGTCCATTTTTACGTCCCTTTAAAGCGCATGCATCTTACATGTTATTAATGTATCAAGGACCATGTGCGTTAGGTCGTAGGTGGCATATGAATAAACTCCGGGAACAGCCCAAACGTCAGAGATTGAAGAGCTGGTACTTCCACTGTTATTCAGGACCGAAGTTAAAATGTTCCCTTTCAAATCAATCAGCGTTTAAACTTTTTAGTGCAAAATTAAACACGGGAAGCATTTCGAGCTGTAAATTAAAGGTAAAATAAAGCGCATTAAATAAAACCCAGCCTAATTCAAATATCTTAATATCTTAACGCAATATCTAGGCTATATACAAGGAATTATCGTATATATGGCAAATTAAAATAGAGCAGCCCATTAGCAGTGAATAATAAAGCATGTGAAGTCGGGAGGCTGTCTTAACTAGGGGTAGGGTTCTATCATATTTAGACCTACTTTTAGTTAAATTCTTAATTAAGGGAAGTTCAACTAACGCAGTTACGATAATTATTAGTGCCCATGAAATTTACGTTTAGTCCCCTGGCAAACAATTACGGTTTGTGCGTCGGCACTGTCTGTTTTTCCCTTCCAGGTACCTGTGCTCGGCGATGATGCAGCGGGCTCTGCTGGCGCCCATGGTTTGGGTGCTGGTTACGCTGCTGGATGGCAAGTGCTTCGTCTGCGCCTTTAGCATGAGTGTGGACCCGCGACACTTCACGGGGATCCCCAACAATACCGGCATGGACCTGGCCCGGCTGATGGCCAAGGTGCCGTGCAAAGAGGACGCCGTGTTCCGGAACAGCACCTTCCGCAAGGCCGTCACTCGCTACGTGCGCTGCTACTCACAGGTTATCCTTCGGGGTGGGACGGGGAAATTTGTACTCCTGATGTAAGAGGAGCATTAAAATTCTATTGCTCAGATTTATAACCTTTCCACTTGATTTGTTGCACGCCAATGAAAACTAATTACATTTACATTTAACTTGCAAAATCACGTCCGAAGTGAGGCCAATAATACTTTGTAAACGTAGGTTACATGATATCAAGGAGTCAGCTAGGCATAAGTGCAGCTAGGCTGAGCTTCTAATGATTGTCCTGTTACAAGTGTAAGCAACAACTTCTAACAAAACAAGAACCTAATTAATCTGATTGACTGCATACATTTGAAATAATTGTGTAGTATTACATCATGTAATTGTCACAAGGTTATGGGTGATCTTGAGTGCCACTTCACACTTTTTCACAACTCTCAGTGTTCAAAATTGCATCTCTTTCTGCCCTTAATTTCAGCAGTGAGACGTTCAAAAAGTTAACGCACTTTTAGACATTCTTTTCTGTCTAGCAAGTCACCTAAGTGCATAGACAATGATAGATGAAAACCTAAATTGGGATGGATACCAGTGGCCTGGTTTCCCTGTACCGCCCCCTACAGGCCATTGGCTGGTCCATTTTGCTGTTCCTTATTCTCCTGGGAGCCATTGGCCGAGTGGTGAAGCCCTGCTTCGACCATGCCACGTTCCTGCAAACGCGCTACTGGAGCAACTACCTGGACATTGAGCAGAAGCTGTTCGACGAGACCTGCGTCCTGCACGCCCGGGACTTCGCCCGCAAGTGCGTCCAGCAGTTCTTCCAGAGCATGCGGGAGGACGTGCAATTACGGCTTCAGCTACCCCTCCACCACTGCCACCCCCATCGCCAGGAGGAGGAGTACGAGGATGAGGACCACCTCCACGGAATCACGCGGGATGAGCAGGTGGACCGCATGCTGCATACCTGGTACCTCTGCAGGCCTGAGTTGGATGTGACAAAGATTGCCCATCACCCCGGTGTGTGCATTACTTGGGAAGACTATAATGGCCGGACTCTGTTCTCAGACGTTTAGATCCTGCCATGAAATCCTAGAAAGTGGATCCTGAGAGATTAGATCCAGTTTGAGGGTTTGAGGGTTGTAGGTCTTTGTACCACAATCTGGTACAAATCTGGCTGGTATAGAATGCTTGTCATTTGTACCTGAGCACACTGTGATTTCTATGATGGAATAATCAATTAAATTCAATTTATTTTTATATAGCAGTCATCCCAAGGCACTTTACATGGGTGTGTTGTGATGCATTAAACTTTTATGATACATATAATCTTTTTATGTTATATAAAATCTTGTTTATAATCTTTTTTTATTTTTCCTTAAAAAAAGAAAAATAACATATGAGCAGCTGCAGCTGTGTGTATGTGTGTGCGGGGGGAGGGTCCTCGCAAGGGTGCACTTCATTTTTATAAAAATCTGTAACTGCAATCAGAAAAATTAAAAATGCCAAGTCATCTGTTTTGTTTGGTCACTTATGGTTAAGGTTAGGGCTGGGTAGGGGTCAAGGTTTTCATAAGGCTGCGCAATTAATCGGATTTTTATTTCGATTTCGGCTCCAAATTATCAAAAAAACAATGTAATCGACAAAAAACGATTATTAAAATAATTTTGCCGTATTACGCTCTGCGAGTATATATACTCTTATTTTGTCATGCGTTCCGAATGACGCGCGCACGCGCACTTCCGCCCCTTCCGAGC
>JAODKK010000060.1:8381559-8395488 GCA_026774405.1 Petrocephalus microphthalmus | reverse complement strand
CGCACACGCTCTGCTGGGCGGTAAACAAAGTCTCAGCTCCAACAGATTTAAAGACACAGACGGCCTTTTTAACAATAGGTGTGAATGGTGTGTGGGTGTGCCCTGCTATGGGTTGGCGTCCCATCCTGGGTTGTTCCTTGCCTTGTGCCCGTAGCCTCTGGGACAGGCTGTAGACCCCCCGCCCCTACCCCCATGACCCTAAATAGGACAAGAAAATGGATGGATGGATGGATGTCTTTAAATACATGTCTCAATAAAGACATTCTTACTATAATATAAGCAACATGTATTTAACTATCTTTATGATTTACATATATAATTTCTTGGTCGCTATTTTTCATAGCTTGGTTATAACAGATACAGAATAACTTTTAAAAATTTTCAAATAACAGACTTTAGATTTTAAATTTTCAAGACTTTAAAAGAAAAGTACCATTCACCCATCTTACCCAGTTTGACTACTAAAACCAGGCTTGACTACTAAAAACTGAAAACAGTGATAATGGTAAAGGCAGCACAGACGACTTGTCTGTGAATAGGATTAACGTGACAGAAAAATGCGATGCCAATCTTTGGTTACATTTTTCGCGAACTCAAGCCAAAGGACGGAGGAGGGGTTTCGGCGGACCCGCAAAGGGAGGGTTTATCGCCGGCAGAAGCGTGTGTTGAGCTCCTTCAGTATCAATGACAGCTATGCTTTGGAAATATATAGCACCGCCAAGTAATCCATCGGATGCTTCTTTTTTTCCTGAACCAATGGATTGCAGTATCCCACTTTGATTTTAAAACTTTAAAACTGGATATCGTCTGTGGGATTGAAAAAATAGCAGAAATGTATCACTAATGTATTGTGGTTAAATATATATATTTAAACGTTTTACAGATTCACATAAAAATTACTTGTGCGTATATTTATTCGACTGTTAGTAGCCTTGCTTATTTTCTCACCGTTTCAACAACTTTGCTCCTTTTCCTGGAGGAAACACAACAAGCCAAATCAAAATGGATAAATTTCGAATGATGTTCCAGTTTCTGCAGTCCAACCAGGAATCTTTCATGAACGGCATCTGTGGCATTATGGCTCTCGCCAGCGCGCAGTTATATTCCGCATTTGAGTTTAATTGCCCGTGTTTGCCAGAGTATAACTACGCATACGGGATTGGGATCTTGATTATTCCGCCCATATGGTTCTTCCTGCTTGGATTTGTGCTGAATAATAACGTGTCTATGCTGGCAGAGGAGTGGAGACGGCCGACGGGGCAGCGCCGAAAAGACCCGGCGGTGTTGCGGTATATGTTCTGCTCCGTCACCCAGAGATCCCTGATCGCCCCCGTAGTTTGGATCTCCGTAACCCTCATGGACGGGAAGAGTTTCCTATGCGCCTTCAGCGTTAATCTGGACCTGAGTCTCTTGGGTAATGGCAGCACTCCAGCGCTTGACAAATCAGACCTGGTCAGACTGCTTGCAAAGATACCCTGCAAGGACGTCTTTGATGGACATGAGGTGGTATCCAGAGAAGCTGCATCAAGGTACCTACGCTGTATATCACAGGTACAAGAGCAAAACGGCATATTTTTATACTTATATTGGGAATTAATTTGTATGATGGATAAATAGGATTATGACATATTATTTAATAACATTTAAGTTCTGTAAAAGTCTAGGGCAGGGTTTCTCAGTTCTGCTCCTGGAGTACTGGGTCGTTTTCACTCCAGCCTGCCCTTAATTAGCATCAGGTGTTTCTTAATGGTCTAATAATGAAGGTGGTAGGTTGTAAACAGTATGGGTTTGACTGAAAACCTTCTGTCAGGTGGTACTCCAGGAGTTGGATTGAGAAACACTGGCCTAGGGTTAATACACAGCCCAGAACCATTCAATAATTTGATCCCCTGCATTGTGAACTTCTCTGTTCTGTATCTGAAAGAGTCTTTTTCATGCTTAGATACTGCTTTCATCAGGCACTCATTGTTTATTCAGTTCTAGGACTTTGATAGGCTTTCAGCTACATGTCTGTGATGTACTCCACTCGACAGGCTTGTGGTTGGACATTTTTGTTGCTGACAACACTCGTGGCCTTCATGGTGCGGGCAGTGCGGCCGTGCTTCACCCAGGCCGTCTTTCTGAAGACCAAGTACTGGTCTCACTATGTCGACATCGAGCGCAAGATGTTTGAGGAAACCTGCACGGAGCACGCCAAAAGCTTCGCCCGGATCTGCATCCAGCAGTACTTCGAGAGCGTGGGGGGGGAGATGCGCGACCTCCACGGGCAGCAGCTGCAGAAGAAGGACGGGAGCGAGGATGACGGGGAGAAGCCAAAAAATGAGGAAGACAAACTACTGGGAATACGGGCCCAGGACGATATGAACAAAGTGCTGTGGAACTGGCACACCTGCAAACCGGCACTCAATATCAAGAAAGAGGATTTTTACAATGCAAACTCCAATGGGACTGTTAACATCAATGGCTTCTCAAATAACCTACAAAAACCAGAGCCACCAAAAAAAGAGTGGGTTGCCTACTACAGTAAAGTTTGACAGATCCGGATTTACAAGGATGCCTAAGGGTGCATAATTATATGCACCCCCAGCTAGAAGTACGCCGTTTTGGGAATTGTGCTCCCTCACACAATTTCAATGTCAGATGCACACTGTCCTAGATCCGGCACTGACGTCTGAGCTGCTAGTGTAAATCAGGCAATCTTGATTGAAAGTTAACAGCAGTGACAAAGCCTGCACTGACTGACTTGACCATACCATCCATGAGAGCAAGACTTCAAAGCAGCACTGCTAGCACGTAAAGCCTTATCGTATTTCACACTCCTAACTCAATTACGCAGATATACACATGCACACTAAAAAGTGTCCTTTGACTATCCACAGAGTTGTGTTGCTCTTCGCGTCACCAGAAGAAACACCCACTGTTGTGTGTCTTGCATGACTTAGCATTTAAAATGACCTAGGTATGAGAAAGTTGAAGCAGTTGCAACAGCATTTCGAAAAAGGGTTTGCTAAAATCTGATAAATGTTGAAATGGAAGAGGTATTTTCTTTGTTTAACTGAAAGGACATGGTTCTCAGTGATTTCTTCTTGCAAAATGACAAACATATTTGTCATACCAAACAATCCAAAATGTATTTGTCAAAATAGGTACAGGGCTGTTTTTTTTTTTTTAAACTTCTAGGTGGACCATAACAGTGCAAATTATGCCTATGATTGACATGAAAAAGCCCTGTCATCATGGTTTAGCAGAATATGTGGTTAATGGTGACTGAAACAATGTTAAGTGATAAAAACTCCACGGAATTCTTGCCTTAAACCTTGATTTTATAATGAAGATTAAGAGCCCCAGAATTACTTGTATTGTAAAGGAAGCAAACTGATCAAGCTTGGCCTAGGGCCCCTGAAAAGGCATCTGAGGAGCCCTGAGGATATCATTGACTGAAGTTCTTTCGAGCATCTTTTCATCCTGAAGAACATTAGCCTACAGTCTGTGTTCATGTGTTGATTTACTTGTTACATACACAAACATACACTGGACACGTGTGAAGTGAAACACTTTTTCCACTTGAAACGGGAAACACGTAATGCAAAAAAAAAAGAGTAAAAATAAGTAAAAACAACAACAAAGATGAAGTAAAACGGACAAAACAGGAAACAATATTGGTAACAAAGCAGTGCTCAGGAAAATGTAAAATGAAAAATGAGTTGTAGTATAAAGTGTGTAAAATGGTATGTTAGCTATTATCAAGGAAGTTTAGATATCATGTCCAAATTCATTATTAGGCATTATAACAAAGCACAAGCTACAAGTCTAGTTTTGCATATGCACTTTTCATGTATGTAATTAATTTATATAATTTATAATTAAGATTGCAATAGTCTTTTTAATAAAGTGCCTTGTCTGCCAGCTGTCTTCTCTTGAGGCAAAGCAATATCATTTCTGTACCTGTTGTGACAAAAGTTCTATTTTATGCTGACTCATTCATAAAAAACATGTGTGGTTAATAAGTCGAATATGCCCTGTGTGTGGTACGGGAATGTCTGTGGCTTCACTTTCCCCTTGTACTATGGCATCTCTTCCCCATCCTACTTTTCATTGGGTTTATGAAAAGTACATGCATTTGCTGACCATTCGCAATATACAGAGCCTTGCAAAAATATTCACCCCCATAGCATTCTCTCTGTCTTGTTCCCTTACAACCTGGAATTTAAAAGGAATTTTGGGGGGGTTGTATCTTTTAATTTACACAACACAATTCCCACTTTGCAGATGCAAATTTTTTTATTGTGAAACTAACAAAAAATAAGACAACAAAAGAAAACCTGAGCGTGCATAACTATTCACCCCCTCCCAGAGTCAATACTTTGTACAGCCTCCTTTTGCAGCAATTACAGCAAGTCTCTTTGGGTGCATTTCCACAAGTTGGCACATCTAGACACTGGTATTTTTACCCATTCTCCATGGCAAAACTGCTCCAGCTCCGTCAAGTTGGATGGGCACCGCTTGTATACAGCAATCTTTACATCATACCAGAGATTCTCAGTCAGATTGAGGTCTGGGCTTTGACTGGGCCATTCCAGGGCATTTACCCCTTTCCAGGGCATTTATCCCTTTTTCCCCTTGTCCTGCTGGAAGGTGACCCTCTGTCCAAGTCTCAAATCTCTGGAAGACTCAAACAGGTTTCCTTCAAGAATTTCTCTATATTTTGCGCCATCCATCTTCCCTTCAATTCTGACCAGTTTCCCAGTCCCTGTCGATGGAAAAACATCCCCACAGCCTTTATGGCAAATTTCAAACGATGGACCTTATTTTTTTCTGGTAAACAATGACTTTTCCATGAAGACCAGCTCTCTGCAGTGAGGCTTATAGTGGTCCTATGGACATTTCTGCAGTAGAGCCGCCCAGCTCCTTCAGGGTTATCTTTGACCTCTTGGTTGCTGCCGTGCTTAATGTCCTCTTTTCCCGGTCTGTGAGTTTTGGTGGATAACCCTCTCTTGGCAGGTTTGCTGTGGTGCCGTAATATTTCCATTTTCTAATAATGCATTTAATGGTGCTCCTTGAAATGCTCAGAGATTGCAATATTTTTTATAACCCAAGGCTAATCTGTATGTCTCTACAACTTTGTCCCTGACTGTGTGAAGAGTTCCTTGGTCTTCATGCTGTCACTTGCTCGGTGGTAGCCCTTACTTAGGGGTGTTGCACTGGTGTTGACTCTGGGGCCTCTCAGAACAGGTGTATATATACTGAGATTGTTTGACACTTAGATTGCTCATAATTGGATCTTATTTAATTAATTAAGTGCCTTTTGAAGATAGCGGTTGGGACTTCAAAGCAAAGGGGGTAAAAACATATGCATGCACCACTTTTCAGTTTTATATTTTTTAGAATCATTTAAAACAAGTTTTTTTTTCCATTTTAACTTCATTAATCTGCAGTTCTTGCTTTTTTAGGTTCATCACTTAAAATCAAATAAAAATCCATTTAAATTCCAGGTTGTAAAGGAACAAAATAGAGAGAATGCCAAGGGGGGTGAAAACTTTTGCGAGGCACAGTATGCTTAAACAACGACATCATAAAAAAGGGATGAAAGAGTGGCACTGAAAAGTTTCATAGTTTCATTTGGATGTTTTCTATTATTCTTTTAAAGTGATTAACCGCCATGTCATCTTTGAACTTTTACAAATAGCAACAAAGGAAGTTCTCTTCTTTACAGTGTTGGGTTGAATGCTGCTATGACTCACAGTTACAATAAAGAATATTATTCAGAGTGCAAGAACGTGTTGCCATGACTCCCTACTTCAGTCCAAACAGGTTTTCAAACTTCACAGTTAAGCAGCATATGCAGTCCAACTATGATGTCACTCAGTGCCCACCTACACAAATGGTCTGGTCACCTACAGTATACACAAGGGAAATTCTTGGAAAATCTATGTTGCTGTATGTGAGCATTTAAAATATTATTCATATTTTGGTCTGAATATCAAAGAACAATCTTTCTAACAGTTCACATAATAAAAAAAACATCCTGCAATGCATGCTGGCATGTAATGCAAATCAGGGGGCAGCCATCTTGAATTCTTATTTCTGCCAGATGTCTGCAGTAAAAACACACTTTTTCCATTTGGGAGGAGATTGGGGTGCACTTCCTGCCAGTGACGAATGCCTGGACAGAGAGGGCGTTGGTCGGGTATTGCTTCCCTATGCCGGCACTTCTGTGTCTCACTGTTAAAATTCGCTGTTTTTTTTTTTTACTTTTTACAAATCTGTGCATTTCTTACTGATTTTTTCTGCCAGATGCAAAGTGAACTAAGCAGTAAGGATCGCTGCAGAAAGTACATTTTCCCAACCAGGTTTATCTCAGATGCTTAAAGTCTGAGGAGGACACAGACTTTTAAGAGCATGCTTCGACACAGAAACACTAATTAATGCAAGAAGGAGCATGTTTTGACAGGCTGGGTAAGACGTCTTGGAGAGGATCCCATGTACTGCGGGAAAAAGCAGCCGAAGAATCTGCACCTTCAGGCCAAAGCAAGGATCAGATGGCTTGTGAAACTTGAGCCGGACTGGCTGTTTCTTTCGTTTCCTCACCTAACAAATTCCATTGCTTTGCGACAGCTGGCAGTGAAGGCTTTGACACAGGCAATCGGCGGAAGTTTGTGTTCCTTGGCACGACCAATGGTTGGATACGATGGCGGCCTTCATATCAGAGAACTTCAAGTTCCTGTCCCTCTTCTTCAAAAGCAAGGATGTGGTGATCTTCAACGGCTTGATCGCCCTGGGCACCGTTGCCAGCCAGACAGCTTACAACATCTTCGCCTTCAGCTGCCCCTGCTCCCCGGAACGAAACTACCTCTACGGCCTGGCGGCCATCGGGGTCCCAGCCTTGGCCCTGTTCCTAATCGGGGTCATGCTCAACAGGAACACCTGGAGCTTGGTGTCAGAGTGCCGGGCTCGATTCTGCCGTCGCCTCACGGGCCCGACGGGCTTCGCCCTGCTGGGCTCCATCCTGGGCCGGGCCGCCGTAGCCCCCGTCACGTGGACTGTGCTCTCGCTGCTCGGCGGTGAAGCTTACGTCTGTGCCCGCAGCGAGTTTGTGAACCCCGCCTCCCTGGAGGGCTTCCCGGGGGGTTATGGACCCCAGACAATGGCCCGTTTCCCTTGCAAGGACATACCCACAGCGGTGTTGCCATTCTGGGCGGCAATTGAGCGTCAGCTGAAGTACGAGTCCCAGGTAAGTCAACATGCAGAGCATTGTACTAAATGTGTGAAAGTCAGGGATTCAAATCCCTGAGAATGCGCATACTGTAAATTGTAACCCTTCCCTCTTCTATAAATCACTTCAGAAAAAAGCATCAGGTAAATGTAATGTTGACCCGCGTACGACTCTCTCAAGTTACATACCCTCACGCATTTCCTGACATTTTAACTATATTTCTGTATTAGCGACATCCCTTTATTGCTCTTTTAAAATGTGTTTATTACTCATTAATGTTCAACGGGTTTCCTCATCATTAGTTGTTGTGCTCCAATACTGCTTACACTCCACCCTGGGTTTTCTTTGGAAGCTCAGCCTAGCCTTTTGCCTCACATGTACATCGCTTCAGTTAAAAGCATCTGCTAAATACGTAAATGTAACATCATCAGTTTCGCATATTTTGGTTACTTTAATGACGTGATCCAGGATAAGTCTAGGCTTGAACCTATAGCTTATATACTCAGTGACCTGATGACCTACCAAAGGATGCAGCAGCTGCCACAGATTGTATGTAAATCTTTCCAGAGATTTCCCTGCCATGTCTCATAAAACCACGGCATGAGAGACCACTATAAGCTCCGTGTCTCTTGCTTGTACTGATATGCAAACCCTGAGCCCTGCCCTTACTCCCCAGCTGCTGGGCTGGCTGCTGACTGGCCTGATCGCCATCAGCATTTTCCTCCTGCTCTGCCTAAAGCGATGCTGCAGCCCCCTGGGGGATGAGCAGGAGACATACTGGAGGAGCTTCCGCTACAGCGAGAACCAGCTCTTCGAACGCACCGCCGGCATCCACGCCAAACTGCTGGCTGCCGAGAGCGTCAAGCGCTTCTTTGGGTTTGTGGCACTGGACAACGAGGACAAACAGCAACTGGAGCAGTACCAGGGCCAGAACAACATCCCCAGATCCCAGTGGAAAAACATCACAGGGGTCTACCTGTACACAGAAAAAAACGGGGTTCCCCTGTACAGCCAGCTTAACAAATGGGCCGCTATCACCCCAGATAACAATGTAGAAGTTACTGAGATGGATGCACTGTTCTAATGGCTGGCAACCACCAGCCACCAGGAAACACTCTTCCTCTACCTTATTGTTCATTTATCCGTCCTCTATATTTTCTGCTGTATTAATGTAAGAGGGCATGGCAGCTAGACAGAGATGATAATAGGGTGAATTCAGGTAAAGTGGGACACTTTTTGCCATTTTGACTTCTAATGCCCATTGAACCATTAACCTAATGTAATTACCACACATATGATACCTTTCTGCAATCCTTAAGGAGCCTCCTTATCACATCAAAAGAAAAAATAATAATTTTTTGCTTATAGGAGCCATGACACAGGTCTATACACTCCATGCACCTGTAAGGTAAAGTGGGACGCATTTCAGGCAATGTGGGACAGGCATTTATTTCATACATCGATGCTGAATAATTTTGCAAAGGATTGAGTGTAATATACAAAACAACTCAAGGAACAGTTTAACATTATTTATTTATTAATTTACTCAAAAACAGTCATTGAAAAAAGTCACAATCCATTAGCTTTAATTTCATTTTGGAATTTGTTATGAAGAGAATACTTAAAACCATTACATGCAAAACTTACACTAACAGTAAAAACAGAAAAAAAAATAGATTTTATGATAAAGCATCCTATTTCATTGTCTGTGACAAAAATGTAACAATAAATTTTGCGTGCTTATTCAATAAAATTAAACTAAACTTAAAAATTTTAATTAAACTTTTTCCTTCTTTTTCTGTGGCTTGCAGAAAGCCTAAAAACTTTGCGTGTGAAGGATTCACCATCATCAATGATACCGTTTTCCTCACCGCAGCATTGGTGAAAGCATCGAAGGCACACACACAGCCAAACCATTCCTCTGTATACTTGGAATTATCTTTGTCTCCATATACCCCTCTGCACACAGCACGTGGGACATCTGTTGTTATATATTATGTACACTTATTGACTATATTTAGGAGTTGGGGCTCCATCCTGTTAAATATGTACTGTTTCTCTTCTTGAGAGAGTATATAATGTTGTCCCACATTACCTTTAACATACTGTCCCACTTTCCATAACTGTTTAAAAAATGTTATATATCTTTGTCAATCTAAAGTACTTATTTTACTGCAGTAGTATATCCTAGATAAAATTACATTAAAATTAGGAGCAATTTATTTTTTATAACAGATTTATAACCTTAATGTCAGTACCATCAAAAGCACATGTCATTTTGCTTACCCTGTGATTTCTGAGTGATGTTCCCCTAAAATGCTTGCCATATCCCCAACCGTGACCGCAGACTAATGGTTTTTGATCATGTGCTTTCTATATCAGCTCTCAGTAACGACTATTCTAATTGGATCTACTTTAGTAAACCTGTCAAAGCTTAACTGTCCCACATTACCTGAATTCACCCTTATATATTTTTTTTTGTGGAAGGGGTATTTTTTTCATGAGAAATGCTGGAAACCTGCAGTAGATTAACAGTAGTTTACAGAGGGGGGTTACACACTGCCAAGCGCTGCCGCTCCCCGATCCTGACCGGCAACCCGGTTTAGATTACGCACGCGCAGAAGAACGTCATTTCCCCTCTCTACTGCTTTTCGGCAGCTGCTTGTTTTTCCGACGATTACGGACTGTCAGTCCGCGATTCTGACCGGGTCGTGACAAGAGCGATAGCAAATACTAGCATCTCTTTTTTCGCTGTGGCCTTTTATACGGTACACAAAAATATCTTTCACCTATGAAAATCAGCATGCCAATCACGAGGATCATGGTTATTTATAACATCTCATGCCAGGTCACCAAGCTTTAATTGTGATACAGATCTCAGTAACCATTCAGATCATCATATCAACCTGCTAGCCTAACCTGGGGGCTGAATATGGGTACAAGGCAGGGAGCAACCCACGAATGGGCACCATCCCACTTAAGCAAAGTATATATATATATATTTTGTAATGCATTGATACTGCTTTTGACACAAATATCCCTTTAAGTGCATTCCCACTATACCCTTCGAAGTAGGTCAGTTTTTAACCAGTTAGCACATAAACTTCTGCTCAGTCATGATCTGTCGTTATTGTTAAATTTTTTTTTTAATTTGTTATTTATATTGTTTACAGAATTATCAAAATCAGAATAAATTGTTTTTAAAATATTTGTCAGGTGGCGAGTTGAACCATGTTATGTTTTACTTTGTCTGTGTGTTTAGTCTTATTACACCAGTATTACCAGTACAACAAGTAAGCCACTTCACAAAATAAACATATTTTGCTCTGGTAGATAACAAAAGAAAACAGCGGCACCTCCTGGTCATAATGAGCATCTACTCCCTCAACATCCAATTTCTGCTTTTCCCCATTTCCTAGTTTCCCTCTTTCCTGTCCGCCCCCTTCTCCCTCCTCCTCTCCCCCCTTTGTGCCCCCCTTCTCAGCCAGACATTCTGTGAGGGTGGGGCTTGCAGCCATGCAAACGGCGGTCACATGAGCCGGATCTGTTTACATACCGACTGGAATCAGCGCTGGGCTCCATTACCGGCAGCCCGGGGCGGAGGAACCGAGCGTTTTGTATCCAAAGCATGACGAGAGCTGTCTCACCGGCGCCGTTCCTGCCAGCTGGGCTCTCGGTGCCGCTCCCAGCTCCCGGCGATATCACACACGCCTCCGATCGCTGAGCTCCTGCCCGTCCTGCTCCTGCTGGAGAACCTGGAACTGGCTCTGCATTCACTGCGCGTCACGCCCTGGATGCCATCTACCCGTTAATCCGAGCCTCGCCAATGGACAGCAATTTATCTGCCGCACAGACTCACACCAGCAACACTGTGTTTCCGCACCAGGCGGTCCATAGCAGGACCAGGACTGGATGCAACACTGTTTCTACTCAGTTATACATTTTTCATCTCGACTTTTACAAGAGACGTGTCAGTCAGTAAAACCATGCATCTAAACAACGAGTGAGTTAAATTTTTTTTAGATGGATTTCATTCTACTGCTGTAGTTTCATGTGCAAGTTCAGAAGGAGTCAACATGTAAACCCAGTATCTATAGTCCTTAGTGGCTTGGCTGATCTTCTGTATCCATGAAGGCAAAGGAAGATGAATCTAAGTGGACTGACCAGCACCTACCAACACGTAGTCTGCTCCATCTGCCCCTGAGAAAAGGTTAAATACTGAGCAGATAAATCTGCTAACAAACAGTAAGTAGCACATACTATCCTACTATTTAAAAACACAAGAAGTGATTGCTGCCTTGCGTTGTGTTCTGCGGGCCTGTGCATTTATATTAATGTTAAGGATCTCAGAATTGCAGAATTGCATTACAGATGTAAAGGTATCAGAAGTAAACGGAGCTACAGAGATAAGATATCCTCAGAGAAGTGCACAGGATTGATGCTAGATTTTTTAAACATAATGTCTCTTTAATACCAGATATTACTGAGGTCAATGTCACCCACCTTAGTGCCTGTCTGGGATATAGTCCACAGCTCATTTAGCCTGAGCACCAGTTCGATTTCACCCTTATGGCCGGATCGAGAAATCCAGCGGTTGGGATCTCACTGGGATTAAGATCTGGCTGCCCTCACTAACAAGCCTGTGTGTCAGTCTGAAAGTTTTAACACAGTACAGTGTAAGTCAGGTTTTCTTTGCTCAAGGCCATTGGGTGATGGATATTTGTATTGTTTTTTTAAACTACGATCTATCATCAACCCATGACAACTTTTAAATTACACATGAGTTGTGACTTCCTAACCAAGGAATGGGATAAATCATTTGGGTCCTGAGGTTAAACCACTAGCACAACGTGTAGTGCACAACTGAGTGTGCTATTGCGACATTTAGTGCACTACATAGTGTACAGTGTAGTGTGTAACACAATGCACAATATAGTGAACTGTGTAGCATACATTATATTGTGTTATGCACCATACAATGGTGGAATGCACTCCCCAGCCTAAGCCAGTTAGTGTCACAAAGGATGTTTAATGGATCAAGTTTGCCACCGCCCCCCCGCGCCCCATGCCTCTAGCATTACCAGATAGAGGGGCTGACCAGCGTTTCACTGAAACTAAGTCTGTGCCGGAGCAGTGAAAGGTCAGTGTACATATGAGAGAAGTTCCAGTGAGAGAGGGTATGTTAAACCAGCCAGTACACATGAGAGGAGTCTGTATACAGGAGAGAGGTTCCATTAAATCTAGTGTGTTCACCAGGGGGGTTCCATTACCGCCAGTCTGCAAGAGCTTCTTTTACAACATCACCTCTGTGGTTTAAAATATAGCAAACCAGCCCCGGGGAATCTGTGACCCTGAGAAAATGATAAGAAAAGGGTAAAGGGACACGTGATTTATTTTTAAATGTAATGTTACATGACACATCACATAATGGGAGCCTTTCTGTAACCTGTGGTCTTTGTTTACAGGGTATCCGTGCCACGAGGGACTAAGCCTGGGGGCTGCAAAAAAAAACATGGCCTGGGGGGAGACTTACCAGCTGCCACTCAACGTGTTCATCATTGGGCTGGGCGTGGGCCTGTTCCTATTCGTGGTGACTGTCATTTGCTGCTGCTACTTGTTCAGGTGATGTGGGCTCTGTGTTTACCGACCACCGAGGGTGGATGGCAGGACCAGGAACCCCTAACTGGGGCTGCATGACGCTAAATACAAGCCATCTTTTTCTATCCTGCAGGTTGGGACAATATGGAACAAGGGAACACTATGAATACAACCAGGTAACATCTAAAATGTCTTCATTCCAATGATGAAATGTTTTTGAATAGGTTCTGCTCTCAGTTCCTGAAAGACTGAAATGAATGTCAATAAAATGTCAAGAATAACGCTTGCATTGTGCCTCAGTCAACTTTCTGCCCTGCATTACTTGAATTTGCACAAACTACTGCATGCCTGCATACCTTTGTATTTACTCTTCTATCGGGCATCTTGTGCCTCGTATTTATTCTGTCTGCGCTGTGTCCTAATTGTTAGTGGTCCATTGTCATGCTGTCTCCAATAGTAACAGGCTGAGCCAAAATAAAATTTCCACCAGCCCTGTCATGTGACAATAAAGACTCCAGGTCACACGAAAAGGCTGTTTCAGACTGTTGCCTCCCCCACAGGTAGTTTTGAAGCGAGCTGGAAAGAAGACTTCGAGTCTCCTTGGAGTAAGTGTCATTCGTTGTCCTCCTGTGACTGCATTAAGCATACCCTGAGGCCTTCGGAATGGGATAGGGTGAGAGTTTCCGCTGAGTGACTGACAGCCCTGACCTGCCCCTGCAGCAGATGTGTGCCGTCTGCCTGGAGGAGTTCCGCATGCGTGACGAGCTTGCTCTCTGCCCGTGCTCTCACACCTTTCACAGAAAGTAAGTATTCACCTCTGCTAGCCCACCGATAGTAAATGTGAAACTGATGGGGTCAAATGTCACCTGGAAGCTGGTTGAAAGTATGCCTAGAGTCTGCAACGCTGTCATTAAGGCAAAAAAGGGCTGGCTGTTTGATATACATCACTTAATTGCCTTGAGACCTTTTACTGTAAGGTGAATAACAGCTAACAAATGCATTAAACGCAGGTGTGCCCAGACCAGAGGAGGGCAAAGTGAAAGTAAAAAGTAAAAATCCAGACCAGGATTTTGTTTCAACCAAGTAGTTGAGTACGCTGTAACTGAGACAGTCTCAGT
>JAODKK010000060.1:8365141-8381424 GCA_026774405.1 Petrocephalus microphthalmus | reverse complement strand
CTGTAACTGAGACAGTCTCAGTTACAGAGTACTCAACTACTTGGTTGAAACAAAATCCTGGTCTGGATTTTTACTTTCACTTTGCCCACCTCTGCTGGTATCGTAGATGTTACTGTAAGTTTGATCGATCTCGCTCTTTGCCACCTCCTCCTTCCTGTTCCACATTCCATGCCTGAGAAGGTGTCTGCTGAAGTGGCTGGAGATACGCAGCGTCTGCCCCATGTGCAACAAACCAGTGTACAAGGTGCCCCTCACTGGCCCACAGGACGCCGTCGACGTCCAGGCTCCCCAGGACCCGTGAGAGGGAAGTGCTGGTGTCTGACTGGAACCACCATGGCAGGCATCAAACCCCCTTCCTAGAAGCCCCAACCCCAGCCTCCTCCTGCCTTGCTTCATGGACCCCGGTCTCCAAGAGATTAGAACTATTAGATCTCCGCTGATCTGCATTCCACTGTGCCGTCCTGAGGGAGCCTCGTTAGGAGGAGCCGTCAGACGGGAGCGTGCGGGTCAGAGGCTTCCGGGGAAGGACCCAAGGCCGCTGCCTTCATCCCAGAGGCTGACCCCATGCTCCCCGTGATCCTCAGCAAGGTCTCCGTCCCGAGGACTTCCCAGCAGGTAATACAAGGCAATACAATACAAGGCAACAGAGGACCTACCCCCAATTAAGCCCCCCAACGCAAAAGAGCCAGAGTCTCTCACACAGCGTGTATGTATCCAATACACAGGCGGATCGGGGGATGGGACAAGGCAGTCAGCACCCTCAGGGAGGAACGCGAAAATGAAACAACATTCAAATTATACATTTTTGATTTCTAACAACACAAAAATGTAAACTGATAGACATCAGATCCAAGCTTTCTATTTGTAGATAATCACAGGTGAATAGAGGGCTTTGCCCCGAAACATCGGCCCTCTTCCAACACCTCCACACTCAGCCCATGTCACAAAATCAAATACATTTTAGTTTAAGCTCTGTGTACCACTGCATAATGTAATGTGACCTACATAAATGTAAATCTCTTAAAATCATGCAAACTGTATACATCTGTTCCCTAATACTTAGAGAAACTATTGGCTTTAATGCCAAAGTAATTTATTAGAAAATACATTCGTAATATTGGTTTAGAATCCCACCATCCCCGAATAGTCGCAGTATATGGGGTTTTTGGTATAAGCACATTCCTGCTTGTTGCTGATGCTGTTGCTGTGTAACAGAGGTACCTCAGAGATGCTAGCCAGACGCATATAAACTGAAAGGTTTTCTTGCGTAACAACTGAAAACCATCCAGAGGCCTTTTCAGAGGCTGGTGACGTTCTTCTGCTGATTCTCTCACAAAGCCTTCTGTTGCTGCCATATTCTCCCTCCACAAGTCCATAAAGTCAGATTAGCAGAATGCAAGTGAAGCTTTCTACTGAGAATAACTCTGAATGGTCATTTGTAAGGTCATTAATCATTTAGGTAAAATACTGGGATGGGTTTGAAGGAAAAGTGACAATGAAAACATTCCGTCTTCTGTAACCAATTATCCTATTCAGGGTCACGGAGGCTATGGGCACAAGGCAAGGAACAACCCAGGATGGGGCACCAACCCATAGCAGGGCACACCCACACACCATTCACACCTATGGGTAATCTGGCAATTCCATTTAACCTCCTTGTTGACTCTGGGAGGAAACCGGAGTACTTAAAGGAAACCCCATGACAACATGGGGAGAACGTGCAGACCCCACACATACGGAGCCATGGCGGAGACTCGAACACTGATCCCAAAGGTGTGAGGTAACCGTGCTAACCCCCACACCACCGTATTCTGTTACGCTCGTCCTAAAAGTATCAGTGATGCGTCCTTTCATCAGGATATAAATGCAACAGTTTAATCAAACAAAATTTCTAATTGTAAAGTAAATATTTTTGTGAAAAGATTTCAATGAGTAGAGCCTCAGTTTATCTTCATATTCACTTAAGCATCATCAGTTGTTCCTACTTGATGCACACATGACATCCTCAGAGGGTACATTAACTATGTGCAATTCAGTGACACCAGCACACCCAGCCACATGATTTTGGGCAAACAAGTGGAGGACATGCAAACTCTATATACACACAGCCAGGCCAGGAACTGAACCTTCAGCCAACACTGTAATCTTACCCTACATAAAGGTGGCATGTCATGATTTTTTTTCCAGTGTTATAGCAAAATCTGTGCATAAACCAATACCTTTTGTTATATGACAAAAACATCCCGAGTTGTAGCAAAACGCATGACTTTCATGATTATGGCGTATCACAAAACAATTACTGGAGGCAGGTTTCACATCCTTGTCTCTTTCCCTTCATCATTGGAATTATCACAGTGATTCTCACTTATTTGAAAAATACTTACAAAAACACACTTCCCAGTAAACAGAGGTTGTCCTATGAGAATTCTTAAAAACTACTTTTACAATTCTACGCCAAAGGTGATGCCATCCAGTGGCAGCAGACACTTGGTCAACCGTACATAAGCATCACACTTCACACACTCAGGGAATAGAAACAAAATGATTCACTCTACATAGCAGCTATAGTGAACAAGGCACTCTTTCAAACAGTTGTACTGCGTGTTAGAACAGGTGGATGAATTATTTAAAAAAAATACATACAGGATCCAGTAGTGATATCTATCTGTTGATTCAACCACTTTCTATAACTGCTTATCCAGAGCTCATGACAAGTCAGGTTCACGTCCCAGAAATGACCCAGCCTGGGCCTGGGGCACCCAGGGTGCGATATCTGCTACTACTGGCATTTACGGAAGAAAAATTGTTACATAAATATTTAAGCAGAAAACAGCAGAAAGTGGTAGAATATTATTAAATACAGTCTTCTTGCACTACATTTGCCAGTGCATAGAGCATGTATTCCATTCTACTGGCATTTATGTAGACTAATCATAGCTGGGTTCTCTGGGTGACTAGTCTGGAGCCCACAGCATTAGTACAACTAGAAACCTTTTTTCAATAAGTTTTTTAAAACTGATTTATTAAGACAGTAGCTAAGGAACTTTTCCAGAAGAGCAGCACTGTCTTCCATCCTAACAAAGGTAACCAGGCTTGTTAATGAATTTACATGACATGGAACGTTCACGTGAACACCACAACTGGCCCATCATCAAAGCCGACTGGAAGAATTCGATGAAACTTCAGTGTTTCTCAACCCAGTCCTCAGGGACCCCCAGACGGTCCACGTTTTTCCTCCCTCCCAGCACTATGCTAGACAATCCACAAAAACGCGGCCTGTCCGGAAGTCCCCGCCGACTGGGTTGAGAAGCGCCGACTTAGCAGGACAGTACCAGGAGCTCCCATGGTGGATGATTTTCCTTTGTTCCGCTCCAGACTGGACCTGCAGTCATGGCTGAAGCACACTTCCCGGTCAGCTTCTCTCTTCCGTCTGCTGTCGCCTGCGGTCTCGTTTAGAGCTTTTATCGAACAGCAAGTATGAGCGTTCCTGTTAAATAAAGTTTATTTCTATTTACACATTGCATAATGACCTAAATGCTGTCTGCTCGCGCGGCAATGCAGACTGCCACGCAA
Source organism: Petrocephalus microphthalmus (assembly GCA_026774405.1). Taxonomy (NCBI): domain Eukaryota; kingdom Metazoa; phylum Chordata; class Actinopteri; order Osteoglossiformes; family Mormyridae; genus Petrocephalus; species Petrocephalus microphthalmus. Next base: position 8,377,851 of record JAODKK010000060.1, on the reverse strand, counting down.
ACCGCCAGTTTGTGAGGAGCCACCGACAGCCATCCTGCCATTCAGTGCGAGAGGGGATCACTTTTCTGAAAGATTGGGATCTCAAATCACAAGGCAGTCGTGAGACCCAACCACCATCTTTTTATATTAGAAAGGGTCTCAAGATGGGTCTGTCGCTACACTGGACCCCATGTCCACCATGACCCCAACCTCTGCGACAGTCAGGTAAGTCTGAGGGTGGGCGCCCCCTATGGGTTGAACCCCCCAGCCGCCAGGAGCAGGTTCCGCCGTGTGAAGTGCAGGTGGATGACGGGGGTGGACTTGGTCATGAAGGTGCCCAGCTGCAGCTCGGGGGAATTCTCTGACAGATGCACGTGACCAGTGGCGGCGGTGAAGTCGTCCGTCTCGATGTCCTCGAAGGCCTTCACAGAATCCCAGAGCCGAACCGTGTCATCCATGGAGCCTGAAAACGAGGAGGAGGGGAGCCGTCGCTGATTGTCCTTCGATCAGACTGTGGTCAAAGGCAGCTTCAGACATCAAACAGTGTAAAACCGGTATACTACTAGACAAGCACAGCTGATACAGAGGTGGTTCAAACTATTTTTGGATTAAGAATCATGGGATCAGATTAACCCCACTTCAAGATGGTACTTAGCAAACACTATAGTCCAAAGCAGGGGTGGGCAATTCCGGTCCTGGAGGGCCATGGTCCAGCACGTTTTGGTGATTTCCCTGCTCAGAAACACCTGGTTCAGGGGTCACTGAAACCTGATAATTAACTGGTGAGGTGAGCCAGGTGTTTCTGAGCAGGGAAATCACCAAAACATGTTGAACCATGGCCCTCCAGGACCGGAACTGCCCACCCCTGGTCCAAAGCAACAAGTCAAGGAGATAACTAGACATAAGTGCAACTGGAGCAAGTGCTGCACAACTCCTAAAGTAGCAACAGCCTAATAGGATATCTGCTCCAGAGGATTCTTTAACCCGGAAGCCGCATTCGGCCGGAACGGCTAATGGATGGAGCATCCGGCTGACCTGAAGCCAGTATCTCTCCATCGCGACTGAACTTGAGGGCGTAGATTGTGTCCGTGTGACCTTTGAGTTCCCCGACCATCAGCCCCAGGCCAATGTCCCACAGCAGCACCCGGCCATCAGTGGCCCCCGATGCTAGGAACTTCCCGCTGGGGGAGAAGGCCAGCGAGTGGATAGGTCCCTGAGGAAACAGAGACTATGTAGTACGAGTACGCTCGGGTACGACGTTCAAACTTGCCAGGTCCCCATGTGGCACGCATACCTTGTGCCCTGTGAAGATGCGGGCACAGTTGCCGTTCAGAATGTCCCAGAGCCTGACAGTGCGGTCTGCTGACCCCGTGACCACGTAGTTGGAGTTGGGATGGAAGCGGGTACAAGTGACATCGGCCAGGTGGCCCGCAAACATGCGCAGAGGCTGGTAATGATCTGTGGCCCAGAGCCTTCAGAACACAAAGGACCAGCTTAGAAACTACCATTCTGTGTGGGTCTCACCATCCCCCCAAACAGAATCACCTGGCTATAATTACTACTATAAATCGCTCACATTTTTTGTTTTATGGTTTAGTGAATTGTAGCCACATTTGAACAGTATTTTAAGTACAGCCAGGCAGTTTGACCGTCTTGCCCAGGGAAATGACGCAAAAACATCTTGAGGGTCTAGAATTAGCCTTGACATTATAAGCCATTAAGCTCCACGCTACCAGCCCAGTCACAAAGGCTCACCGAGCGATGCGGTCATGGCCCCCGGACATGAAGTAGTAGCCGTATGGTGAGAACTGCACATCCCACACGGGGTAGTTGTGTCCCTTGTAACACACCAAGCAGGTGAACGTTTGCAGGCTCCACAGTCTGACAGTGCCGTCCTCTGAGCAGGACAGCAGATAGTTCCTGAAAGAGCAGGCGGACACATCCGAGCTGCTTCTGGGGGTCTTTAAAACAGGCAACAATCACGTCTACATCAAAGCACCACTGACGTATTTGGGAAGTTTATATTAGTATTATTATTACTACTGCTGCTGCTACTACTTCTATGATATAGTAATATAACCACTTACAGTATAAAGCAAAGACAGCAGACAGAGCTAATATTGTACAGAAAATAATACAAATTGTTATTAAGTACGGCAGCAGCAATGGTATTTGAGAATGAATTACCTATCTGGGCTGAAGCTAATTCCATACACCGGGCCACTGTGTCCATACAAGATCTTGGACTCACTGGCTGTCTTCTCATCCATGATCCTTTCCAGGACATCTTCTGACTCCTTATCGATCAAACTCAGGTCTATAGAGGGATACAACTGAAATGTCTAATGGTCGATAACTGGGCGTGTTTCTCAGGACGGCAGACAGAGTAATAGTGCAAACTGCGATTTTTATTCCATTTCATTCAAAAAGAAATCTTATGGAATTTAACTGCACAAAAACTCAAATCGATCTCAACAAAAATATGATGAAATTCAAAACTGAAGGGACTGTGCATATAAATATGGTATGTGGGCTATAGTGACTGGACCCCCACACCTACACCAGCATCTCCAGTCTTACTCCACGCTGACCTTCTGCCAACTGAGGCCAGCGGCCTAATGCCGTCGTAGATTTGGGGATGTCTTGAGCGTCCCGTGAATAAGCTCCCTTCTCGCCCTGTCGTGTTAAACGTATCCTGAATTTCTTCCCCTTCCGACAATAAGGACAAGCGATGGCGCCCCAGAGGCCGCCAGCCCTCCGCGGTGCCACACCTGCTGCCGATTTGACCGTGCGCAGCTTCCTGGGAGTGACACTCCACACGCGCACAGTGGAGTCGGCGAAGCCGCCGGCGATCAGACTGGAGTCGTCCGTGACGTCCACAGCAGTCAGGCCCTGCGAAGCCGACAATGGGGTTAAGGCTCTGCTATTATGGAACGAGGCGAGGTCATCAATGCGCAGTGTCGCGGGCCGTATAAGACCAAGCACACGCCTATCGGGGAGTTAATGGGCCGGGTACACCTCCTGTACAATGGTGTGCAGTACCTGGTAGGCGTTGAGAAAGGTGTAGAAGCAGACGGAAGGCAGGTTGTCTGGGGCCAGTCGGATACGCTTGGTGGCCTCCTTCATGTACATGATCTTATCAAGTTTGTCGGAGTCCTTCAGCTCAGGAAGGGGTATCCTAGCAAAGAAAGGGAGCTTATTCCCAAGACAGCACCACCGATGGAAAACACGTAACATTAAGAAAGCCTCAGCCTGTGAGTACAGGCCCCCCAGCTTGGGAGAGCCTCCCTAGGCAGCCAGGCACCGCAGCACCTGTTCTGCTGGGGCGCATTGGGGTCCTGCTTCTTGCTCTTGGAGCCCATGCTATCTTTTTTTGGTTTCTTCTTCTTCGGCTTCCCTTCCTCGTTTTCTGCCTCCTCATCCTCGTCGTCCAGGGGCACCTCTATCTCTGGTTCCTTCAGGAGTCCATAGAAGACCTGAGGACAACGTCACAGGGTAAGAGGAGAAGAACAGCCAGACACAGGCTCAGTGTTTTAGTGTAACCATCACTGGCACTCCAGCACCCAATACAATTCTACTGTTCCACTGCGAAAATGCTCATACGGTATTACTAATATACTTTAAATAGGAGGTACCACTAGGTATTGATTGCACAATCCTGTTTAGATACTTCCTATATTTTCCTGCCCCTCATATAATATAGTAGCTTTTTTACACTGTCTGGCCTTTTTTGCACTTTCTTTGGGTGTATACATGTTCCTTAATTCTATAATAACAAAGTTGAATTGAACGGAATAGAAATATTTACTACATTTCCCATAAGTCTAATTTTTCTGTGACAATGGTGAATGATGGATTCCAACACAACCTTGGCCTTGTTGGCTTCGCGCTTGGCCTCCCCCGCCAGGCTCCCCGACATGCTGTCAATCTGGTTCTTGCTGCGCGGCATGCCATCAAAGATGTCGATGTAGAGGTGCTCCTGGATGATGTTCCAGATCTGGTTGTTCTGGCGTTCCTGCAGGTGCCTCTTGAGCAGCTGGTATGAGTCCCGGGAGATGCGCAGCACGAACTTGCTGGTGCGGAAGTCGAGTAGCGTCTCGTTGCCTCTCATGTGCTCCTTCTTGGTCAGCCCGGAGAGCACCCGCATGTCATCTTGGTAGTAACACTCCTGGTCTCCATTGAATCTAGTGGAGGGGAGGTAGGGTCAACTAAACAAACAAAATCAACTACTCAGAGATTAAGTCACAAGACAAACATCTAAGGGAGCTATGCAGACTGACACAGACAGTCTGACTTTACATGACTTACTTCTCAAAGAATTCCTTTGCCTCTTGCTCATTGTTGTTGTAGACAAGCTCCAGGTACATGTGAACAAACAGTGGGTAGAAAAGCTGGGACAGTTCAGCTCTGTGACAGTCAAGGACTGACTCAATGAACTTCTTGAGTCCGCTGTAGTACATCTGGTACAGCGCTGGGTCCCCCTGCTGGCTGTAGGCAGAAAGTACCACACTGACATCTGGTTGGTCCTCGCTTCCTGTAGTCGATGCAGACAGAAACATACATGACATCTCTTCAATGATTATCCAATCATAAATTATACAAGGTTGTACCAGCACTTATTTATAAGTTATCTATAACTTATTAGGATTCAATTTTACTGATTACCACTGCCTTTGACACTCCTTTGTGCTGTATGTTGAGATTTGGTAAATGGGCAAAACAAATTAGACATTTTTCAAATGGATTTTAAAACTGCCATTAGTGATAGCGGGGGGTGTGTTAGGCTAGATAGACTAGAACTATTACACTACATCGAACAGCACCGATGTCATGCATCCCATTACAGCCGCGTACAAAACGATGTTATTGTTGTTCATGGGAAGGTGGGCGGTCCCAGCAGACTGGAAATTGCCCCACTTGATGCACATGAACGCCACCAGATCGCACAAAAACGACGTGCCTACGCACGTCCAAACAACAAGTAAAATCTTCCAAACAACAAGTAAAAATAAGCTAAATCAATGAGCTCCTGCGCTTATTTTACTGTACCTTTACTGGGCGCCGGACCTGTTGCGGTACCGGAGGCTCCTGTGGCGCCTGTCACTCGGCTGAAAAGCGACGCGGCATTGCCGCCGTCTTCCGCGCTCTGCCCTCCGGCTAGCTCCTCCCGAGCGCCCTCTGAGCCCTGCGAGTCGTCCGGCTCCTCCAGCAAGCCGGCCTCTCGGCGCAGGATATCGGCCGATTCCACCAGCTTGTTCCTTTTGAGGAACTGCAGCACGGCCAGGAGGGTCTGCTGCTCCTCCGACGGCGCCGCTTTCGAGGAGTTTGTGGCCCCGACGGACGCAGTAGAAACCGGAGAGGAAGGAAGCAACCCCCCGACTGCAGCCGCATGGTTTCCCGTCGCATCGTTTAATGTTTCAGATTTTATTTCCTTTACGCTCTCCGGCTCGATCTGGCCATCCTGAACGGCTGCCATATTTCCATGGTACGTTGCGGGTCTTTCAGCTCACGGATAGGCTATCGCCGTCACTTCTTCTACGGTGGAAAACATCAACCTGCGGCTCATTACCGCCACCCACTGCATAGGAGAAATGTTACCGCGGCGTTGAAATTGCTTTATAAAAACAGCAACACTTAAATCTGGTCCGTGTACGGTCCGTGTAGATGATGCATTTTCGTTGTATAATGGAAAAAAACGAAATTGGGAAACGACCCGTTTTTTTTTTCATTTTGGCTTTGATTATAGAACCGCCCCGTTGTCTGTTTTTTTTAAGTATGACTATAAACAAAAATCGGGAAACGGAACTCCTGATGTGAGGTCTTTTGACAGTTTTGTTGTGACCGGGAAATTCTTGCCGTATCCCTTTTCGCGGTCTAATCGGAACCTGGACAATATCTAAAGTGATTAATTGTCATTGTTGACACACCACAGCAACTACGAAATGCGCGCATTTAACCCATATGTGACATTGTGACACGCCAGTGGGCAGCTATTTGAGCACCCGGGGAGCAGTGCTTGGGGGCGGTACCTTGCTTAGGGTGCCTCAGTGGTACTTGCAGGTCGAGGATTCCAACCGGCAACCTTTCGATTACACAGTCCCATCCCTAACCAGGTGAAAATTTCCCGTACCCCGTTTGACTGGAGGTGGGCGGGGTTATAGCGGCGCCGTTTTGTCATTGGACAGGAATATCACGGAGACCACGCCTCCCGCGGGATCGCTACAGAATAAGAGTTTCGGGTCCCACGTGACTGCAGGGCTACCTGAGAGTTTCTGCTGAATCTGCGCTTCAGAACTTTGTAAATTATTTATGGATTAAAGCAATCTGAACCAAAGATGACGTTTTAATCATACAGTAGAAACCGCTTGAAGCAATAAGATCATATGGTCGCCATTCATGTCATAATAATAGGGGATATTGAGAATGCTGTATTGATTTTTGATCCTTATCAGTGGTGACAAAAACGTCTGCACACTGTATCTGCTATAACGCTTCTGAGATGCATTTTTTTGTGTATATTCTGTTTGCTATATTGATTGCTGTAGCAGGGGAATTCATTTTACTGTTTATAGATAGTAGCTGGATCGCAAAGTTTTAACCACCACTGGTTATCTGATCAAAGATGAACGCATTTTAATCCATCATGGTGGTACGAGTTTAACACTGAAATCGGAAAACTTTCATGATCAGGTAATGATAATCACTCAAAGGTGCTAAAAATTTGCCTATAAACCAGTGTCTTTATGGAACGAGGCGAGGTCATCAATGCGCAGTGTCGCGGGCCGTATAAGACCAAGCACACGCCTATCAGGGAGTTAATGGTCCGGGTACACAAAAAGCACACACACAGCAGAGGCCAAATTCAAACACCCCACACTGGAGGTTTGATTCAACGGTGTTACCCACTGAGCCACCGTTATGCAGTTATGCAACATCTCCCCATATTTGTCTCACGAGCTCACTGCCTGCTGGCGCCAGCTGTCTCTCAGAGAGGTCAGAGCTGGCCCACAGTGTCCTGGTGACCCAGCATGAGAAATGTCCTTTAACGGCCTTATTTTCCAGCAGCCATGAATTCCCCAGGCCAGTCTGAAGGAAGTGAGGTCAGTGTGCCACTCTCATAGCTGCTCAGCAGTGCAGGGAGAGCAACTACACTGAGCTGCTGAGGGTTTGAATCTCTTGGATTTGGATCATCCGTCTTTCTCATTTTCCTTCCCTTATGTGTGATAGTTAGGCATGGTTAGCGATTGACAGACGTAGAAACAAAAAGGTAGTGTTATAAATGGTGCCTGGCTGCCCTGTGCCTTTTTAACAACGAGTTTGGGGGGAGCACATACCCTTCTTACAGAAATGAACAATGCTGTCTCACAGCCAAACTCCTTTCCAGGCTTCACACACTACTTGTGTATTGTATACTTTGAAGTGTACTGCTTTCTGCACAATGCCCACTGCATACGGCATACTAATTTCTACACAGTACACACTGTGTAATTATATACTTTGTTCTGTACAATGCATGCTGCATACTAATCTCCACACAACACACCGCAGAAGTATATACTTCTTCCTGTACAATGCACACTGCTTACTGCATTCTAATTCATACACAATGCACAGTACATAATTATATACTTCTTTCTGCACAATGCACATTGCATTCTGTATACTTGTTAATGCATACTGCATACTCATTTCTACACAGTACACATTGCTTAATTATATACTTCTTTCTGCACAATGCACACTGTATGCTTTATATTGATTCCTGCTGCATGCTGCATTCTTTTTCTTGTTTAGTGCACACTGTCAGTTGCATATTACATATTTAATTTTGCATAAATGGTCAGAAGGGAGAACTTGTCTGTCTGCTGAGAAGCTTATTAAGAGAACAGTTGATGGGCCCTCTTCCTTCTGCCCACCAGACTTTATCCTCCAGGTGCAGGTATGAGTGTGTGTCTGTGTGTGCGTGTGGTTATGTATATATTACATTGAGAGGACCAAATGTCCCCATAATGTGATAAAAGCCTGCTATTTTGACCTTCTGGGGACATTTTTTCAGTGCCCACAAGGGGAAACTCAATTTTTTTAACAGTCTGTGACTGCTATCAAAAAACTGTCCACTCAGGGTGAGATGAAGCTGAAGCTGAAGCAGTGACAACACAGCTGAATCTGGGAGAGGAATGACAGCTGACTGTCATAAATCCTGACGTCCTCTTTATTCACAGCAGGGGTGGGTGGGTTCAAGACAGTGCTAGTGTACTGTTAAATGAAGGAGCCTGAACAGATGGCCTGAGTCAGAGTACTCCTTGTCTGCCTTTGAGCTGAGTCACAAAGGAAGACATCAATGGAAGCTCCCTTCAAAGCTGCCCCTCCTCCCCACAAAAAAATGTGGGGATGAGTACCCAGACAAATGAGTGGGATGAGTACCCAGACAAATGAGTGGGATGAGTACCCAAAGAAACTCAAACAAAACACACAGTCCTTAGGAATATGACAGCTAAACTAAATCCTTAGTACAGAATATACATTACATTACTAGAATATACATACTATGCAAATATTTCCCATATATTGCTTGTTTCACTAAAGATTTCTCTCTGGTAGCAAGAATATGTGTGCTTATGGTATATTGTACTGTTGTCTTTGCTTTCTTTATCTAATCCGCTATTTCGCCTTGTCACTGAAGGCAGTGGCACAGTCTGGTGCCATTCTGAGGGTTCCTCGTTAAGACAGTGACTGCTCAGCCAGTATTTAATTGCCGCGTCACACTAAGACCATCTGCCTATTTTTAGCACTGAGTGACGCAGCCCCCCATGCCAGCCCCTTTAGCTGTGAAGCTTTAACTACCGGTGCTTGGCTTGCAGTTTGATGGTAGCACAGCACTGGAATCTATTCCACCTTTGTCTGTAGTTCCCCCTGGGTATGTGGTGGCTTAGAGGTTAGCAGCCTAGCCTTACCCCTACAGGGCGGTGAGTTTGATTCCTGCGCTCTGCTGTGTATTAGAGGGTATTTATCATACTGGGGAACTCTGGGACAGGACGGCTGACAAAAACAACCAAAAATTGTACTGTTACATACCTGGGTGCTATGACTGTTCAGCACTGTTGCCTCACACAGGTCTGGGAGTATGATGGAGCATGGGGTCTGGGAGTAAGATGGAGCGTGGAATCTGGGAGTATAATGGAGCGTGAGGTCTGAGAATATGAAGGAGCGTGGGATCTGAGAGTATGGTGGCTTGAGGGGTCTGAGATTATGATGGAGCCTGGTATCAGGGAGTATGATGGAGTGTGGGGTTTCGGAGTGTGATGGAGCGTGGGATCTGGGAGTATAGTGGCTCATGGGATCTGAAAGTATGATGGAGCTTGGGGTCTGGGAGTATGGTGGCTCAGGGGATCTGAGAGTTTGATGGAGTGTGGGATCTAAGAATATGATGGAGCGTGGGGTCTGGGAGTATGACGGAGCGTGGGGTCTGGGAGTATGGTGGCTCGTGGGATCTGAGAGTATGATGGAGCGTGGGGTCTGGGAGTATGATGGAGCGTGAGGTCTGGGAGTATGATGGAGCCTGTGGTCTGGGAGTATGATGGAGTGTGGAGTCTGAGAGTATGATGGAGCATGCAGGTCTTCCCATGTTGCCTGGGTTTCTTTGACAAACCAGTCCAAAGTCATACAGTTAGACGAGCTGGCATCTCTAAATCACCCACTGTGTATGGTTATTTGTGTGCGTATATGTGACCTACTATGAACTGGCATCTTCTCCTGTGTTTACCCCAGTCTTGTGTTCCCTGTTGCCTGGAATAGACTCCAGGCCCATGCCTTGTAAAGTCTGAATGGGATAAGTGGTTGGAAGTGGCCCTTAAATACACTATTACTATAAGCATGACATTGGTCTGTTCTCATTTTCCTAAATAACAGCTGTCTGCTTGCAGACAGTACTCTAAGTTACAGTGAGGTCAGTATTCTCTAGCATCAACTGCTGTGTGCTGTGGTATAGGCCCCAAGTGGGTCCAAGCAGAGAATTATGTTCCTTTTGCTGTCAGCTGAGTCAGACTCTGTCTGATGCAATACTCCCCAGTGACTGGGACACTGCAAGGGTATGGCACCAGTATCCATGGAAACTGTGCACCTAGTAAGAGCAGATTTGCCTAAAAGCAATCACTGATGCCCTTCTAAATTTTTCTTGCCGCGGTTTCATTTCACTGTGATTACAAACCATCATCTTAATATCAAAAACATGTAGTCATAATTTGTAAGCAGCATTTTACACTCTGTGGAAACTTAATTAGACACATCTATCTAGTATCAAGTAGGACTGACTTTTGCCTCCAGAACAGCTTCAGCAGTGGTTGAGCTGTGCATTCAGAGAAGCCCTGTTGGAGTTGTTATTTTCGCTCTTATGGCCTTCCTGTTAGCTTTAAAGGTTCAGGGTCATTCTCCACTGGAATCTTTCATTAAGAAGGCATTTTCACTCCCAGGGAGCAGACTAGATGTTTTTTGTAATCTATTGCACCATTTCCTGTAAGCACTAGCCCCTCTAGTCTGTGAAAATCCCAGGAGGATATCTATATCTGAGATGCTGGAATCAGCACATCCGGCAGCAACAATCACACCGTGTCCAAAATCGTTTAGGTAACACGTCTTCGTCAGTCTAATGCTTTGCCCAGCGGTAAGTGAGCTTGACCCAGCCTGCTTCCTGTATGTATTCAGTTGCAGCCATGGGATTTGCTATTTGCAGAATCAGGCTGTTTCCATTAACAAGCCCTTCTACCTAATTAAATGGCCATTGAATATATTTATTAACAGGTGTTATTTGGCACAAGGATTTCTTCTTAACACTCTCAGGCATGAATAATCCTGAGAATTATGAGTGTCCATGAGTGTTATGGACCTGTCCACGTATGTGGGCATGTTTAGTTCATTTACTAATATTTTACTTAAATAAAGTAAGTGAATTAATCTAACCCTAACCCTAACCCTATAGACATAATTTGTTGCTGATATAACACTATTTGAGTTGCTACTGAAACCATTTTTATAAGAGTTTTTGCCCCTTAATCTTTATTAGTGGAGCAATACAAGCTCGCACAACAGTTTTGTTATAATATATTCTCGTTTTAATGTGCACTATAAACACGCATATATGCAGACATAATAACATGCACGCAACTGTGCACTCTTTGTATGTACTACATACATACAAAGAGCATGTAAATAGGCATTTTGGTCCTTGGCAGTGTAGTTACAGTGGAGTTTATGGTTCATGCCAGGTGAAATGTCAGACCATGAAGGATATGCTGCAATTATTGGAAATCAGTGTCTAATACTCCAAACACTGAAGTGTCTTAGGTTATTGTAAATCATTATACAGACTGAAGGAGATTTTCTAATGACATAGAGTCATAAACTGTGAGCATATAAGAAGCTGCTGTGTCATTGTAGACCATCAATGGGGAACACTAGTCCATCAAGGCCTGTGGGATGTCCTCATTTTGGTTATACCTTTGCTTTTAAGTGCTCTGTTGAATTCACTACTAGAATTTGACATACGTTCACCTAGTGCTTCAGGTGTAAAATCCAGCAGACAAGAGGATTCCCATTGGAAAATGGTTTCCCCTTGCTTTTGTAGATGACATAGAGAGACAGCATTCTACAGAGAATATATTGATTAATACGCTTCTATAGCATAGTGGAGTGTACTATAGTATTGTATTACAGTATAGTATAGAGTATACACAGAGTATTACAGTATTGCAAGTGACACAGTTTAATATATTGTTATAGCACTTCCGTCTAGTCTAGGCAGCGTGAGGGAGTATAGTAGTGTTGCGTGACAGAGTTTTGCTTTACTGTGGAGCACACTAGCACAACGCGAGGCACTCAATTTGTCTGTGTGCCGGGGTTGACGTTAGCAGCCTCATTCTTCTGGACTTTCTTCGTGGACTCGACAGTCTCCTCTGCCAGCTCTGCAGTGTTGGCAGCCTGGGCGCTGCCCTTCGGACGACTGGCTCGCTGTCCCTCCTTGATGGTGCGGCTGTACGCGCGGGTCTGGTGGGAGTAGCTCATGCCGGGCCCCATGCTGGGCAAAGCTGGGCTGCTGCTGAAGCGAGTCTCCTCCCCTTCCAGCAGTTTCCTTACAGGGGAAGAGAGAGGTGGATGGGAGCGCTGCTTCCACAATGCAGCAGTGCGACCCATTCAGGCATAAAGTCACCATGCTTACTCTACCATCAAAGGCGAGCTGAGGGACACTCATGAAGAAGAATAATTACCAAAACATTGTCATTATTAAGTGTCCATCTATACAGGGCTAGGCTGGTATAAAAATGTTTGGGGTCCCCCACGACCCCGCGGTTAAATTTGCTGAGTCAGGAGGGGAGTCCCCATACCAGTTGACCTGTCCAGCACTGCACCTATATGATCCTGTGTTAATCAGTCAGTGCCGGGTCCATAACAACATCACTAAGGATCATGGGCATAGGTTTGGCACAGACCCCAGCCCCTGTACACACACACACTATTCCCACGATATTGGTAGCAATACATCCCTGTTATCCATACCCAAATCTACACCCTCGCTTAGGGTACATCTGAAATTAGTGAGGGGGGGCATCACCCTCATAAGCATGGCCATAACTCTGGTTTCAACATGGGGGGGGGGGGCATTTAGGGGGAGACATGGTTTTTTGGGGGGTTTGCATTATCCAGTTTTGACCCCCCCCCCATTCCTCCCCCCCAAATTT
>JAODKK010000060.1:8292288-8314987 GCA_026774405.1 Petrocephalus microphthalmus | reverse complement strand
GTTGTATCTACGGGAATGGGGCATAACTGCAGTGGCTGCACCAGTTCGGATGTTACGTAATCTGAATTTAGATTCACATTTCACGTACATGGATGTTCTACACCATTCTGATAATTTTGTGTGAAAATGGGTAAATGTAAATCTATAAAATCTCATTTGTTTTCTATTAATAAGGGGCTTTAAAATCTTGGCACGTGTTTTTCAAGCCATGGAGTAACATTTATTGCCATATATATGTACACTATGACAACACTGTAAATTGGCCTCTCTAATTACCTTGTGTCTTGACCAGGTTGTCACAGTTGAACCATAGTAAGATTCAGGTTTTCTTCGGGCATTATGGTGTGTTGGAGTATTTAATGCATTCATAAATATTTTATCTGAGAGTCACTGTATAAATAAATCAGAATATTACGGTAAAATATACTGGTTCTTGTAAACCTTACACTGTTAGGATGTACATTAATGTTCAAACATGCTCAAGAAACTACATTAGTTTGGTTTTGGAAGACGTGTTAAGATCAGAGAGAAAATAGCTGTGTTGAGTATGAATCATGCTCTTGTGCTTTGTACTTTTAAATGTGACTTTGCAAGTGACATTCTAAAACATTGCAATAGCAACAATATTTTAAATAAATACTATTCCTAATAAATTACATGTTTGTTTGACTGTATGGGAGGATAAAGTGTGTACTACCACTTGAGCGAAACATATCTCGAATGAATAATGTTAAAGCCAACATAATGCTGTTTTTTATACTTAGGTGTAGTATTTAGGTCTGGATTTTGGGATGACTTCAGAAGTAGTTATTCATTGTATGAAAATGGGTTTTGCAAATGGTTACTGTCATATTGATGTCGGGAGCCATAAACTATTTGGAGGTTTAATCACTGGGTTCAACTTGCACATTTTTGTGGGTTACTGCATTGGTGTTGAAGAGAAACTGTTTTTTTAAATCTTCATTTAGCATACCTGGCAGTAATGCAAATAGCAATAGTTCACATGATTTTTTTAAATTGGATCCTAGTTAAAAGTAAAACATTTATCCATATATCTTCCAACCACTTATTTTGGTTTGAGGCAAAGGGGACCCTGGATCTCAGGCAACATTGGGCACAAGGCTGGGGTACACCCTGGCTGGGATGCCAGTCCACTTCAATGCATACACAAAAGCATACTATATGGGCAATTTAGACCCCAATTAGCCTAACTGCACATCTTTGGACACAGGGAGAACATACTAACTCCACACACGCAGCAGAGATGAGTTTCGAACCTAAATCTGGAAGTGAGAAGCAAAAGTGATACCCACACTGCCCAGAAATAGATTTATTCTGTAAACATGTTTATTTCTCACTTACATCAGGTTTCATTAAAAGCAAAATGGCAATCTTTACTACAGCAAAGTCAATGGATTTTTATAAAGGGCAGAAATCCTCTAACTTAAATCACACCATAATTATCCCTGCTGTTTTGCACCACCTCCACCTTCACCACCTCCATTCAGGCACAAACACTGTTCTTCTGAAAGATATAAAGTTCTCTCATTCCTGTCGAGGATGTTTACACTCTACAGTGACCCCTTGTGGCGACACTTACGCTGGGATTCTTAACTGCCTAATTAGATTAGAGTTGTTTCCAAAGTTGCCAGTAATACTTTGAAATACAAAAAAACGCACAAAAACAATTGAGTGGTGATTGTTAATTTTATTCAGGTCACGTTAAGTGGTCAAATAAAGACCTCTGAGATTTTAGGATCTAAGAGAAATCATTTTCAATCTCATCTCATCTTCAAAAGCATTTTTCTATTATGGCCTATTAAGGCGTTGGTCCATACTAATTATTATACAATTGCTTCTTTGTATAATGCTTTCTGTGAATCCAGTTATCCTAGTAACGCTTCAGATCACAGAGTTGAAATTAATGTCCCCGCAGTCAATGTCTACACCGAGCTTCCTTAAGTGTGTCCGATACGATGATGCATCTGGGGCTGGTGTGTGGGTCAGTGGGTTAGGATGCAGTGACTGCGATGGCAAATGCCCCGGTTCAAACTGTCTGGCTTTGCTTTCTCAAAAAAGTAGGTCATTCTGGATAAAATTGCCAGCTAAATAAATGCAATGTAATATGAGAATGCAACCAGATACACAAACCACCTGGCCGTGGCATCTGTGCCTACTGTTTTACTGCATAATGAAAATGACAAAATAAGGTGGAGATACTAAGAAGAGGTGACTTGTTTTAATTTTAAAACATTCCATTGCCTCTTGAGATTCCCCATATACATGACAAATGAAGACTCACGAGAATAATGACAGGTGACAGCGAGCGCGTATGTTATAGGACCTGTTTCTATCCCTTAGTTCGCGACTGCACCCTGCACTTTCTAGTCTGTAGTAAAAATGCAGTCGTGCAAGAAACGCAGATGACCCCAAATAAAACGACCAGGGAGAGACTCCTTTAAAGATGTTTGCTTTATCTTATCTGGCCCGTGTTTAGGCGAATGGAAATTACAGACCAGAGATCAGAGATTGTCTCACACATGCAGTTTTCCATAACAGGGTTGAATTTATGGCACAGCTCATAAATTCAGTGAATGTACGACGAAGCACCCGCAATGGGGGATACCTATCAGGCAGGTGAATTACACAATGACCTGGGAATGAGATGAGAGAGTGAGAATCACATGTGTAACTCTGTTATGGGTGTATATGACCCTCCAAAGGGGTCATTTTAAGGAGGGGCAGAAATATATAGCAAAATGACCACTAGTAGGTGGTGTTGGTCCACATTTCAGGTTTGGACGCAGTCGCCAGGCACCCTAACCCCCTCACATGATAGTGGTTTATCATGCCGTCACGACCGCACCATAAAGATGACGAGGAATGATCTCAGCAGGCTCAGCATGCATCTAAAGGGCAGACTCATGATGCCTTACACGTTCAGGCAGCAGGAAACTTCACGTCACACCACGAAGGAGAGATGACAGAGACCCAAGGGTAAGGGGGCCACCAGAACGCAGCTTCCCAGCTGCACTTTGATACACGCAATGTGCACAGCTGATGACCCCTGACCTTGCTTTTACTTTTTTATCTGCTGTACCTTTAAATACATTTACACTGCTTCAGTCCTACTTCCACTAAAGGTTGACACTGACATTGAAACTATGTTCCATGAGCAGCCGCATGTAACAGGGAAATGTCTTCTCTTTGGGTAGCCAGCCCCAGTGACAAGAATTTGAAATAAAAATCTTCGTGTGATTATTGTACACTGTCAATCACTGAGCGAGTAATGGACTAAATCAAGCAGTGGTGGAAAGTGCAGTAATCTCTTAACTAGCTAACAAGACTCGTCACATCTCACAGGACCTCCTCACTTAACATTCTGATTGCATTTTTAATAAACTATAGGCATTAACATGGGATACAATCCTTGGACCAGATGTCAGCCTTTCACTGGGTATCTTCAGGTACTGTCACATGGTAAGGCCAGCTTGGAGTTAACGGTTTACATCAGACAGCTGAGGGAAACCAAAGTTTCTGACAGGAAGCTGCGAACAGGGGAGAACATACCAAAAAAATCCTGCACTTGCATTTGAGGAGGGTAATAATGCCAATATTTCTAAGCATACATCCGTCATACTGCCTAACCAGCAGGATTGCTGTGTGATTATACTGGGCATAAACAGTATAATGTAGACATACAAATTCAATACCATGCCTCATTTTTTTATTAATATGTCACTGTACAGTTCAGATTGCTAAAAGTGGAAGACATTGCATTAATCGTTTATGACACACAACTAATCAAATACGGATGGTTGTCAAGGTCATTCACTGCTAATAATTCACTCATGTTATGCAAATAAAGACAGGGACTATTGTAATTAGCCTAGTTTAGTCTAATAGCCTAATTGGATCATGTGGTTTAGTGGCATTGGTCGGGCCGTGTATTATCTTTATTTAAATCTGACGAAATCTGCACCCGTATTCGATTTATTGTCTAATGGAGACACGATAGAAAGTGACCCATCAATGTGTCGGACTGAAATGTTTCTGCATAGCGCTATTAATCAAATTTTCTATAACTTTAAAGTTTCAATACAAAAAATTAACGCATCGATTGACACCGTATGCATGTTTTGCCGGTGTCACCCGAGTTAATTCCTGGAGTCTAAAACATGCAGTTAGACTGGGCTGTCTGTAAATTAGGCATGCCTGTACCTTACGGTTGAGTGAGGGCGTTTGTGCCCCCAGCGAATGACTGGCACTTATTAGGGGTATACGCCTTTGTCACTTGGGACAGACAGCCGCGATCCATTGATTATGGACCGTGTCTTCACTTGTGAACCCCTCTTTAATAAAATGTTCGCAGCCTGCAGCAGAAGCGATAGAGCATTAACTGATAAAAGTATTTCTAATGTCAGGGAGCAGCTTTTATACAGCGGGACGAAAGCAAAGGGTCCACGAGAAAGCCATGCTCCCCAAAGACAGAGTGGTGGTGGGGGGGGGGGGTGATTTGAACCCCCACCGCCTTTTCCAATTTCACCAGTTTCCACAGAATGTTCCAAGTTACGGGAGATTGTTCTCAATTACACAAAACCACTGCTGTAAAACACATCGATGAACAGCAGTCTGAGAAATATTTTTACTGTTACTGATGGGGGAAACTGTGGTGAAGAACAAAATATTACCCAAAACTAATGTGAGTGTACCCTTGGGGATGAAGGTGAAAAACATTAGAAGTCGTGCTGGCTGGCAGTCCGATGCCCTCTACAGGCCAATATGCGCATTTCCCCTTAAACCAACATATTTATTTCTGGTAAACGAGCATTTCCACGGTCGCCCTTAACCGATATCATAGACAGCTCTTTACATATAAGTCTAATGTGTTCATCTTATGGAAATTACACGAAACAGAACATGCAGTGCGATGTGGCTTTATTTTCTCCACATTAATCATATCTTACAAAATGCTACAAATAATGCTGGTAAATTGCACTGTAAATGTTACAAGAAATCGGAGTAAAATCTAGCTCAGCTCATAGCCCAAGGGGGAAAGGAAGGCATCTTTTACCTTTGGCCTGCTCTGGCACTTCAACAATTCAGCGTTCAGTCGTAGCCTCTTCAGGATTAAAAAAAAAAAAAAGAAAAACACTAAAAATAAAACACTAAAGCTCAGCAACATTTGGTCACACCAATACAAGGGGTGCACAAATTACAGTAAAAAAAAATTACAGCATTTTTGGTTTGATGGCCTGGAATTGCATAACAAAGGAAAGATTCCTCATAACACAAACCAGTTCTTAGTTTTAAAGCAAAACAGATGGTTGATAAACATTTTTACAAGTAGCTCATCATAAAGATTTAGATTTAAGATCATAGTCACTTAGGGTAAATTCTGAACTATTTTCAGTCTCTTAAAGCTTGGTGTAGAACAGCAAAAAAAAAAAAAAAAAGCAAGTCAGATAAACATACAAACTCAATTCGAAACTCAAATAATTGCACATCAAAGACCACGGAGAACCACTTGTTCAAAGGCAGGGGACGAATACATTTAAACACTAGATACTTTGCTTATATAAACCACAAGTAGAAAAATAATTATGATTGAGTGCTTATTTTCTGTCCATCCATTCACTTAGCTAAAGTAGCCACATGAACTAAGAAAAGGCTTAATATCACTGATGGTTATAAGAACAGTCACTGACCCACCAGACTCCAAAATTTAATAAAAAAAGAAAACCCAAGACATCTGTAGATAAACATATTTCCCTTTAGAATGGTAATAATGAATAAATACACATATTTGAGAAAACCTATGTGTGTTGAGCCACTGCCTAAAACTAGTCAGGCTGTTCAGAGCACCAGTGCAAATGGCCTTTTTAACCTGGCCCTGGACCGCGCCAGAAACGGCATGGGGACCGGCAGTTCCACAAACCGCGGGGTGCCCCCTAGTGGCACACGTTCAGCACAGCCAACAGCTGCATCACCACTGGCAGACTGTCTGCTGCGGCTGGCTGGTCGTGCATTCCCATTGGCTATCCTCAGACAGGCCCGGGGAGCAACGTAGGCAACTTCTCGGCAGTGTCAGGAAAGTTCTGTTGCAAGTGAAGGCTTTGCAGGGTCCTGTTGATGAGTCCAACACTGAGAATGTACCTAACTAATGACACAGGCATGCGGGCGCGCACACACACATACACACACAGATGTATGCTGGCCAAGTATAAACTTCATGACCACACATTTACACACACAGGTTATAAAAACAACCCTCTCTTCCTGGTCCACCTCAGCTCTGAGGGCCAGGGCTCCCAGCTTGGCTGCGTCCTTCCTGCTCGTTGATGGTGTGTAGGAGGTACCCGGGAGCTCTCGGGTCCGGGCCCAGCTCCTCGCTGCCAGGGCTGTCCGCCAGGCAGCCGTCACAGAAGTCCAGCGGCTCCAGCGGCTCACAGCCCTGGCCGTGGCTGCAGACGCACACCTCGATGCCCGAGTCGCCCGTGAAGCGCCGGTGCCTTCCCGGGGTCGGCTCCTTGTCCTCCGGCTGCCGCTGGGACGCCTCGTCCCCGCAGCCGTCTGGGGGGGCCGGCTCACACCCACAGGCCCTGGGGCTGCTCAGGGGCTGCAGCTCATCCGTCTGCTCACGGCCGAAAGGGTCGAGGGGGGCCAGCTGGCTGGGGGGCCCGGCACTATATGGGGGAGGCGGCGTTGGGGGGTGGTGAACCACCTCATCATAGGCAGGGAGAAGGTAGTTTGGCAATAACCCTGTGTAAGAAAGCGAGAAAGCAGCTGACAGGCACATGTATACATCAAATGCCCCTGCAATCATATAACACATGCTTACATACAGACACAATAGCAGATCTCCTTAAAAGGCCCACTCTCTGTTACCCAATTAACCTAATTAATTCATCACTAAATAACATTTTTTTTTATTTTAAGTAAATTAAAATGAACTGGAATAGGCTCCAGCCCCATGTAGAGCAAACCTTTACTGGAGAGACAGATGGATAATTTACCTTTTCAACTTGATTGGTCTTGGAAAGCTAGTAAACTTGATGGCTTGGTCATGTGAGTATCAAATGCTGACTATTCAAAAGCTGGGAGCAAAGAAGGCGGTTTGTTGGACAGGGTACTCACTGAAGTAGAAAGGCAGAGACGAGTAGTTGTGGGCCTCCCTGTAGGCGATGAGGTTGATTTCCTGCTGCCGCTGCTGCTGCTGGAGGCGGAGTTTGGCCCGGCGGTGGTGGCAGATGCAGCAGCAGCTCAGGGTGATGATGAGAGTCCACACCAGCCAGAACCCTGGCAAGCCACGCCCACCACAGTCAGTCCAGCCAATTATAGCCACACAGAACAAACCTATAACCAATCATCTCTACCCTTTCTTAGCTCTGCCACCCAGAGGAACCAACCATTTCCAGTGGCATCTTCTGTTCAGCAACAATAATCTACACCACACTTCTTCAGCCACCTTATCTACAATGGCGCTTAACACTTTACATGGAGTAGACAGGGTACAGAAATAGGACAGCTGGTATTATATGAGTGAGGCTATAAGTATGCTGGGGGTGGATTTAAGAAAAGGGTTAGTTATAAATACAGCTGGGGTGGGAACTAACTTACACCAGAGCTGATAATAGTGGCCGCAGCAGTCGGACTCTCCGCAGCAGTGGCCCGATTCACAGGTGTAGCTCTGGTTCTTCACGTCATAGCAGATCAGCTTGTTCTGGAAGGCAGAGGCACAGTATGCTTTACCATGGTCACGTCCCCGCAAAACCACACCAGTCATTTGAGAAACCCGACAGCAGACATGAAGCCATGTACTCCATGTGTAAGTGTACATGTCCCATGTGAGACAGCGCGTGCCGTGGGTATCGGCGACAGACGCGCGTGTGAGCCCAAGAAAGGAACCTGCTAGGTAACATGACCGTCATTTGAAGAGGTGGAAAACGATTCAATAAATCTAATCTCTTAAATCAAGAATAATATGTCACATTATTACTGAGGCACTCGGCAATGTACCATGGTCTTTAGAAAATGGAAAAAAAAACATTTCTGATTACTTCCTATTATACATTTTTAGGTTTAGGGCTCACTTTTAAATACTATAAACAGAGGGTTCTACAGCCAGTAAGTTCTAAACATTTAAAAAAAAAAATAAAAAAAACAATTTTAATATTCCTTTTCTATTGTCAGATAGGATCATCAGCCAAAATATTAGTTCTCTCTCAATTTCACCAGCACATTTACTGACACATGCACAGGCTACTTAAGCCTGTAATAAGTACTCAGATCCTCACACTGGGTTGGTTCCTCAATATTATAGTTCTTCTCATCTGTCGCTGGCTCCCGCAGCTCTAAAGTATTTCCCAAGCGCCTGTAAATGCTGCCTGTGTTTTTGTCTGCCCCGTCCCGCTACACCATGCCACTGGCTCCTCCGCCACGGCCGAAATACAATACCAGCATGCTGTTCTCTGGGGCTACCCAAGCAAATCTGCCAGCCTGTGAAAGTAGCAATGTTCTTCTCAAAACATTAATCTACTCATATCCAGGAAAACTAAGCAGTCAGACCACGACACAAAGAAATCCCAGGTGTTTAAAAAAAAAATGGAATAAACACCGACCCACCACTCCACCATTCTCATCCCTACTCCTAAGAGCACCTTCGTTAAGGAACAAAAGTTAATCTAATCATCTGCAGGTACCCAGTTACCTCCTGCAATCCCTGAAAAAAAGGCATGATGCTGCAGCCATGCACTCCTCCGGAGATCTGCGAGGGCAGCCCATTCCAGAGGCTTCTCCAATCGAGGAGGCGGGGCCATGCGGAGGGACAGGGCTCCCTGCACACTGAGCCAAGGAATGGGCAAACGGTGCAACATAAGCCCAATCCCCCCCCCCCATACCCCCACTATTCTAACCAACAACTTTGTGCAAGACAATGTCTGGAACTTTCACTGACTCTAGACTCTTAAGACACTACTTCAGTTAAAAGCAAAAACTTCCAACTACCATACCACAATACTTTTTTTGCACTTACTGATTATGTTCTTCTGTTGGTGTCCCATCTCTTTACTATTAAATACTCAGACCTGTGTCTATCAACTATAAAAATACACACACGTATATAAATAAATAAATAAATATAAATACACCCAAGCAATGCATGCATGACACCATGGCGGATGTATAGCCACATCCTGAAGGGCGATACAGTCAAACCGCAAAATGGCTATTCCTTACAGTCATTAAATAACTATGATATATTACAGCAGTATTCTTCAGCAGAAGGACTCCTGATCTGCACTGGGCTGCATGGCCAAAGCACTGGTGTCATGCTGCTGTGGACAGTTTCTTCACAAGGGCTCAGTGGGATCCTTGCGATTATGCTTTGCTATATGGAATAACAGGGTTTCTGTGACTGTGATGATTTTTTTTTTTAACTCAACTGAAATCAATAGTCCAGAAATAAGGTGATGAACCCAAGTTTTGGAGACCCAGAATCACCTTGTTTTTAGTAATGTATTTTAATTACACCAAGATAAAATGTTACTCTGAAGGACCAGCACAGAACAGGCCTTATTAAGAACTAAAGTATTAGCAAACAGAAACAACATAATTTTTCCTTTGATTCCTGTTTTTCAGGTTGAAAGTATTCTAGAAAAACCAGTTTTAAAGCTACTTTTCATTTTATGACCAATTTGCAGCTGAAGTGATCTGTGCTTTTTAACAGATAACTTCAGTTACACATGTAGAAGCTGAGATAGGGCTAGTCCAGGGCACCCCACGTCCACGAAGAATGAGGATCCTACAGCATAGACAAAGCTTCTCAGTTCTGGTCCTTAGGGGTCAGATGGGAGGCTTCCTTTTGCTGAATCATCAATCCCCTTTTGCATTAATGCAATAATAATTTGTCACTATGTTGTTTCACCCGAGATCTCAGGTGTCCATCAGAAAGTAATTAAATGTATTTTAAAGCCTCTGGCTTTATTTTTGCCACAGCAGAGTTATCTAACCCTCGTGTATGTTCCCACATAAATATCCTGGTCACGCTCCAAGAACGAGCAATAAAATCATTTAGAGTGACGACTCCATTGCTGCAAAAAAATAAGAAAATAAGACAGGTTGAAGGAACAATTGGTCTCTTATTAGAGTTTATGGAGGTTTAGGGTTATTGTAGCAGGACATACTGACTTCAGGCACATTATGCTAAACCTATTCAGTTCAAATGAGAAGTTGTTGAAAAGCCCCAGCCTACCTAAGTGGCCAATTCTGCCAGTCAGCCATTCAACATCTTCATGGACTACGACTGAGGGTCAGCTATTTGAATGCAATAATTCAGGTGGTGCTGATTAAATAGAGATGGAGAGTGTCAGCAAACCAGACTGAGAAATACCACCCTGGGCTGTAATCAAATCCACTGATATGTCCGCTAACCTCCCATAAAAAGGGGATTAGGATTTTGCATATTGCACACTACTGCGGGGGACAAAAACGTACACCTTGCGCACTTGACTCATATATTAAGAAAAAAAAAAACAAGTCAGGTGCAGAGCCCTTCCTGATCGGCACTATAAACGAGCCCCACTCGCTATTTCAGACAGCCTATGCCTGCCAAAACCTGAAGGTGCTGTCAGCCTTGTTACCACTTGCAGATCTGATTTACAAGCACCATCAAATGTAAAGATCCACATGCTACTTATTATTAAACATTACCTTTCAAAACATCTAGTGTAACAATCAAATATCCAGAAAGAAACTACGTTCTGTGCCATTAATATATCAAAATATTACATATTAGCAAATATGTATGTATAAATATAGGTGTACACACACTCCATATATAATATATACACACGTACACCTTTTATATAATAGCATATATTATATTTTCAATGCATGCATATACCAAACGTTCTTAGGTCCCTAAGAGCGAAAGCATGGAGACGTACACTCCACATATCTGATAAGCAGAGACCTTCTTGCCCCGGAAAGCAGTTTTGACTGCTTACGGGGCGTGAGAGCGAGCCGTTTACCCCCCCCAGCAGCACAACAAGCGTCCATCCAGGCTGAAATCACTCTTCGTTTTTAGACGAGTGGCTCCATAAACCCGGTTGGTGTCACACACACACACACACACACACACACACATCTGCTGGTCTCGCAGCGCCCAGGACCTACCTCCGGGCTATTGTGTTACAGCACATGTGTAAGCGTGTGACTGGTACCCCGCCACTGACACATCCGACTGGTAAACAGTCTGCACCTCCATCTATCAACTCCGTAACACCGACCATAACACACCGCAAGCAACTTTCTTACCGAAGATCTAAGTCGCACCTTCATTTGTGACTCGACCCGTCTCCTATTTCACGCCTGTCCAAGTGTCTATATAATTAATGTAAATGGTTTAACTGCGGTTCTCCCGTTAGGAGGACGTATGCTTGTGTACTGAAAACCAAAATGCCTGCCGTCGCATTCTGAGCTAATGTCGAGAAGGCTGACGCTTAACATGCCCTGAAGTTGAGATAACTTGAGCTGTAACTCTGTGTAACTCAAAGCCGCGTTTTGCTCCGACCTCCTCCTTTGCCCCCCCTGTTCCTGCCGTCCCTCTGCAGCTGCATCCGCCTTCCTTACGCTTTAACAACAAACACCGAGAAACCGATCTCACTTAACGAGCTTTGTCCGCTTCTTAACAACCGAAATAAACAAGCACGGCTTCCTCGTCGCTCGTCGACTGTGCTGCTTCACGGGGGCTTTCTCGCCAGGCGGGTTTTTTAACGGCAAATAAAAGTTCACGACTGGTCAGCAGAAGAGAAGAGAAGGCGAAGTTACCGGGCAGCAGCGCGGAGTCGGACAAACGAGAAGATCGGTGTTTTTAAGAACTAAACCCGTCTCTCACCTCTTTGGCTACTGTTTCTGTTGCTACGGGGACAATGGGCCCGGCAAAGTAAAATAGAATAAACCTCATTTTCAGACAGCCTATTTCCTTCGTTCCGCCGGTGTCCTGTAAACGAGCGAACGGTAACGTGCACGCAAACATACATTCAAGTATTTTCTACCGTTTCTTAGACAAGTCTACCGACTTTTTAAAAAGTAGGACATGCGCCGCCCCCATGCTGTTTCACGGTTGGTCGATTTAAGAAGACCCCGCCCACTCTGCCCTTCTGCATCGCTCCGATTGGCCGACTGCGCTGTCACGCACGCGGCCGTCACCGCCCCATTTCGGGCAGCCTCGCTCCGCAGGGTGTGACTTTAAAAGTCTTGCTATTTGCGCAGAAATCAGGTGATAATAAATTTTAAAGGGACAGGGTGCGTGTGACGTTTCTCTGCCTCGCCGAAAAACCATCCTAATTTAATCTAGATTATTTGGTTCCATATTAATACATGCGTTTACTTAATTTACTCTGGTGAGTAAACCTGTGAGTATAATTCCAATAATTCCAAGCAGCAGTAATGTCTGAGCCGATAATCTTACACTTTCATTTAGAAACCGCATGCTTTAAATATATTTGTGACATAAAATGAAGGCATGGACAAATGTAGACTATATTGTCGCAGAATCTAACTGCCTAAATTATCACAAGAGGCAATGCAGTGATCCCACAGGTCTGCATCACGCTGCATCACGCCATTTTCAATACCCGCTTGTCGTATTCAGGGTCGCGTAAACATTTATGAAAAGAAAGGAAACCTATACTCATTTATTCTTATCGACTCGCCAAATAGAACATCAGTATTCAGACACACCGACAATGTCTCGAAACGTTGTACATAGTGAAATTAATTGTTAAAATTGAAACCATGTTTGACAACTAGTTATTTGATTGTAAATTATTAAGATTTCCCCCACAGGTGGACATATCCGGATTCCAAAGTTCATTTTTTATGGGACTTGCTTGAGTTTTTCTCCAGATTCAAAAGATTCCATGTATTGGTGGAATTACTATAAGTTACTAAAATCAAATCACTGTAGTGTTTTAGGTTACTCACACGCGGAGGTGTCAGTACTACATACAAATCTCATCTCTTTCATTTGACTAATCAGAAATATTCAAAGGTCTGCAGTCAAACTGATTTTCTGAACAATATCTGTATCTTTAAAAGTAATACACATATCTGGATTATTGCATGTCTTCTGTTGTAGGAAGCCACAGGACTCGTGTTTACATAGTGACTTTCCATTAAAAAATGTGGCATCACCAGATAGATGAACCTTACTGTGACGGTGAGCAGCAGGCGTCAGAAGTCGACAACCCAGCGAATGGAATGCTGGGCAATGTCTCAAACACTGAAGTCAGTCATGCACAAAATTAAACTAATAATGGCTTTGCCACATCTATTTCCCATCTCCAGGTATTTGGGAAAAAGGTAGAGTCAATCAGAACTCCAGTACTACCTGGTAAGGAATGTGATTGCTTTCACCGACTCACTAGGGGTGGGATCCAGTGGTGCAGGAACAACTTCTGCTCGGCGGCGTCCAGAGTCCTACCTCGCCAGGGGAGGAGGACACAGGCTAATCCGCCTAAGCTGCTTTCTCTCTCTGGCAAGCCCAAAGGGAGGGAGAGACATGGAGCTGTAATCCTATAGAGGGAACAATAGGATTAGACCCCTGCTCTATGGAGTGACAATCGGGCGTCTACACTCCAGTCGGCTAAGCGGGCCTTATTGTCCCAGGTTGGGTGTCTGTGGCTGCTTTGTGCGTGTGGGTAAGAATGTTATACATGCCTGAGCATGCCACGGTGGGCGCTTGCGTGTGCGTGACAGCCATTAATGACCATGTATGCCAGACAGAGATGCTGCGGGAATTCTTACCACCGCCACCCCCCACGGGGACTGACAAGGTGACATGGGATACTGCTGACTGGGCAAAGCAGACTAGCTGCTCCCCTTGTCCTATTTGATCTCAGGTACGCCACGGTGCCTGCAGCTGCACTCGCGCCACTTTCCGCAGTCGGGGATCCTGCTCACGCTCGCCACTGTCACCCGTGAGCCGGCGCTGTGCCCACGAAGTGTCAGAGCCTGAGATTTGTCAGTTTGTCAACCGAGAAGCAAGTTTTGCTGTAAAGCTCTGATGAAACAGGCACAGCTCGACAACGATGAAGACAATGGTGCAACACCTTAAATCAAAACACACTGTCGTATACATTGCTTCTGAATCAAGTTTCAAGTTGGGGATGATTTATCCTGCTTTAAAATGCACGATGGAAATATCTGGGTACAGTAAAATTCAGTCATGTGCTGTAAAGGATCGTGTTAATTTTAGCTTCCTCTCTAAATTTCAGTTAATAACTTACCAATACACAAAAACGATATACTGTTTTAAAAGGAAAAACTATTAACTGGTTGGGTGGAACTGTTAGCTTACACGTGCTGATTTGGGGGTTTTAGTTCTTCCTCTATTCTGTGTGTGGATTTCCTCTGCTCTGCTCTAGCAGTCCAATGACATGCAGACTGTGATGTGTGCATGTGCTCCGCAATGTGCTGGCACCCCGTCTAGGGTGTAGGGTGCACCCCTGCCCTGAGGTGCTCCGCAATGTGCTGGCACCCCGTCTAGGGTGTAGGGTGCACCCCTGCCCTGAGGTGCTCCGCAATGTGCTGGCACCCCGTCTAGGGTGTAGGGTGCACCCCTGCCCTAAGGTGCATGGGAGAGGCTGAAGACCCCCCCCCACCACCACCACCTCCTTAACCCTAACTAGGATAGGGGTTCATAACACTGCTGTCCAATAAAAAACATCTATGTCCACTTTCTTTTTACTAGGCCTATAGAATGGCATGTGGAAATAGTTTTGGAGATATGTATTTTTCATGTGATAATGTGTTTTTATGGAAATTATTAACTGGTAAACACATTTCTTTACTCTAATTAGACA
Organism: Petrocephalus microphthalmus; assembly: GCA_026774405.1. NCBI lineage: Eukaryota > Metazoa > Chordata > Actinopteri > Osteoglossiformes > Mormyridae > Petrocephalus > Petrocephalus microphthalmus. The sequence continues at coordinate 8,300,120 of JAODKK010000060.1, read as the reverse complement.
TCTGTCCACTAAAGCTTTCTGGTATTATTGTAATGCACTGTGCAGCTTAGGACACAGTTGGTGCATATAGCACAAATGTACTTAAGGGGTACTGTAGGCACCATGCACGCTGATCAAGTCTATGTACTTCTGTCCTCTCGCATCAGGTGACTGGAAAATTTAGATTTCCTGTTCAGCTATGGAACGGATCCACCCACACTATAAGCAGTAATCACATTAAAAAGGTCCACTGTTTTTTCTTTTTTCTTTTTACTATCTCAATGAAGAAATTACTAGAAATGCCGCATGTCTTTCCCACAGTGGCTACATTCATTCACCGCACCAAACTCAGCTCTTTATACGACTGGTAGTTCAGGCTCGATCTCCTTGGCTTCTAACAAAGAGTCATTGAAATGTCCCTGTTTAGCTCTTCACAAAAGAAATTCTTTGGCTGAAGCACCAGGAAACTGGAAAGTGGGCAAGATGCAAGACAAAATAAAAACACGTCACCCGAGGCAAATCGTAAAAATGAAATTTGAAAATATGCCAGATTGTATTGAATGCAACCCAAAAAAGCAATATTAATTTGAATAAACCTCATTCTTTATATTCTTATTTATTTTATGGTCACTATTTACGTCATTTTAATGCTGTGCCCCTAGCCGGCAGTACCATAATTATTCCGAATTGTTAATTAACAGTCGTTTTACATAAGATATCGTATTACCTGCTCTCTAGTATGTATCACCTCTTTGCTCCGATGGGTGGCAGTGTTGTGTAAGATTGCCAGCGATCGGGAGAGGTCTGCGCTTGGTGAGGGAAAGGCATCAAAGGAAGTATTTCTCCTTGAGTAATTAGCACCATGACACCTGATACTTCACCGCAGACGAACACAGCCCAGACAAGACCTCTGCTAGTAGGAAACAGGGGTCACCTGCAGGGGTCATGTGACCAATGGAAAGGTCCAAGATTCCATTAACACCCAATGAAACTGGTGAAATATAACAGAAGCAGATTCTAAGCTCGTTCATGTTTTACTCTGATCTTTATTGCTTGTGTATTTTTTTGCAAGCAAAGAGGTGTAAAATGGGGGGGGGGGGGGTAAAAGGGGGGGGAGATAGGTAGGGGGGAGATAGGTGGACCCTTCCGGAAGGTGCCAGTAGTAGCTCTGCATTACATTTACACTGCAATTCTGTGTCTGCATATAAGCGAAACAATACATTTTATTTTTATTTTACCAGTTCTCACATTTTTCCTTAAGCATATCAGTCTCCTTAGACTTAAGCACGGACTTGACCGCAACGTCTTTAACATTAATGTTACACTTGTACCTGCTGCAAATTCTCTCACCTACTTACACACTAGACTTAATATTCAAGGTTTTGTTTGTGCTGTTGCTAAATTCAAGGGCGGATTAACTTACCTGGTAGTGTGAAATCAGCATGGACAGGTGACAATAAATATTCTAAATATTCTTGTTTGTGTGTTGGATGTGATTGATATTCCAAAGTGTGAATGACGAGTGAGTGCTTTTTCTAGTCTTACATTTTAGTGTATCTTTGCTTCATCCAGAATTGCACGGTGGCCCAGGAGGAATGATATTTCACGGAGGCCATGCGGGCCATAGTACACAAATGGTACACCCATGCATTTATCTACCCCAGGCTAAATATTACGAGCTTTGCAGCAAGCCCAATAAGGGATTAAATTAAATAATGTAATACTTGTACATAAGAGATGCATTACAGCATGTTCTTCTGAAGTTGGCGTGGCTGATTTCAGAAGCCCCCCTCACCCCCACCCCGATCTCCGGAAGAGCTTGTGTTGGCTCACTGTTTCACCTCCCTCCTGCACTCAGAATGCCCTGCCCATGTCAGGATGTCACTCAGGTGTGAGTTACCTCAGGCCACCCACAAACTCAGGCTCGCTTCAGTCGTCCACCACGCTCTTGGCCCATGCTGAGATCACACCCTTTCCCGACTCTTCGGCAGTCAAAGCAACACAAAACAGCAATTAAGAGGCAGTATTTATTACTGTAAGTCTGCATCCCACGTTCTGCACGGACACGAGGGCGACACTGTAGCGCTGACCCTGCTATGACACTGGCAGCCCTATCCTCTTTCACCATCTCCCCCAAGCTTTTTAAGCGAGCTTGTTTAATTGTTTGCTTAACCCACCTGCCCACCGGCTCCGTTAACAGTACCGGGATAATTTAATGTGGTTTTCACAGGTGCCGGGATGGCTTATAGTACAATGGGCCAGAACGAGCTCCCTCAGCTGCATGATAGGGCTGGCTCAGCCTTCAGTGTCGCTGGCCGCGAAGGGCGTTGCGGGCAGTGCCACTGCGGGGAGTGCTTCCTTCGCTGTGTAGGCTCTTCCCTTGTGCACAAGGCCATGTTTCTGTAGGTTTCCATTGCGGCGGGGTGCCCAGCATCCAGCTTTGGGAGTATGAGAGAGGACTACCGACAAACTGTCATGACAACAGACGGCCTCCGCGTAGTCAGTGCCCCGGTGGCGAGGACGGGCACTGCAGTTGTCGTGCCAACACTGACCTCGTCGAGGAAAGCTCCTCATTTCCCGTCCACGTCACGACTCACTTGCAGCACATAAAGGACTCGGAGCAGACCTGGGCCACTCTTTGAGGCGACTCGGCCTGTTTTGTCTTAATTCACTCCAACAAAGAAAAGAAAATATGGAGCTCTACAAGATTCCACTTTAAGGCCAGATGACGGTCGTGTTTTCCTTTCAGTGACAGTTAAGAGTCTTCACCCCCTCGGAAAGTGGAGCAATCATCCAACATTCCACTGGATATAGATTTCAAAGTCTGCCGGGTCGTGCACAATAGAGAACTTTCCACTGACATCCCACCCGCTCGCTGTGTCTTACCACAGAGGTCAACCAGGACTCCGTGGGGTGACCAGGCTGTGTGAACATGGGGGTGGGAGTGCTGTTAGTTGCAACGTGGTTGGAACTGGACACCTCTGGGAGGTGGAGAACGGCCCGGATGGGCAACTCCATCTCCTGTAAACGTCTCCACCCCAATACACACTGCACATTCTCCATTAGGCTCCAGCTACTGTAGGACAATGTGACTAGATTGATCATGCTTGCTCTAGACTACTAATTTGTAAGTTACTAATTGTTACTTTTGAGGTTGGGTCTTTTATCCAGCCTTTGGTCTTTGATGAGTGCATGATCAGTTTAACTTGTGACAACACAACAAAGGTATTTATCATCTGACAGGGTGCACACTGCTAGTGATTTCTATTCTGCTAATTATTCAGTATTTCATTTGCTAAACCTTAGCAAGAATTAGCAAGTAGTTCTTTGACCCATAATAAATGTTTCATGATGTTTCTATTATACACAATATATTTGAAATCTGTGGCAGCAAAACAAGTGTAATGTACTATATTTTCTTTTATTATTTCATTATATAGAAAATCTGTAAATGCTTGACCGGGTTCAACTATACTCCAACTTTCATCTGGTACATAATATGACATGATGTAGAAGACTACTTCTTATAAGAACCTCATGTAGTACATTTCTTCATAAATTTTCTTAAATCCAAAAATACTTCATGCATGCTTCAAGGCAAAGGAGGCGGCATCAAAAAGTTAAAGTTCTTTTAATCAGTTGAAATAAAAAACTTCTCACATTTGTAGTTTAGTATAGCGAGTGAGACGTCCAATTCAGCGACATTTCTGAATGATGGTGTAACATTAAAATAAATAGAACAACACCTTTTTGGCCCCAGGATTTCAAGAGTCATCTCCAGCCATAAGGTTCTTATATGGGTTTATCTCCACATGCCCTACGGTGTCTGAGTCAAGGCTAGCATAGCCTAGCGATATCCTCCTGCGTGGCCTTCAATAGCAGTGAAATCCCAGGGGTTTAACATCAATAGGAGAAGAAATTTGTTTTCCGAGGCACCAGGATTACCAGCGTCAGGCATGCTTCAGCCTGCTCTGACACTGACAGTGCTGTAGACCGCAATCGTGATGCAGCTGCACTGCCGTACTGACAGTGCCCCCCCCCGCTCTCCAAAAAAAAAAAAATAGATAATGCAGGTTGACATTTGTATCTTCCAACATAGAGAGGCCCGCATCCAAATTTTGTAACTATTTGAAAAACAAGAAGCCTTGGGGTACATTTCAGAGGACGACAGTGGTGACCTTATAGTATCCCTAGCATGTCTGTGTTATTTGGATGCCAATAAGCACCGAATCATACGTCCGTCACGTATGACTAAATTCTAACCATGGCAGTATTCTTCAGTGGTAAACAACCTGGATGCTTCATTTCACCTCCTAATGGCTAAATGCCCCTAAATAATTAAGGAGGGAGATCCATCAGTCACCATGGGGCTTGACATGTAGGTATTGATGCTCTGTCAATGGGGACAAGTAGACCTGCTGCCCAATGCCAGCTCGGTTAGTGGAACGGAAGCTTCCATCCCTTGAAGAGCAATGGGTCATAAAAGGAAAGACCCCTTTGGAGTAGCATTAGGTCTCCCTGCCTGGTTTATATGGTCTACCAATTCCCGGGGAGGGGGATGTCCAATCATCTAATGCAGAGCTCTGTAGAACATGCAATCACACAGAAACACACCATTCCCCACTATCCAAAGGACTGCACACAGCATGGAGAGGCACAACTGGGTCCAAGGCCAACGTGAGGAGGCTGCTGCTGCTGGTGGCTCCTGGATCTCCCTCATCGCCTGACCTTGGTCACATGACCCCGGAAGTCCAGAGCAAAAAGTGCAGTTGCCAGGGCAGCATACAGATGAGACGTGTTGAAGCGTAGGCAGTACACGGGGCTGCTGGTGGATGGCGACAGCTGGAATGACTGCAGGGACCAGACCCGAAGGTGGAAAAAAGCCAGAAAGCAGGGGGGAGTCAAGGCTGGGGCACACCATGGTCTCCAGCAAACGTACATGTGCCCGAACTCAAGGCCGCGGACCCTGTCGGCGAGAGTAAGTGCCTCACCTGCAAGCACCGGGTGTGGCGCTTGTCCCAGAGACGCACGACCCCATAGTAGGAGGAGCCACTGGCGATCATGTGATTTCCATCACTTTGGATGCAGTACAGTGCGCAATCATGAGGCTCCTCCCACTGCATAACACAATTCCTGTTAAAGAAAACACGTGGAACGTTGAGGCGAGGAAGAAAATGAAAAATGTATCAGATATAAGTCACAGATTTCATAAATTCTGAGTACAGATTCCTGCAATGGGCTAGCAGAAGTATACCATGAGAGATTGACACCTCAAACAACAGTGAATCTGTATCTAGTAGTGTCCTGAAATCTCAAAATATTTCTTAACCTGAAATACCTAAACATTTAAAGGTCACACCATGTGAACACTAAGACTGAATTAGTTTTAGCTACTGTGCTTCACTTTTTGTGAATGAATGATGTAAAGGTGCTAATTAAGCTTTGATGACAACCTTAGGCAACCTAATGCTCATGGGAGTTTGACTTACACAAAAATGTTCTGAGGGCGGAATGAAAAATTATTGGTTCAGAAAGATAACCAATCAGATCTTGTGTCAGATGTCAACCAACCAATCAGTTGTCTTGGTCCCACCTCTAGTTGCTTAGAACCACCTCAGTCTGATTGCTTCTCTGTCTGAACCAATTTTTTGTTCTGCCCTCAGAACAGTTTGTGTAAGTAAAATTCCCATAAACCAACCTAATGCCTGCTCTCTAGCTGCTGGATGACAGCCTTATGACCTGTGCTCGACAGAAAGATGAGAAAAAGAGAAAGGAGGCAACCCCCTGGGTCCGGGACAGTGCAACCCCAACCTTGTTAGTGGACAGGAGTTTCTCTGTCAAAGATTTAAGATATAAGAAATCTTTATTCTCATCTCATCAATATACATGTACACTTGCAGCACCCTTGAGCCCCATCCTGCTTCATTTATAAATTTACTAAACTATATACTATGACATACTAACATGAACACATTAACTAGACAAACCCATGAGCCAAAACATTATGGCCACATGAAGTGAATAATGGTGAGTCTCGTAAAAATGGTAAGCTAACTTTCAGTATTCGTAGTCAACAATAACTATGGCCAGACAACTGCATCAGAGGCTAGTGGGCCACTCATGGTCAACCGTGTTGAGTACCGACTAACAGTAGAGCAGAGCGATTTTGAGAAAAAAATCTAATTGCGATTTATCTGACAAATATTGAGATTGCGATTTGATTTGTGATTTCTTTTAAACCCCATTGTATTTTTAGAACATTTTTACATTTGTGAACAGCACTCGACCGCTTTTTTAACCTTAGTAACGTGCTTCCGGAAAGTCCCATGTACACAAGAGTCACAAAAGCCGCGACTGTGTTAAGTTAAATAAAGTAATGAAAATAAAACTATTCCAGTAATAGAAACATTAGGGATATTGTGGCTAACGCTGCTTGGACCCCTAATAATCGGACCTTTCTGTGAACAATCTCTGACCATGAATTAGGCTGGTAAATCCCTTACGGCTCAGCAGCGGAACCGATATTTTTCTGCACTGTGAATGTAATGTTTTCCTTGGGTTTCACATGTCTGTTGTTTGCGGACGTATACGCAGTCACTTTGGACCACTTCTGATTGGGGAGCAAGATTGACACGTGAGGAGCACGACACTTCTGATTGGTGAGACTGAGTGTCACACAAGGAGGACGGAATGCCCATCCATCCATCCATCCATCTTCTACTGCTGTTCCGGGTCGGGTCGCGGGGGCAGCAGGAGGAGGATGGAATGAATTTGCAAAATTGTCTCACGACAATTTTAAACCCTGGGTCAGACGTGCTGTATCATGCATATCCTAAATCGCAGCCTTTGCGATTTCAAATTGCATTAAGATAGCGATTTTGATTTGAAAATGATAAATCGTTCAGCCCTACCTGACAGTAGTCCAAGGAGGGAAAAAACCATGAACTACAGACAGGGTACTGGGCAGCCAAGGCTTGCCAATGCGAGAAGTGAACAAAGGCTTACCACCTAATATATCTCAGACCATCACACACTCAGACCTGGGCATAATGGCGGAGCCTGACACAATGGTGATCAGTGCCCCCATTACAGGATTATTAATAACTAATGTGGTGGGGGACTTCAGATGCCTGGTAAACAGAAGGCAGCAAAGTGGGGGGGGGGAGTACGCGACTTGGGAGTCATCTGGCTAGCAGCTCTCTTGGGGGGGAGGGGGGGGTGCCCCATACTCGCTCGCCTAATCCATGTGTCAAGCGCACTCTTTGTCAAACAGCCGTTTCAAAACAGCTCCCTCCGTGGAGCTCCCCTCTTGAGAGAGCCCGTGGACCCTCGCGCTTTTTGGTGCCTCCCCAATGCGGGATCATTGCCTGAGGTCACAACACCACCATCGCAGCTCGATGAGAGTCCCGAGCCGCCCTGTGGACTGCGTGTTGGGTTCGGGGACACCTGTACGGGGCCACAGCATGATCTCACGCGAGCAGCGGTTTCTCGTCTGAAGCCCAACTCCGTGTCTTTCACTCCCTCCTGGCAATGTACTGCTTCCTGACCCACTGTTTGTGCTCATCATCAGCTTCACTTAGCCTTTCTATGAAACAATTCGCTTTCATTAAATATTTTAATGATTACAAGACTCATATTTCACTCAAATGTTTTCCCGCACTACACCTGTAAGTCATATTACACTTCTGATAGCAGCACATTATCAACAGGAATAATATGCAAAATTGTCTGGACAAACCTACTAAATATCTTCAAAAAGGAAATGACCCTAAGCACACCTCAAGGTTATGTAAGTACTGTATTATCTGGTGAATAAGGTACAGTAAGAGATGCAGTGCTGTGACAGGTGACCT
>JAODKK010000060.1:8267405-8278014 GCA_026774405.1 Petrocephalus microphthalmus | reverse complement strand
CCCCCGACACCCCCATGTGAGACATAGGTCCACCTAGCATTCTGCAAAATATTCGAACCCTTACAGGCGCAACCTAAAAACTGACAGCCTTCTCCAGAGTAACTAAAAGTTACTGCGACGCCCTGGCAAAACCAAGTACTTAGAAATCAAATGAAAATCAAGCGAGACCCACGAGAAGCCCTCTCTGTGAATGCACAGGTGAAGATGCCCTCTGCCTCACACGAAACCTTACAAAAGCACCAGATAATATAATCAATAATATTATTATTCATAATAATCATTAATATCTAACCAACTGAAAATGATTACTATTCCGTATTTTTCACAAATGCACATTTCTCTTTGATCTGCAGTGTATACGAGAGCTTTAGCTTTTGAGGTGAATGAAACACAATGTCTGGTCTCCTCTACTCCTCACCATTTCCGGGGGCACAGCAGAGGGACTTAGCCAGTGGCAGGGTTTCCCAGTGACGCCCGGCACTGTTTACGAATTGAAGACACGGCGGATACTGTTACCCTTAATCGAATCACTCGGTTGCTAGGGTTAGCCGAGAGCGAGGCCCCCCCGTCTGCCGCGGAAGTGGAACTGCTCGTCAAAACGGCCAAATCGCAAACCCCGAGCACCTGGACATGGAGGAGCACGGGACGGCAAGCTGCCCCAGGACTAGCCGGGGTGGTGGTGGCAAGAGGGGGGTCTGACAGGAGCCTGTGCCCCCCCCTCCCGAGGCGGGGGTGATTTGTTTGAGCACGGTGGGTTTCCAGGTTAGCCAACACCTCTGTTTCTGGGAATTTTAATTAACCTCTCGCCTCATCCACAGCTGCGTGCTTTCGGGGGGCAGCAGGCTGTGCCCGCTCTGCTATTTCAGCCATCAAATTGGAGAATTAATGACGTGGATAATCATTCTTGAATCCGAATGCAAAACTCCTGGCTGGGAGGTTGCAAGGGGCCGCCGGTCCAGGACCGGCCAGCCAGCTGATGCCAGCGCTCGAGGTCACGGCTGGAGAGGAAAAACACAAAGATCCCCAGCGGTACCAGTTCTCCGGCTAGTCCGATCTGTGTCAGATCTGTAATTAAAGCAGGTTATGCAGAGGGGCGGAACATATGTGGGCGGGGCACCGTGTGGGTGGAGCCTCACGTGGGCGTGACCCAGGCGAGCAAGGACACAGGTCAGCAGTCAAAGTGGCGGTAAGAACAAACTCGCCTTTCCATGATATCCGGCCACATTTCCGACCGGCAGACATACACCTGCTGGAACAGCACTGAGCCGTTGGGCGGAACCGAAAAAGTGAGTGGAAAAAAAACATTTTAACGTTTAACATTTTAAGATATTTGGCAAGCAGAGGTGAAAACGAGTAAGGACTCAGGTAACGCTGCACCACACACACACAGAGGCTCATTTAGATACTGGGCCTGAGGTGTTAGCAGCCCAGTGGAGCGGCTTCGGGGTGGCAGTTCATACCCGGAGGTTAAGTAAGACAAACGGAGAGGGAAGAAAGATTTGCCAGACCCCACGGAATTCATGGTCAATTGAGGATTTACAAGTGTGTTTTCTTTTTTCCCTTTTTACAGCCCTATGAAAAGGTTAAAGCGGTGTGCGTCATGCTATAAATCACAGTCAATCTGCATGTTTTATGTCGCAAACCTGCAGGACGGGGATCTTCCTCGGCGGCCGAGAGCGCACCGACCTCTCTTCCATCTGCACTTCAGAGGTGCTGGAGGACTTCAAAGCCAACCGGGGGCAGTAAACTAGAGACCGTCTGAAAAGGTCCCACTTCACGCTCCCCCCCCGCCCCCCATCCCGAATGGTTCCCGTTTAAGTGGCCTGCCGCGGTTCACGCTCGACCTACGGCTTCACCCGGAGGACGGGCGGCAGTAATGACCTTTTTGACGCTGGCCGGTTCGAGATCCACGCAGATTGGTAGCAAGATGCTAAGTCTCTGACCCTCCAGTTCTCGGTTTACACTAAAGCTCCTGTCCGACGCTGAATCGCCCATGAAATCAGGCTCAAGTCGTAGTGAAGCCGTAGCTCGTGGGAGCGTCTCCAGATTGAGGTGTCCACAGAGAAAGTGAGCGTCGTTACGGGATCATATCGAGGGAGGCAGGAATTAGCCTGCCATATCCACAGCTGGTTGCCATTAGCCTCGTTTTATTACCCGCTTGACATTACGTCGCAGCAGGCTGTGAACTCCGGAGGGCAAGGGAGGGTGTACCGGAGTGCCTGTGCAAGGGAGGTCAGCCACTGGGGGCCTAATGATCACTGGGGGGGGGGCAGAGCTCACCATGTCCCCAGGCCTTGCCCTGACCCGTAACATACGTATGCCAGGAGGCCGGTCACCCAGGCGAGTGCTTAACTGATTAACCTCAGTCTTATAACTGTTTAGGGAAGGGGCAGAGTTGTAATAATGACTGAGACCCAAATACCCGCCCTTACCTCTGGGATGGACTAATGGCCACAGACCACACTCTGTCGAACATGGGGATTGTGTGTAAACACCCTCCGAGCTGCTCTGACGACAGCGTCCATACCTTAGAAAGAACACAGGCCAGATCATTTTCTCGACAAAGCTGCATAAAAGCTCATGTAAAGAAGACACATGTGTAGCATGTATATCAAACAGGTGGCTAAAAAGATAATACTTTGTATGATAATAATATTGATGACAATGACATGTAGTAATGGGTTATTTCAAAGTTGCTTGTTTCATAATTTAGGCTCAAAAACAGAAGAGATACAACCCTGCCCTGCTTTTATGTACCAGCCACCTGTGGTAGAGTACCTCTCAGCCCATTGCCCCCCAAAGGCCACAGTGCTACATACCCGTGTCGTGCGGTCTCTCGAGCCGCTGACGATGACCCCGCCCTGGCTGTCAATACAATTCACTTCCTGTCCATGGCCACGGTACTCGACCCACTGACAACCCCAGCGGTGGTGAGCAATAATTTTCCCATCTCTGAGGAATGACATATTGTTGCTATTATTACTTAGCTGATACCTTCTTTAATCAAAAGTGACCCTGTACCTGTGATCGGAAGGTTGCCAGCAGACTGATGCCACTGTTGGATCCATTAACGAGGCCCTTAATCCCCGATTGCGCCATGGGAATTTGGATGCTATATATGTGTCCATGTAAAACAAATATAGCAAGATGAGAGAGGCGAAAATCTATGGATTTTGCTTCAGTTGAACAAGTTAGGTTGTCTCAAGGGAACTTTCAGTTTAACCACTATCCATGGCGCTTAGGGTTAGGGGACCAGCAGTGGAAAATCTGCCCCTATGGGAATCACTTAAAGGTCCCCTTGGGGTGGGGGAGTGGAAGGCACAGCTAATCCCAGCCCTCACAGACCAGCCCACCTTGTACTACAGGTGGAAGTCAGTCACTGACTCAAAGGTGACTACAGCACAAAGCAAGAAGTGGCCCTGAGGACTAGGAGAGCCCACCCAACGCTAGTGTGATGCCAAAAAGGTTTCTAATGCTCAACTTTTCCTAAACATTACAGCTATAAATTCTCAGAACTGGGGATTAAGAGAATTTTTCAAAGCGCGGTTGAGGGAAAAATGGTTCAGATAAAGGAATTCCTATCTAAAACCACTTGAGAAGGCAGCTATTGTCAAACCTTACCCTCCGGCACTGATGAGGTGTGTGTCTGTCAAAACAAATCTGCACACATCCTCCTGGTGTCCTGAATACACAGCTGCAGGCCTGTGGATTCTCCCCCCCTCCATCCGGAGGTGGTATGCCCCAATGTCTGCCGCCTGAGACAGATACAGGACATCTCGGTCCAGCTGTATCCATGGCAACAAACTGTGGAGGAACACAGAGAATGGAAAGTGGTCATCTGCATGGATTTCAAAACTCCTCCTCAGTTTCGGTCCCCTGTATGACAAAACAACTGAAAAATGACAATGATAGCTTTTCAAGCATAGCAACATTTCAGGGACTACCTAAATAAGTCAAACTGCTTTGTAAAAATTCTCAGTTAACGTGATTAATAAATTTGTGGGTTTGTCTTATAACTTCATTTAGAACTAGTGCATTTAACACATATTTAAGCAAACAAGTAAATTAGTTTACTAGCTCTGAATATCAAGTTTTTCCTTGTTTAATGATTTTTCAATGAAAAATCACAGTCCCATACACCCCTGCTTTTTAGGATAGTAACTTGGGATCTATGAAAACAAGCAGCAATCCCAAAGCATAGCCCCTCCCTGGATGACCACATGGGCTTTGAACCCACTCTGTCCACCCCAGCTGACATTATGGAAGTTCACATGATATGTCGGTCTCTAAAAAGACATTAACTTTATAATCTAGAATCTTTCCAACCACCACCAGAAGGTCCAGTGTCCACAAATTGGATGTTAATGATCAACCCCCCACCAATTACCTAGCTCAGCTTCTGTAAAGATGAACCTCACAGTAAATAAGTGACCAAAACAGAACTGCACACAGCAAGTAGGACTTTAGGGCGAGCATCAGTACAGATATTATTCAAAACTACGAGAAGCTCTACCGTCACTTGACTTACTTTGTCTTCCACTTCAGCAGGATTTCCCTCCGATGGCGTCCCCTCTGCCAGTTCTGTGACACCCTGACTCGGTCCTTTAGTGATATCTGGGGGTACCTGAGAAGACCACTTACACTTCAGACACCATCGCTCCAAATGTACTATACTTCACACAAATGCCATCAACACCAGCTCTAAGAAACTCAATAACCAGGTGAGAATAGCAGATGCATTGAATGCATTTCAAATTGTGGAATTATGTATCTGAGAAAGGGTGCAAGTTTCTTGGGTAGGCATACTAAAAGACTGGGCCCAGTTGAAGGATGTACATACATAGCCAGCTTGCTGGTTGTGCTTACAAGACAGTGCCTAAATTCAGGGGAATGTATATAACTGAAATACGTATAAAACACAAACCAACGCATGCAGTTTAGTATAACAATATTTGTTCACCAAATTATCATAAAAAATGTAATTTCATGGATATAACTCACTTGCAGTGTTACTGGATACCATGTGAGTGTCAGATCACTGTTTGTGAGGAGGACCGTAAATTTTAATGGGCGACTTAGTAGAATGCTGGGACTTGTCGGCTATCGCAATAAATTTTATTTTCAAATACATCAAGGCAACATCATTTTCACAAAAGAGATTATCAATTATCCGTGTTTTCAGTTACGTGATTAATAATGTGGTAATGTAATACATTTAGCTTTTAACTTAATATATAGATAAGTAAACAAATTCATTTCAGCTTTATTTTAACCTAGAAACGCGTTAACACAATTGAGGAATGGCGAGGTACGTAGCGTCTTTAGGCACTTCCTATGTTTCATACGCTAGATCCGATACGCATTCAACGTAGGTACGTCAAAAATATGCCGTACGCAGGCCTTCGGATACAAATGTTTCACGCTAAATTGCACGGAAAATCGCTTACATATCTGTCCCTTGTCTTGTCATTCCCGTGTTGATGCATTCTCTAGCTATGCTCCTCCAGACTGCGTCACGGTTAGCGAAAGTATGAATTTTCTTGCAAACTTGGGACAACCGGCTCAAAGACTTGCAGTCCAAATAAGAGAGAACGAGGTAGAGTATGTCGTCTGGCAACTGATATAACAGCATATTCCGTTATTTCGAGCACTTTGCTCTCCGTCTCACATTCGCCTGATATTTTTTTCGGAGATGCCCGAAAATACCTCTGCAGTATCTGTGGGTAACCGTGTTGCTCTGTAACGCACAGTTGTCCATGTTTTCAGACGGAGAGCAGGGAGCAGATGCAGGAAGCCATTACCGTGACAGGCGGCGGTCACGTGACCCGCGCCGAGCACGCAGCCGCGCGGCGAAGCCCCTGTATGATACCCGGCATTAATCGCTCACTTAATTGTTCCTCTGTATGAGGGGAAAAGGAAGACATCGCCTAATGTTAAAGCCGTCTAGATAACTGGATACGATGTGTAATAATAACAACATAAACAGCAACATCATCAGCAACAACAACGATAATCATATATATATTTTATATTTATTTATTTTTTTAATTTAACCAGGTTTGTCCCATTTTGCAAAGAAGACCTGGCCAAGGTAGCAGCAACAAAAAGTGTCAGTGCAAAATGTTACATAAAATTACATAAAAAAACATACTTATGCAATACACTTGCACACAGACAACCAAAACTTTAAATGAATTCATAATAACAATAATTGTTATTATTATTATTATACTACTACCATCACTACTATCATTAATAATAATAATAATAATAATAATAATAATAATAATGATAATAATAATAATAATTATTATTATTTAATAAAAATAATAAAAATAAGTTAATAGTGATGGGAAATATACCAGCCACGTCCACGTTCATCGCATTGCTTGTTCATTTCTTATATTCAGTATGATTTACAATGTTTGCCATCTTGAGTAATATATTTCTTATTAAGGCAGTTTTTATTGAAGCAGTTTGGGTTATGTACCTTGCACGAAAACCACCAAAGCAAGGCTCCTTCATAGTCAAAGCGTTCTTAACCAATTTTTCGACTTTTTTTTTTATTTAACATGTCGTTAATTTTAAAGAAAATCATCACCATCTGATTTTATCTTCAACGGAATTTTATGGTGAACAAGTTAAACATAATGTGAAGGCAGATTCACTGCAGCACAATTGGTCCCTTAGCCCTTAATTGTTTGTAAGTAGGTTTTTTTAATTGAACACACAACAGCCTCTTCTCTAATACTGCGGTTAAATGCAATATGATAATATTTATACTTTTACTCTTCCTGTCTAAATCACTTAATTCCCCAGTTGCATTACTATTACTTTGATTCATGTCAGTTTACAGTAATGTGTCTATTTAAACATGTTTATTTGTTGGTTTTACAGCAGAAGCTCTCTGTCCACAAAGACATGGGCATGCTGACTGGAGACAAAACGCAAGGAGCGTAGATACTGACAATGTTCTACCACATTGACTATTCTTGTTTACATTTGTTGGTCCATGTAGGGAAGTCAATCAACAATGGGCTGTCAAACTTAAGCTCAAGTTATTTCAAATTGTTAAGTCACTCCGGTTCATAAACCTGTTTATGAATAAATTGTGTGTCACTGCTTTTATTCCACAGTGGCACCTTGAACTGTGACTGTATTAATTTCCAAATCTGAGAGTTTCACTCATTAGTACTGGGGTAGGCCTGTAGGCCTGTTAGCCTGGGACCACAGTTTCAATAGGGCCATGGATACCCTGGCAGATTCAGGGGGGGCAGCACTTTTAGGGGACCTTAAAGATGTACAATATTTAAATTACTTCATGCAAGTTTTAACTATTTAATCTGACACTTTCTCAGGGAGTCCAGAATTTGTAGTTACATCCCTGCCTGAGACCAAACCTTTTAGCCTTGGGATTGGGCTTTTAGCTGTAAAATCTGGCTTGTTCTGGCGGTGGACCTCCTCGCCGCACGAGCAGAGATGCTAGCCCTCCGCGGGGTGCGTCTCCCTACATCGCCCTCTCTCTTTCTTTAGCCACTTCTTCCACCAAAGTCATGCTTAGCCGCTCCTGGAAAGCATTCTTCAGCTTTTTTCTTTTTTTTCCCACAGTTTTGTCACGGCCCTTACACTCCACCCCACCTCAGCACCCCCTTCCCCACGCCGAGAGACATTCTGCGAGCCGGCCTTCCCTTGTTCTGCCGGCCCGCCCTGCCCCTCTGCTGCTGCTGGTGGCTCAGTGCTTCTCGTGTCATTATGCCGGGCCGTCATTGTAAAACATGTTTTATATCAGCGGCACAAAGCAGCCGTTTGATCTGGGGTTATGGTGTGTGAGTGTCAGAAATGCAGGTCAATGGCAGCTTCTTGTTTGTCACCAAGTGGTGACCTGACTTTGTGTCTTTCACCGCCGGGTCTCTGCTTCTTCACGGGTCGTCCCGCCCCTTTGCTGTTTCGCTCTCTGATCGCACTCAATCCAGCCCCTGTCACAGATATTACCTCACAGCAATACTCTCCTCGGCTCTAATTAAAAAAACCACCCTTTCTTTTCATCGGCGTGCCGCTATCTCCCGAACCCTTGGCTTTAAAGAATCTCTCCCCGCCGGATTGCATGGGACCGTGGGGCACATTTTTGATTTAAAGAATCAAAAAGCCCCTGGGAATGAATTTCATATGATACGACGGTTGGTGCTGTAATGTTTTCCCATATTAACTGCTTACAATAACAAGCCCAAAAATGAAACTGATGCTTTTGAGTATTCATATCAGGACCAGGAATACATCCAATGTTGGTCATTTTCCATCTTTTACATGATAAGAGCAACCCCCAAGGAATGCATTTTCACAGATGCATCATCACCTAATTATTTGCATGTATGGTGGTATTTTTTTACAGGTGAAATATTTCAACAGAGTTTAAAGACATATTAGGGAGTCTAACACCTTCAAGTAATACCTCATGACCCATCTGCTCCATGAATTCCTCTACTAGTCTGATGCCTCGCTACGTTCTCTGAATGTTCTTATGTTGGACTTCTGGTTATTAAATTGCCTTATTAGGATCTTGCTTTGGTAAAGTCAATATTTCACTCCTGCTCCAACACTTCTACCTGGACATTCACTGGAAACTCTGCTTAGCTGCACTTATGCCTAGTTGACTCCTTGATAACACAAGCTTGTAATGTCATATTTGACTCGTATTTCACTTTGGACAAAAATGTCTGCTTAATATGTAAGTGTAATGAACTAATTTATTCTGAATGCCATACATTCACCTGAGGCCCATCGCTGTCATTTTTAATGGACACCAAAGATCATGAATCAGCCTCATTAACATGGATTCCCAGGATTTGTTCCATGAACATTGATCAAAACAAGACATTGCCTGCATGAAACATGGTTTAATTTTGATTGTTATTAGAAAGGATAGAAAGTCTTGTCAGTAAAGAATGCCCTTGCCTTCTCTGGACCCCAAACCCCACCCATCCACCTTAACTTCACTTTGGGGTGCCACTAGCTTTGATCAGCTGAGCACATCAGGGCATAATTGGAACCAACGTGCTTTTTGGGATGTGTCCACTGCTGAGAGTGGCGTATCCTTTGGTGCCCGGGTCCCAAACACTGGCACTTTTAAAGATCATTTATGGTTGGGTTTCCAGCTGAATTGACGGGGACTGAAAGGATGGTCCCTTTTGATCTTTCTTAAGCGAGGGGGGGCAGGTCGTGAGGGGGGGAGGGGGATGAGTGGGTCCTCTGCAAGTTGGCAAACATATTTAGCCAATGATCATCCTGACAGTCGCTCTTAGAAATGCATGGATAAACAAGAGTTTACAGCCCCAACTGGAAAAGTCAACAACTTACCCTCCCTACAGGGCTGTATATATAAACAATGCCACTATTGGTTTTCATCTCTCCTTTGATCCATTTTAATCGTACCTCTAGGTTTGGCTGCTGCCTTAGCATCCTTCCACTCTAGCTCACTCTTTACGCATTTAGAGTCACCTGGTGCTTTCAGGTGACATCTTACAACACGACTCAAGGCAACTCGGGCCACACTTTAGGCCTTTCTAGCGACACGTGAGAGACAACCGAGAAGGTTGCATTCACATTCATTGGTTCCGATTGTTTGCTGGGTCTTCCTCCCTGGGAAGCCAGGATAAATAGCCAAAAAGTCAGATGCAGTTCCCCTTCACAGCATCCCAGTTAGCATCCCGCTGAGATAAGGCTACAGAGTGCTCTCCTCCCCTGCTGGCTCTCGTTGGCCCTTGCTCTTGGCAGTCAGCATATTTGGCCTCATCTTGGCCCTTAACGAACAAACCTGAAATCCCATGCAGACATAATTGGGCACTATTGACTTTTGACCCAATTATATGCTATGATTACCATTGCCTATCAATGCTGCTTGCACTATGCACATTCATAGTTGAATGAGCTGCTTATGTGCAGCCTGTGATTGTAAATAGGTTGTCTCGCATTATATACTTAAAAAAATACTTAAAACTTGGAGATTTCAGTAACCTCCTTCTAAGTCGACATTCTGAAAGCATCTCATGTAAGATGAAGGTGGACACAGCCTTAATCCCTGTGGTTCTTGGCCCAGGTTCTGGCCTTTACAGTCGTACTAAATCTTGCAGATTGATGGCTGGATCAATTTTACTCCTTGGTGCTACTGTGTTATAACATACAGTGTAATATGACTGAAGCATTACTCTGTATTGCATTATTACTGTATTATTTATTGTTCTATAACACTATTATGACACATTACTATTACATTACTCTGTGCTGTTAGTACTGAATTACTGTTTATCAAGTTACTATTGTCATATATTGTTTTTAATATTCATGCAATATAATGTCATATGTGCATTTGTTCACTCCTCCAGATGCTGAAAAGAAAATGAAAACAGTAAACAATAGTACGGTAGATAATTGTATTACTATAATACTATTATACTATGGCACTACTGTATCATGTTACTATTTGATTTTGTGTTGTGCTTTCACTGCATTACTCTGTACCACTGTGCTGTTACTTTGTACTCTGTGTGATTCTATACTGCGTCACTCTGTACCACTGTGCTGTTACTTTGTACTCTGTGTGATTCTATACTGC
>JAODKK010000060.1:8250014-8263665 GCA_026774405.1 Petrocephalus microphthalmus | reverse complement strand
GAGGGTGGGGGGTCTGCCAAAATGAGCGCATGGAGTGAGACCCGAAAGCGGCCGGCACTGGTTTCCATTCAGGGGGAGACTCCCCGTGAGAGCAGAGCATGTGCTGAACACATTACGCCCGGAGATCAAGGGCCAGTGGGACGAGCAGAGGCTAACGACGTCTCGCCCCTTAAGCAAACACAAGTGCGGCCCCCACCCTGGACTCCGGCCCTCGTGCGGCACGGAGCCTGTCGCGGGTCACCGCTTAAAGCGCTACTGGAGGGTGCCTTGTTTTCCAGTGTTTCCCTCCTCAGGTAGAGCCAGGCCGGACCAACTGGCTATTGCTTATGTCAACAGCACTGCCATGATCCAAGCGGACAGTCATTCTAAAATTCTACTGAGAAGGCCCACCCCCACCCCCACCACATTCTAGAAAACTCCGGGTTGCTGTTTCTTTAAGATTCATCTTGACATCCACCCTTTTCAGCAATGCCATCATCTTAAATCGTATTTCTTCTGTGTACTAATCTGCACTGCTGCCACTGCTGTATTCTTTGATGATCTTTTTAAAGGTGGATCTACTATACATTAATATTAAATAATAGGGGATGTTTTCGAAAATTGTGTGAATGTATGTGAAATACTGGAAGGGAGCATTGCCGTAGAATAATAATGGGGGTGTGAGATTTCTGCCTTGGCCGGTGAGTCTAGGGACACATAACATAGTCATGGTCTCTCCAGCCCTGCCCCCACCGGCACCCCCACGGCTCTGCCGCATATTGCGTCCCGAGTGAGCCAAACGCAGAGCACATGCGCACCTCGGGCCACTTAACAAAACGGGCTGTTAAAAATAAACCAGGCATTTCAGCGAGCACCTCCAAGCACACCTATCGACCCAAAAGTGGCATCCAGGCGGTGCTGGGGGGGCCAACATGTCAGGGAGAATAAGATCAGGGTCTCGGCCAGATGGCGGCCCCGGCAGGGTGCTGGGGGGGGTGGGGGGCAGTGCTGGGTGTGCATCCCAGTTTATTACCGTACGCAGCAAGAACGAAGAATAAATCTATGCCTGGGACAGAAAATGCCCACCGAAAAAAGAGGGAGGACCCGATTCCTTTCAGTCCATCACCCCAACTATTCATAATGGCAGAGGAGGAGAGTGAAAACCAAAACAGAGGGGGGGGGGGGAGCGATCCATTCACCCCATTTACATCACAGTGATACCATCTACTCATATTAATATCACATGTCTACAAAATCAGGCCAAATAAAGCTTTTTCCCCAAAACTTAAGGGCTTCAGGATATGTATTTCTATATTTAGTTTTGTCGCTCTGTGCTTACTATTACACTTATATTTAGACACCCTTATTGTATTGTTTCCTGCATATTGTATTTACTAAAGAATTCCTTGCACTGACATGCACTCCTGCAGTTTTTACACATTTATCATCCACAATTTGATATTGGGGGGGGGACATATTAATTATTGAAAATCCCGAAGGCTATCCTTGTAGGGGATGAATAAATCCAAATTAAATATTGGGGAGTACGTGCCCCTCCCCCCCAGCCCCTCACTTCCTTACTTGCCTCTGCATGTACATTGTATACATCATCCAAACTGAACATTGCCTATGTCTCGTTTTATCCGTGTATCTACTGTAGGTATTAGAGCCATTTACAACTGAAGACAGATTCTCAATCTGTGTGAACATCCTCAACCAATAAACCGGATTCAGATTCTATTTCAGATTCCACTACAATTCAAATCAGTATACAGTATAAAATGTGTAGTTACCTTGCCAATCAGTTTCCCACGTTTGTTCATGCAGATGTAGAATCCCGTCTCCGCTCCTTTGATTCGAACCCGACTTCCAAACGTGTCTGTCTCCACAATGAGTTTGGCTGGGGGAGGGGGGCACAAACAAAGGACTCTTCAGTTGAGGGATCAAACAGTCATAACTAGTTGTTACATGTTATAAATTCCCACCTTTGGACAAGGTCGTGCCTGAATGGCAGTCTGGTTTGTATGATCACCCATTCTTGGGTTACAGATGATGCATCCCTTATAAATGGCTTAAGTATGCAAGGATGCAAACATGCACACACACACACACAAACATAAAACCTGCGGGAGATATTTCTGGAGATTTATGCAAGCAAGGACCCCCCCAAAATGATAAAAACACATGTAGCGCAATTCTTTGAAAGAGAAAAGAGAACACCCTAGAAGGATTATTACATTTTTGTAATTCTGTATTTGCAACACACACAAGACAGCAAACTATCTGCATCGCAGATACCTGCGAAAAATCACAGAAATGCAAACTGACAGCTTAACTCTGACCAATCAATGAGCTTAACTGGATAGTTAAATGATTTAAGACAGATTTATTTAAACTGATAACATTTTAGAAATACATCTACATCAAGCAGAGAATGAACTTCACACATTTAATGTTCTATAATTAGAATATACCAAGATGCCAAGAACAGGTAAATAAAATCATTGTCTTTTTATTAAAAAACTACAGAGATACAAAACTGCTGTCGTGTGTCCTGTGCAATAATATGTATGTTGTAAATGTCGCTTTTGCCACAATTATTGTATTTATTTGATTGTGGAGCAACAGCACTATTAACTGGCTTTTTAAAAATGTTATAAAATTCCTAGCCCATGCAGGTCTAATAGTACCAGGCCCAGTTGGACCAGTGTGGGCTGATTGCTGCGGCTCTGATTCTGTAACATTGTGCCCACAGTCGGGTGGTCCTGGCTTCGTGCAGATAGGGAGCTGACCCATACTGGCCTTTCACCCACTTCGGCACATTGCTCAGACGGGGAATGCAGCTCCCAAATTGTGCGCGGGGACGACGAGGGGGCCGGTGTTGGAAGGGGGCCACATTGACCCAGACGCACATGCTGCAGGATTTCGCTCCCGGCCCATGGGGGTGTTCCTCCTCTTCCCCTCACCCCAGCAAAGGTGTCCCACCAGCAATACTGTTGCTGTATTTCTCAAAACACCGGTCCCCATGTAACACTCAGGGTTTGGGTCAAATAAGGACCTTTAGAGCAAGCCCACTAGCTTGAAGGCCTCTCACTGGCATTACGTAGGTGACCACTATGACCCTGTGCAACAGAACTATAATTCACTGCTGACGAACTAAGATGACATTAGTTCTAAAACTGCACTTTGCAACAGTAAACGACACAAGCTTCAACCAAACCCCCCCCCCCCTTAATTTGTTTAAATATAGGTATAGGGAAAAGTCAATATTCAATCAACCCCTAAGTGAATTTAATTCTACAACGTAGTTTCAAGAACATGCTGTGTATTTTACGTTTCTATAAAAGCCCATTGATAATTAACTGCGGTGTATTTATTATTTATTTTAGACGCGTTTTGCCGATTTGAGACAGGATGGCACAACTGTGCTCTAGGAATCCCATGGGTGAGACTAGGAATTAGGACTTTAGAAAAGGACGGGACATATTTTTTAGAGGGAGAGCGATTCCGGAAATATTCATGAGGCTGAAGTAAGATGCCTCCTAATGGTTCTTCCAGACGTGTCTCTCTGGAGAGTGACAATCTGAAAAAATCCAAAATCCATTTTCCTTGTTTTGGTGGGGGGGGGGGTGCAGTCAACTCGTCTAAACTATACTAGCTGAACATTCTCGCCCCACAATCTAACCGCATTCACAATAAATTTATTCATAAAGAAAATGACACCTTCATAATATCCTATGAGTATTTTCTTTTTTTATTTTAAACTGTGCCAAACTAACCCACGGACGCATATCGTTTGTGTACTGTAACCGGAGTACTGAAAAATATTATTTTTATATTTAGTACCCATGCATATATAACACGCTTGTTTTTCACGGGCTCCTTTTAAACAGACGATGTTTGGTAAGTTCTCACAACTTCACTCATAACAGTTCCCCGCTATATATACTATACGAATTATCCTTAAAGTTGAAAATGGCACATATCTTACCGAAAGCATCTCCATCCTCGGCCATGGCGTTGATTTTCTTGTTCCCGAGAACCTGGACGTGTTTGCCGCTGGTGCGGCTGTAGAGCTGATAGGTCCGAATAAGTCTCCGGCTGACCCGGTCCGTCACTTTGCTCTGCTCGCTCACATGTTGCGTGAAGTTCGGCGGAGACTGAATGGTTACCTGTAGGAAATTAAACGTAGCACAGTAAATATTTGCGAAACTGCTTAATTGTTTTCGGTTAAAGCTGTATAAGGTAAATATGACTCCAGGTGTGCCCGACAAATTGTTTAACTCGGGCAAACACAGCCAACATCATGATCATCACATTAAATAAGTTTGTGTCAACAGGCCAATGTCAAATAAAATATCTCAATTTTCCAAAATCGTGTCACAGCGGAAAGGGCGAATACATTAAATCTGTGAATATCGCATGGAAACAAAGTGGACGACGGCCGAAACTTTGGATATATTCACATTGTTGAAACACGACATATAAATAAATGAAGAAATAAACATTAACAAAGGAATACAAGAGCGGCTCGAGGTGTATCCGAAGGATTGACGCTCAGTGTGTCTTAAGGCTTTAAAATGACCGTGACGCACAGGACGGTGCGTGAAAAGCAGTGATCTCCGTGACTTTGGGGATATTCGTAATAAGAAGACGGGGGGATTGCTTATTCAGGCTCTGGCCTTAAAACTCCCACTAAAGTGCCTCTGGCATCCCCCGGCGTGTTTGTACCCTCGCATCGTCTGCATGGAGCAATATGTTCCCGAATACCTGCCAGTTCGTGACAAACGGCACAGGCGGCGATAGCGGCCGTCCGCTCCAGTACCGACCCCCCAAATACAGCGACACCTCTCCCTATATTCCCATCCATACAATTTAGTGACCTACTTCAGTAAGATTAAATAATGCTTCATTTTCTATGATATCCGAACCCGGTATGTTTCAGGTGCGATGGAATAAATCGATAATGTCGGAGGTGTGCGGCGTAAGCATGTCTAACTCATGACATCGGTTATGTTACATTGCGATGCCATGCGAGCAGCATTAAGCATCAGCATTAAAATTATAATGAATAAGACCGAAGTCGTTAACAGTCAGTCTATTCAGGACTATGTTGCGGAGGAACGGAACCCACATACCTGAGCGTAGTAGCAAAACGCAAAAAAGTGTAGAAACCTGGAAGAGAGTAAGCAGTCGTGAGTGAGAAATCTCTCATGGTGCATCGCGAAATACATTCAAGGGTTTGTCGCTTGATTGGAAATATAGAGTACTTACACATAGCTAAGTCTCGATGGTAAGATTTTCATTTTGACCTTGCGAGTAAATTCGCCTCGCCCACAGAAATTGCACCGCACTTAGATGATGCAGATATCGCAAAACTGATGGGAAAGACGGAGCTTTCGATATGGTTAATCTCTGCTGCAGGCTTCAGAATGCAATCTCTTAGAAATCCCAAACAGAAAATAATATGTATAAAAAGAAGTGACAGTATGGATTCAGATAAAAACGGAAGAATCTATTGAAATAAGTGTAAAAATGTCCATATTGCGGCGACGATTACACAATATTACACGTCTTCAGTGATGAGCAGGATTATCATATGATGCCTGGAAACTGCACCTATCAATCCTGATAACAAGTGTCATTTCAGATTCGTTAAAGCTCGTATATCAACTACTTCTGAGTGGACATTGTGGAAAACGGAGCCGGTACATCTTCAAAATGCGCCTTGTAAGTTAGAACGAAAAAACTTTTCTGCAATATAAATCATACATTTAGTCACAGAAAAAAGGTCATCCGGTGTCCATTAAGGTCCGTGTAAACAAATTCTAGTAAATGCTTTAACGCCAATGTATATTCTGATAAACCAAAGCAGAAAGTTCCCACTGGAAGGCAAATCCGTAGCGCTGACTTGCCGGCTTATTCTCTTGATAAATTAGTTAGGATCCCGGAGTGAAGGTCCCTCTCAGATCGCGCCTTGCTGCTGATCGCTATGGGTGATGTGGCTTCAATGAGCAGCGGTGCAGCACTGACTTCCTCTCCCTTATCCCGTCCTCTGCTTTCCATGCCAGTCTCCAGTGTCAACCTCGTCCAAGCTTTCACCCCGGTTAAAATGGTAGGGCGATCCTGAAGGAGCAAGCCCCCTTTTTCTCGCGAACAAAAGCGACCCCCCTCCCCCTGCATGTAAAATATACTCTCACCTGAGGAACAAGTCAACTGTTGCGGGAGGGGCTTGTTTAATACCGCACGAGTTATGACACCTCTCCTCGTAAGTTTCTGTGCGCTGCACGTTTGCATGGAGCTACAATTAACTAATAATCAAATGTTTCATGAAAATTAAAACGCAAATACGTGTATTTAAAGTGGACGATATTTGCGCAAAAATGCAAATAATACGTTCCCTTTAAATATTAAACCTGAATTGTATAGCTCCATTATATGTATTAGTAACTTAGAGCACCAGCGCAAAGATGTCAAATATAACGGTTTCCTCGCAAATTGGAAGGGCTCAGTTTGTATCGTTTTATACTGAAATAGAGAGTTGCGCCCTGGGTAATACAGACACTAGGATAGCTGACTTGTGTATTGCCAATGCAAAGTGTGAGACGTATTAAAAGGATTACAGACGATTAGCGTTTTTAAAACAACTCCCCCCTCCTTTTCAACCCGCAAAAGAATGACACATTCTCCACTATTTAAACTGTCGTTTCTCGCCTCATTCCGTTCTCTTTAATGATAGCTTAGACTCTTGGTCCTGCTATAGGTTCAAAATACTTCGATAAGAAACGAGCTGTAAATAAACAAAATATACGTTTTGTTGCAGTGTATTTTACCACATTACCCCAGCAGCAATTATTGCAATTTTTCTTTTCCAAGAAAATCAGTCAGGTGATTAAAAAAGAAATCGACTCACTTTTTAAATATATGATTATATCTCAGCCATAGAGATAAAACACGCATAATTTAATTCAAAAACCTTTTGATAGTATTTATTGGTTTTGAGGATTCGTATATATGGATTATTACATATGGATAGAAAAACATTATTAATGAATTATTAGGCCTACTTATTATTACTGGACTAGGAAAATGATTCCAGGAGATCTCAGTGTGTAAATCTTTACTATCATCGGCAGCTGCAAAAGGAAAGCTCATGAGATACAATTTATAGAATGTGTATTCAGATGAAATCTAGCTCTACCTTTAAAAGGGAATATCAATACGAAGCAGGCGATTTACGAGCAAATCGGCGGTCCGTGTTTTCTTAGGCTAAGAGTACTTTAAACCTCCCCAGCTTCTTGTAAGCGTGCAGCAGGCCTACGAAGAAACGCTCTCCAACTCCCGTTGGGTCTAAGTATGTATGAATCATGGTAGCCTACACGCGCTTGTATGGGTTGCCTAGAAATAATTTGGTGACCGGCTCCAAAAAATAAATAACTTTCTGTGCCCAAATTTAGATAAATGTCCCGAAGTCATGACCTCGGAGGCCGATATATAACTGATATAACCGATATCTTACAAATCACAGCTCTAAAAATCCTTTTTGAAGATGTTGAAGATTATTATTAGTGTTGTTTATTTTGCAAAAATCAGGCTTAGCGTCTAAAAGCTAAATTTTAAAGAACACTGTTTTTTGTATTACTGGTGCAACGACTCATATTGGTTGAATTACCCATTAATATGTTTTTAATATTAGAATTGCATTTCGATTCATCAATAAACCTAGACAACACGCAAATACAAAGAAAGCGCTACGCAGACTGATTTGGGATTAAGCAGCTTATACATCAACCATAAACCTTTTTTATGTTTTTGTGTTGCCGTTTTCTTTCTTTGCACATGATCATAATGAAAGGCTTCCCATGTCACCAACAGTTAACATTACTAGTAGGACTAAACGTGATTACTCTCTCTCCTTTGATCTTAGGAAATATTCCGCCACCTCCAAAAATCTCTCAGTTGTCCGTAAGAGGGCATCGTCGTAGCGATTTCGCTGGGTGTCTATATATCAAAATAGTTGACGATTATTTCGGTCAATGATAAAGAATCAATTTAATAGGACACAACAACAATTGCAACATCAATACTATGATTACAGATGAAAAGTGAAATTCTTTTTGTTGTTGATGTTATTGTTCTTGTTATTGTAATATTCATTTGCGACAGTAGTAGCAATTGTAGTAGCTAAATCAGTCAATTTCCGGTTTAAATCAAGGGAGAGGGTAAATTCATTTTCCCCTATAAATATCCTGTTATTAAATTGCAAGCATAATTTTATATTTGCAGTTTCAGGATAAAAATAGGTGTCAAACATTTGACAAAAATCCCTCCATTTGCCAGTAACATAATGACTTACATCTGTGCTCCAAACTTAAAGGGACACAAAATTCAGCCCGGAAGGCAGCTTTGAACCTGCACTTTTTGGGGCTAGCCCCCCGGCGGGGGCAGAGCCACCGTGCAGCACGGCGTGGAAGTGGACGCCCAAGGATCCCAGGAAGAGGCTCGCGCCAGCTCTTCCCAAAGTTGGGAGTCTGTGGAGGATGTGAGAGCTCATTCTGCCAGTTCCCAGAAAGCATCTGGAGGTCCGTCCCCAAGCGAAAAGATCTCAGGCCCCCTTCTAATGCCTCCTCTTGCCTCTTCCTCCCTTATGGAGCTACATTCTTTTAACGCATTCCCCCCGCCACACACACACACACACACCCCACTCCACATTTGATGTGCTGGTTTGGCTTTGTGTGGAAGTGGAACTGTATTAACGGCCCATTGAAGGTGGGCTGGCCTGCTCCATGGCTGAACACCCCTGCATAGCCCCAGGCGCGTCTGGGCCCCATTACCCCCGGAGCGGCCCTCCGTGCCTCGCAGTCTAACCTGTCTGGGATGACTAGCCTGGGAACGCACGTTCGTTTTTCGACCCACGGCACAGGCGGCATCCAGGTGGTGTGTGGGAAATCATGCTGGGGCTTCCAGCCCACTCTCCTGGCGTGCGATGCACTCACCTTTGCACGTTTTGCACAGGTGGCACAGTCGCTGGTCCCAGTTGCTTGTGTGCACACTCCTTTTAGCCCCGGTCACGAGACCACGCTGGTGTTGAAGGATGGTCCTCCCGGCCATAGCGAATGGGGTCCCGCTCACTGCAGGCCTCCCAAGACTGTCATTAAGTCCATTCATCTTCCATAGCCACTTACCCAAAGCAGGCCTGCGATGAGCCTGAAGATTATCCTTGGAAGCACAGGCGAAAGGCCTCAGACAGGACACCCATTTTTCATACGATCACCCACAAGGGCAATTTCGAGACCCCAATCCACATAAACCACATGTCACTGGACTGTGGAGGGCAACTGTAATATTCCGTAATTGTATTCCCATGAAATAACACTAGTATTCACAACATAATACAAAGGTCTGCCATAGCTATATGTCTCAGAAAAACAATTACAAAAATTTATCTGAGGAAGTATTATATATACATTTAGGATGCAAACCTTCAGGGCCTTTATCGCCATGGCGACAGCTGATGTCTTGAAAGCGTTGCATTCGGCAGCGGAGTGGGGTTGCCGGGCGTCGCCCCCCCCCACAGGGGTTGTGACGGATGCTGGCGCTGCGGGGGATTAGGGGAGGGCAGGGCAAGTCCCATGCCAAGCTATTCGCTGTTTGTCTGTCCCATCAGCACATTATGGGGGGTGGGGGGTTTGCTGCATCGATGCATCACCAGAGCCTCAAGCCGGGCTTCACGGTACCTCACTGAGAGGGGACACCGCATCACTCGCTCAGCTAGGCCCACCTCGGGGAGAAGCACACCCCCCCAGAAACAATCGTCATTGTCCTGCCCCCACGGTGTTCTTTGTGACGTTCCGAAACTGACTGACAGGCGTCACACGGCCGTGGAAGAGGCTCAGGAGGGGTGGGTGGGTGAAGGAGATGCTAATTAGCAGGAGGGACAGGGTGTGGCGGACACACAGGCCCGCCGCAGGGCTCAGCATGCGAGGAATGCGACCCGCGGGGCTCCCGCGCGGGGAACGCCGAGTTCTGGAAGACGCACCGCACATCGGATGTCTTGCAGCATTCAGCAATGACTTTCAACCAAAGCATTTACATTTATTTATTTGACAGACGCTTTTGGATCAGAGATCCGCGTCAGACAGTGTGCCTAGAGCAACTGGGGCCTTGCAGCAGTACCCAGTGGTGGTATGACTGAGCTTGCAACAGGGATTGGATCAGCAACCATCCAATCATGGGCCCAAAGCTGCGCATGAAGTACCTCATAGGGCAAACTCCAGGCTGCCTGTCTGGGGGAGGGTGGGGGCACAGCGGTGTCTGGTGTTAAATTAGTACTGACACGGCAGACTAGTCCTTTGCATGGCAGTTCTGCAATATCCTGGACATCAGCAGTGATTCCGGGTCCTGCACTGCAACAGTATCACTGGCTGAGTCATGGAGGATGTCACGGAGGTGACCCCCCCCCCAACCATTCCAGTCTGACAGGTAACTACCTCCTCTTCCTCTTTCCACAACAGAAGAAAAAGAAAAGCAACTCAAAAGCGATGCATTCAGCTGGGAGCTGCAGACACGTTTGGATCCATCGCTTCATTCACGTCACTCCCGAATACGTTTGTCCCCATGACGTTTTCTGATGGATTCGCTATTCTTCATGGTTATACAGCAACACCGTCTGAGCCTATCTCCCGCGCGCAGGGAGCCCCTCGTAGACGTTTGGAAGCTTTATCCGTATGGCGCTCTCTCTCTCAGCGGCATCTGCTTATGAAAGTCCCGGACTGCAGAGAAGTGGACTTATTCCTCTGCGTAAACCAAGGGGCTGGTTCATAGTTCCGTTGGGTTGACACAAATATAATTTTTACTTTTCTTTCATTTGGCTTATATAAGTATTACACATTCCATATGGTTCTAACTTCAGCATGGAGCCAGCTAGCCAAAACGGTCGTTACTTATTAGTCGGAATGATCTGTGTAGCATTGTCCAGCCTGATGTGCCCTAAACAACTTCAATCTTGCCTGTTCACAGCACACAATATAATACGGTAATATATAAACTCATATCTGCCATAGTGTTACTATTGTATTAAACATTTTTATCACTTTCCCATTACATTTCCAGTACAATTAAACCAATGTTGTAAAAAATACTGATCTTTTTTATTAGGAGCAGCTGGAATTAAAGTGATTAAGGGACTAGAGCTAAAACATCACTTCTTCAAGCCTTAAGAGGGATCCTGGTGCCATATTCTTGAAGGAGAGACTTAAATGAACTTACATAAATTACCTTAACAGCTGTTTACAGAGGATTAATCAAGCAGCTAATGAGGTTTATGATTATGACGATGAAGATGATGATGATTATTATTATTATAAGTGAGTATCATAATTCTGTAATGGTTAAATGTAATGGTCCTCTACACCAGTAGTGTTAAGGACTTTTATTTTGATGCCCTCTTCGGGAAGCTCCCAACATGTCTATGGCCATAGATTAAATTAGAGATTTACAAGCAACGCACAGTCTTTACAGTGCCCGTGTTCATGATTTTTGATTTTGAAATCGCTGTTATGTGACCTTATGTAAGTATTATGCTCAAAGTGTTTCAGTTTAGATGTAGCGTTGACTCTGGAAGTTTATTTGGAATGAGTAAAAATGGCTCCAATGTGATGGGATGGCTCCCCGTTTTGGGCTATTCCCCACAATTACAATTTTTATTAGTATTATTAGAAAGAGAATAAATATTCCTTTATCATTCAACCACTTATCCTGTAAGTCTGCGCTGTAAATATGACATGATAGTCATGGTGATAATTATTGTCTAGATCACAGGATTTAGCAGAACTTGAGGTTTTGGGGCCCAAAGTGGCCTGCTAATGAAAGGTCCGGCAGAAAGCAGGGCCCAGGAAGGAGTGGAGGCCCATCTGCAGGCCGCGTCAGCGCCTGGGTGGCAGCGAGGAGCCTGCTCGGGTGTTAAATGTAGGCCATCATCACCATGGAAACCGGCCCTCACGGCCACCTCACACACGCTCCCAATTAGACCCCCCCCCTGCACCCGGCCATCCCCTTCTCTCCGGGCCTCCACCCAAGACGCGACCTTTGACCCCTACAGGAAAGGTTACACGCTCGAGGCAATATATCACTTCTGATCTTGGCAAATTGCTTTGGCAAAACACTTGTCATGGCGCGGTGATCAAGAGCGCAGCTCCGGCATGGCTCTCACACGCACAGGCTTTTTATCTCGCATTCTCACCTGCTGGCTCGACCTCCCAGCAACCAGGTGTTTCCCAGACCCGCCCGTGTCATGCCCCATCCCATGTGCCCACTGGCAGGCCTGGGCATCCAGTTGTGGGATTTTGAGCCGGGTCTCCACCAAGGTCTGCTTCCAGTGTACCCCCCAAGATGGAGCTTCCACGTCGGACTCCAAGGATGTGCCAGGTGGGAAGACACCACTGGGGGGAGACTGCGACCAGCTTGGCAGGCTGGCGCAGGTCGGCATAGAGAGGGACTTACCGAACGTTCAGACCAGGGAAACAAGCTGATGCAGTCGCAAGAGAGTAGCACCGGAGGGCAGGCCTGTGATGGAGGAACCACCTAAAACAGCAGACGTGTCTCTCTGGAAAACAAGGAGAGTACAGTATTTACACCATTTTTGATTTCGACCACATATGCTGCTTAGATGATTAGCATTTGGAACACAGTTCGCTGACAGACCTAAATGTGCCAGAACCTTCTGTCACTAGGCTCCACTACACCTGGGGCCTGTGGGGAGTCCTCCGCTCCATGGTGCGCGGCAACCACAGTGCCGCTCGGCCCTGTCCTCGCTCACCTCGAACACCGCGTGAGGGAAATTTGTGAAACAGCCATATGGGTCACATGATTAGGACATCGACCAATCACACAATGATGTGGGTTAGTGGCCACTCTGGGAGTGTAAGACACAGGAAGGCTGCATTTCTGTTTAATTTGGTATTGATCTCAAGAAGAGGTTCCAAGATCCTACTGAAGTAACCAAATCAGCAATAAAAGCACATAAAAAGAACTGTAAGGCAAAAATTGTGGCTGGAGTTTTAAACTCCAATCTCAAGTCAAACAAGAGAGTTATGGAAAACAGCCAAACCAGCAATTGTTTATATGTCATTATAAATGAAGCCTCCCTGTCTCTGGCCTTAATGAATACTCAATCAGGAACCTGGAGTGTCTACTTAGCTTTCTTGTTTTGAAAACCTAAAGGCCCCTCATGAAGTACTCAGCCTGCTGGTCTGAGCATAATTCCACGGGCTGCTAACACACAGCATGTAATAGTGTAGCTATTCAGCCAAAAACAAAAACAAGAACAAAAGTATTTATTATTAAATTAAAATGAAAGAACATTAGCATGACATGATTTTGCAAATAGATTATTATAAATACTAGTATTAATACTATTAACACTAGTACTATTAATACTATTAACAATGCTAAATACTTAATACTAAATCAGTACTAATAATTTTGCAACAGTAAAATTCCTAATGAAAACAGTGAAATCACAGAGATGATGTAATATGAAAAAGCAATATGACTTTGCAAAGGAAGGACGCTCTCCAGGGCCCCCTTTGATTAACCTCTTGTGTGCAGTGCACCACCGGCACAGCTAAGGGGAAGAGCATGTGCCATAGTGGGTATACACCCCCCCCCCCCC
>JAODKK010000060.1:8170116-8184133 GCA_026774405.1 Petrocephalus microphthalmus | reverse complement strand
TCATACAGCAGTCCATGAAAACAGCATCAGACAGGCATGGATGCCCTAGTAGAAACGCAGGGCCCAGCATTTTATAGGGGCCCAAAATAAAAGTTCTGGGGTCCAGTCAGTAAAACTTACCAAGGGGGCCCGATGTTACTTTTTATCAGGGGGACCAGAAGACATGGACTGTGTCCTAAAGTACACATTATGTTTCTCTAATGCTTCACATGTGGCAGCCTCTGCCTAAATTTGGCTGAAACTAGGCTGATCTGAGTAGGTTAATTACACATTTACAAAGCTCTAGGGGGACCGTTCTTCGTAGAGTTTTTTCAGGCCTGACAGCAACCCCAGAGCTGGGTGCTAATGATGACTGAGCCTGTCTGATAGGGAGGTGTGCAGAGTATCCCCACAGCCAGGTCCCGTCAGTTGAGTTCATTAAGACCCAGCATGGCCCCTGAGGCCACACTCGGCACCAGGCAGGCTGCCCCTGTGTTGTCCGTTTGGGCTAGAGAACATGTTTGTTTTGGTGAAAGCTGCTGCTTTACTGGATGTTGGAGGGGGGGGGGTGCATACACCTTGATGACAGACAGGTGTTTGTTGTGGAGCAAATGTGTGTCTCTGTGTGTCTGTGTGTGTGTTGGGGGGGGGGGGGGGGCTGACTAGTCATCAAGTGACCACTAGTCATTTGTTTAATGAGATATTATTGTTGTGATCTGTTACATTGTCACCATTAATATATTTATGAGGAGATATTTATGCATTAGAAATGTGAATGGATATTTGGAGTATACCCCTCCTAATTAATTAAGATAAATTAGCCCCAGTGCAATGTAATGGTTCAGTTAATGTGCCTGCCCTTGCGTGCACAGAAGGCATGTAATTACTGAAATTATGTCAAATAAAGACTTCACTTTGCAAAGGCTAAAACAAGTCAATAATTATTCTGAAAACAAAGCCCTAGTTTTCTTTTCAGTAGCTGTAGTGACGACAGTGCTGTGAATGAATTGGAGAAATTAAAGTCAGGTAATCAATGCATAAATGATGAATGAATGAATGAATGAATGAATGAATGAATGAATGAATGGATGGATGAACGAATGAATGAAAAACAAGTACTGGATGAATAAATGAATGATTCAATAAATGAATATAATGTAGAACTCTGCGATGGGTGGGCGCCCATCCTGGGTTATTCCCCGTCTTGCGCCTGTTGTTTCAGGGATAGGCTCTGGACCCCCATGATCCAGCATAGAGTGGCAGAGAAAGTGAATGAATGAATGAGTGAGTGAATGAATGGATGAATATAAAGGATAAACTAAATATAAATTAAACATGAGCGTTACATATACGTTTACTTGTATGGATAATATTTGATGTGCATTGTTTAATTTGTATGTTCCCAGGAATTTATTCAGTAATACTGGGCACAGTCCTCTGGGCACATATCTATAACCAATTTGACCAGTCAGTATTCTGAACAGTGGCTATAAGTCTCTGTATATTACAATTAATAAAAAGACCCACATATTGAAGCAGAGGGAGTAAGTGATCACATGCAAGAATGGCAGGATTTTAAAGACAGTCATGATACTCTCCAATTGAGAGCCACAGAAGTGCATATTCAGGGAGGTTTGGATGACTGGGGGGGGTGCAAGTGGTTCACTAGAAAGTGGACCAGCTGTCTGACACAGGAATTTCCCTACGCAGAGCTGGGCTGCGAGGGAGTCACACAAACAACCCAGTAGCAAGTGGGATGAGCCGGTCCGTCATTGTAGAGCAAAAGCACCCCAGCTGGGCCCCCGCTGCCATGATGGAAAGGGGAAGTGGGTTTACCCCACTTGTGTCCTCAGAATCAAACAGAGATGGCAGGATGCAGCCACATTTGAGCTGGGTGGGGGTGGGACTTACAGCCAATGGCAGGGGAGGCAGGAGGTGCCTCCTGTCAAGAAGTCAAGTCTACTGTCAGGCAGAGAGTGAGTCCACATGCTGGCGGGAATGGCGACATTTCCCATGTGCTCCTGGGAGAACCTCTAGGCCATCCATCTCTAGGCTAATTCACTCATGAGTGATCTTCACTCAGTGGACATGAGGAATTGGCTCCGCACCCAGAGAAGTACATTTCCTGGAAGGCTGCGCGGAAACACGTGCCGGGAAGCCATCTTCCAGCAGCGCGACGTCCGTGTTTAATCGAGCGCAGTACACCTGTCGCTTTCATCATCAGCTTCTAACGCGGAAATAAAGAGTCGAGATTGCACAGATCGAAATATAATCGCATCTTCCCTCCGATCTTGTACTCAATTTAGCTTAATTAATCTGAACAATAGGAAGAGCGATAAAATCTTTCACAGGACACGACATGTCAGTGACCATAATTAATTCCATTCCGTTTTAGAGCGCGTGTGCAAGTTACAAACTCAGCACAAACTTATCGATCATTCGTTATGTTCTGCGGGTAAAACTGACAAAACTTTTTAAAGTTCTGTAAATATTTTTTTTTTCTTTTAATTTAATTTACAAGCGTTAGAGTCGGGTCCTTTCCAAATGTCAGTACGTTTATAACTAGAAAACGTCGGCGATCGGAGATCTGCTGAACCGGGATGTTTTAACGTGTTCCCAAGCAGCCAGACTACGTGCCATAGTTAATGTAAATTATCCATCCATTCCTTGTTTGCAGATAATTGGCGGTCTTCGCCTAACCCTGTCAATTAGACAGTTTTGGGCATATTGACACCTGGCATGAGGAAAAGATAAAATTAACTTTTTTCAATTCCGTTACCCTTTTATACGAGATTATACATTTTATAAAAGAGATTCACTTTGCTCTGGTGGAAAACAAAGCCGTTATTTTGCTTGATTTCACTTAATATTTTAAGAGTACAGACTGATAACCGTGTTGGGATTGTCCCGGTGGACAAAACGAGAGACAGGCCTACAAAAAGTTGTAACAGTTGTACATATGTATAATAACGCAGCTTCTGGATGAAAGGTTTACTAAAATAATTCAAGCTTGTATATAAAATATACATACAATTACGATGTTACTTACGATGTTTCGGGTTAAAATAACGTACGGCAAACAGTTAAACCACACGCTTTGCTGAATTTTTCGTGGAATTAGAAATTAGCAATCTGCCCCCCGCTCTAAAAATTTGTTTGCAGTTTATTTGCGTTTTTACTGCATATATTATGCAAGAAACTAAATATAGGTAGTGTCCCGTCTATTTTGAACTGCAAATGCAACGAAATACAAACTGCTATGGTATGCTGAATGCATTCTGAAACTGACAAGCCGACTCAGAGCCAGGCATGAGAGCAGGGTCTGCGTTGGACGGGCTCTCCGTGCAAGCGCCCCGGGCCCTCAGACTTGTCTCCACGCGCTTGCCCGTGGCGATTCTCTCCTAACGCGTTAAGAGTCGCGAACTAGTTGATGGACCTGGCGCCAGGGAGGACCGGCCAGGTAGACGTGGGAAAGGCGATACTTCCAGAGGGTGGAGGGCTGGATGGAAGACGAAGACAAACAGAGACAGAAAGAGTCTGGCCGTGATTTTTGGCGAATTATTCTGGTGACTATCAGAATATCTATCTATCTATCATCTCGTGTTTTATACTTTTGATAGGACACTTACTTACAGACGTCTGGTAGTTTACTAAGCTTGATTTAATGTAACTTTTCAATAGCCTACATATAGAATAGACAACTATCGGAACGTATAGGGAGAAATATAACTGTGTAAAATGTAAACACCACTTGCTGCTTGATTCGCCTTGCTTAACACTGTCGACTGTCTTGGTAGGCCGACACCAACAGCATTCTCAGTTATCTACTCAGTGGTGAAAAAGTGCCCAGAATATACCTTTATTTCCTGTACCAGCGAGTTGACGTCACACACAA
Organism: Petrocephalus microphthalmus; assembly: GCA_026774405.1. NCBI lineage: Eukaryota > Metazoa > Chordata > Actinopteri > Osteoglossiformes > Mormyridae > Petrocephalus > Petrocephalus microphthalmus. The sequence continues at coordinate 8,180,259 of JAODKK010000060.1, read as the reverse complement.
TATAGCGGGGCGTTTCATTAATGTTTAATGTGGGTCAACTGGGCAGCACAAATCCTCGGGTCTCTTATCAAATATTAATACTTTAATGCTTTTGTTAAATAATCACCTCTCTCCAGCTTTCAGCCAGGAAAGAAATCAATGATACATCGTATTATTTCCGTTTAATTGAAGAACACCATTATCTGTAATTTCCATCTTAAATGTCTGTTTATCAGACACGTAAGGATTTATAATTTGCACCCATAATAATTTTCTTTCTTGCAATACTTTAAATGTAAGCAATTAACATTTTTATGCCACCTTTTGTTATGTCTAGAAGATGAACATCTACTATGTTTTTGAAATGTAAATCTCTTCATGGCTATATAGTTGCTGGAATACATAGAGCATTTGTGCAGCAAACTGCTGCAGGTAATCATTTCTACAAATGAATCTGTAAGTTTTTATTCTCTGAAAGACCCAAGCCTTTGTGCGGATAATGGGACTGTCGAAATATTGTTTCTTCAGGACAAATTATCCGACAAATAACTCAGCTAGAATCGACATTAATTTTCTTCATGCACAGATGTTACCTAGGCTCACATTACCCATACCCACACGTAACGGGCTCAAATGACAAAAAAGTTCTGTAGACGAAACATTGCTGCACACTCGTCCCTTTCTGCCAGAGAAAACACTGTCTGAAGACTAGCTTAAGTTTCAGAAACTTTTAGGGGTACTTTGGTTTTGCATTGATTGCGTTGGCCATATTTTAAACCCATTGTGCTTGATAATAACACGGTGTGTTGAAGAGCAGAAACTGAGTGGGTCTTGCATTTATGATATTCTTCAATGCAACGTGTTAAAACAAGTATTGCACGTATTCATCATCTATTGATAAATCGATGATTGAATAGAAATTACAAGTATTTCCAGCCAATTCAATGCTCTATTAACTGAAAAGTTAATTTGGTTAAGTTGTTATTTTTCTTTGTTTGTCAACATGCATTTCCGCCCTTGGTTTCAACATAATCCATGATCTATATGTCTACATAAACTATAGCTATTCGGAACACACAGCAAGAACGATCCATCTATATTATGAATCTTTGTACTGATCGATTAGCTATCTTGATCTTAATTTCGCTATTGGAAAGGCAAAATGAAGCTATTTGTTTTTTAAACATTTAGTTTTTCAATGAAACGTGTATACGTAACTTAATTATGCGATCATGTGAAGAAATATTGCGTCTGGATTGATTTCAAGTTAAGAATGAGAAAACAATAAATCAAACTTATTATTCGATCGAAGAAACGCACCGTTATTAATGGCTATATTCAATGGCATAACTTTGGGCTGTACCCCCATTTAAGGGGGTCAAGGGCGGTGTATTGACTGGGTTAAATCAAACGTATATATGTAAACTTTGTTGCAAAACGTGTTACTGTTGAAATACATTGCATTATACTATGAAAATACAGTAGCTACATTTTTATTGTTGTTCGTTTTTTATAGTTATAGTTTATAGCTACTGTTGTTTTATTCTCAAACTGTCGCGTATTGTTAACCATACAATTGTATTTATGCCGGTTCAGAACCCTGATCGCTATACCTGACTCTTATTTTCATCTTTTCAGTGATGTTTTCCTTTACACTGGAGTATCTCTAATGTATCGGTATGTGTCCGCAAGCCTACGTTAAACAACCCTCCTGCGTCGGTCTTGGTGAAATGGACGGAAAACGTGCGTAATTAGAAAGTGTCACACTTGATCAAATATGTCTCACTAATGTAAAGGAAGGCGATGTGGCGGCTGGATTGAATTCGGACCATAATCTCACTCAGCCTGTTTGGCATTTTGATTGATGCTCTCGCCGTTCCAGCGGGCAGGCTCCGCGAAGTAAGGGAGAAAAAAGGAGGGAAGACGAAGAAATAGACAATCGACTTCAGTTAAGCCTTACACACATTCACTCACACCTATCTGAGAACAACTGATGTGAGACCACGTCCCGAAGTCCAGACAACTCCGGCTGCGAGAAGGATCTGTGTGTTTTGCGCAGGGTCGAGGACACCATGGATCATATCGGAATTCATCTCCACCACCAGCATGCAGAGCCCATAAGTTTTGGGATCGATCAGATTTTGAACAATGTCGATCAGGGGAGCTGCATGATTTCCAATCCCAGGCTACAGGATTCGGATTATGGTTTAGGCTCTGTTGTCAGCACTGCCTACGGCACTATGACCGGTAACTATAACTCCAATAATTCCGGATCTTACGGCGGCAACGCCTGCAGCGTTGCGTCCCTGAACGGCTCTTACAACGTGAGCACCGGCATGAACGTCAACGGGAATAATCTGAGTGCGGCTGGCGTGATTCGGGTGCCAGCCCATCGACCGCTGAGTGGAGTTCAATCAATACCCACCAGCATGAGTACAGTGCCCAGCGTGGGCAGTATGAACGCCATCAACAATCTCACGGGATTAACCTTCCCTTGGATGGAGAGCAACAGAAGATATACAAAAGACAGATTCACAGGTAACTGGGCTGGTCTGAGGCCAGTATTTCTGCTTGCCATTGCCACAAATCACGTATAGTTATTCATATAATTCGTGCATAGCAGCTACAACAGCTGCCAATTTCTAAAGGGGCTCCAGAGTTTTGGTCTTATAATAAATATCAGTACGCAATCTTCAAAGAATTCCATAAGGGGGCTTTTCTCAAGCAGGGGGGGGTAAAAAGTGAAATGAACTGATAGTTTCATTCGATTATCCATGATTATTTAATGGGTACAAAAGCCTAATTAATTATTTGGCAATTTGTTTGGTATTTGGTCATTATTTGGCATAATCGCAGAATAAATCCAAGGATAGTGAGATACATATGAAAAAGTATAAATAACCTTTGGAAATGTAAAAGGTAGGCCTACTTGAAAATGTATGAAGTTCTTGAAATACGTGACATAGTTTTAAAAAATTCATTACAAGAATCGAATACTAATGGCCAATATTGTAGGCTTGATAAATACAGCTGCAAAAACTATGTTATTTAATCTAGTCTTTATATTCCAGAGTAGTATTTAATATGTTATTTTATATGTATGTTTATGTATTTCTCAATTAGAAGTGCCGGTGCTGAACCATGAAATAGTCAATATTGCTGTGTGACTGCACCAAATACAAATTTGGCTCACAACCGAAAAATAAGATGATAAAATGCTGTATTTATCATTAAAAACTAATCTTACACTAGTATACAAATTTCACGATATTTACAAAGCATGGGTCTTGTGCATTATCTTGTTGATTATTACTAGAGTTTGCGAAGTTCGGCTATTTTTAATATCATTTCGTAATCATTGATCGATTAACACATTCTCAACAACACGTTTTCATAAATAGCCAGAAAGTTGACTACTACATTATGAACTGTACAGCGCAATAAGACATTTCATTTTACGTAGCGTATAGCTGGCGCTGGATTCTTTCTTTATCTCCCAAGCGTGTTTTTAAAACACACACTCACAAACAGATATAGACGCGCTTTTCTGCTATGGTCTTACATTTTAACAATATTGGATAAATATTTTTCTAAAATTCCCAACAACATTATCACTATAATGAAGCCACACTCAGTTGATTATGATGACTTATTAGTATTTGACTGTATTTAGGCCTCAAGCTTTATTTGTTTCTCTAATTATTTGTCCAGCGGCGGGCCTGTAGCGGATGGCTTCAAGCCGCCGGAGGCGCTTGCTTTCCCGGGCGGCCCGCAAACGCTTCGCTGCCTTCTCGCTGATCTCTGCCGCTTGCTTTCGCCCTGTCTGTCTCCCAATCCAGTGGCGCTCTCACCCTTCACTGTAACACGACGTATAGGTCACCCGTACCAGAACCGAACCCCGCCGAAGAAGAAAAAGCCGAGGACCTCCTTCACGCGACTGCAGATCTGCGAGCTGGAGAAGCGCTTCCACCGGCAGAAGTACCTGGCGTCAGCCGAGAGGGCGGCCCTCGCCAAAGCACTTAAAATGACTGATGCGCAAGTCAAAACATGGTTCCAGAACAGAAGGACAAAATGGAGGTGAGAATATAAGCATTACAACTAAGCTTGTATTTGGGCTTTTATCGTCAAAATATGGGCGTGTTTCAGTTACTTAATACGCTGGCGGGTCTGTATATTTGGGTAAATGAAAAGAAATGACAATACTGGGATTTGTGTATTTTAAATTGAAGAAATAAGTGTTCCATGCATACTGTCAGAGAGTTTTAAATTAAGAAAATGCATAATGGGACGTATTATGGGAAGTGGATGTTATATGTCTAATAATTATTGTAACAGTGAGGAATTCCTATTATCGCTGATTGTATTGGTGGTGATGATTTTATGGGGATAATTTTGTATAATATGGCAATTGAAGTATATTATGGTTTGATAGAGGCCTGTTGCAAATCTTCTGAAAGCATGGTTGAATTTTTACATTCAGTCATTTGGAATAAAAGTAAAATTTTAATACAGGAATGGCATAAACCAAACCTATGTATCAATATAGCAATATAGGCTTATGCTTGTGCGTATATAATAGTGATCATCCTTGAAATATAATTGAAATATAAAAATACAAAAATAACGGTAATTAAGTTTAAATAGGCAGAAATAACCGATTATGATAAATTATGATACTTTGCATATTTCGATGATAAAAAAAAAACATTGTGAACGTATCGACTATTTCTATATATTTATTTAGTTTATTTATATCAAAGCATATGCTTTTAAAAGAGATACAACGACCACTGACCAATGACATATTCTGCCCGCTGTGGCTGATTTCCGCGCGTCTCTGTCTTTGCTCCGTTAGACGACAGACAGCAGAGGAGCGCGAGGCCGAAAGGCAGCAGGCCAATCGGATTCTTATGCAGCTCCAGCAAGAAGCCTTTCAAAAAACACTGAGCCAGCCGGTCACCCCGGACCCGATCTGCCTGCACAACACCTCCCTGTACGCGCTTCAGAATCTCCAGCCCTGGACTGAAAACGCCGGTAAAATCAGCACGGTGTCCAACTGCGAATAACGGAACTGAGCAGCAAACACTTATTTGTCACTTAGTAGCACAAGAAAAAAACATGCGGGCTCGAAAAGGATCAGACCAGCGATTTCATACAAGTCACACAGCGGATCAGACTGTACCCTAGGATCTGATGTCAGCCACGTTAGAAGACTTTTATCGGGTTATTATGCAAACTGCCTGTCACCAGGATAACGAAAAACCGGCGTAGAGCTAACAGCTAAAATGAATTTATACAGCATCTTATAGCTATAATCGAAGTTACTCAATCGTAATGTGTCTGTGTGTTGTAGACATCACTTACTGACCGTTTCACGCACGCATATTAATTTTAATATTTGCCAGTACTTATATTTCTTAAGTCACGGATGTCTATAATTTAGTATTGTAACAAAATGAAAAGCACATTTTAAACAGGATTAATGCGTAAAATATGGTTTTAATCCATGTTTGTATCCATTCTAAGAAGTAGACTATGCATAAAGAGAAATGTTTCTGAACACTTCACGCGCTTATTGGTATACCTTATTGCTGAAAACCTTAGCCTAAAACAGTGTTGGCCAGAAGGCCGATATTTAAGCAGTAAAGGTTTAAAATTCATTATAGATCTATAAAAGGACATTGATATCTTTCTTTATTCTAAAGTTGTATAACGTCATTACTTTTTGATTCGTGTAGAAGTTAAACGTGATCGAAATTACACCTACAAACAGTTTCAATATCATTTAAAAAGAAATTTGAATTTTTAAAAACATTTTTTCTTTGCCTGAAGGGCTCTTTTGTAAACGGAACTCTCCATTATCCTAGTGCATACTTAATTTGCCCTATATTGGTTGCAGAAAGAATGTGGCTTTAGTATTTAGTCACTTTGCACCGTTTTCGCGGAAACGTGTGTTCGGCATTTGTAAAACAAAAGCATATAGGTATATAACTTTCGAAATAATGTGCATAAACATTATTGCAAAATGTAGTATAGTTCTACGTAGACATCGAGTATTCGATTTTTATACTGGACTCGTTTAAAACATTCGAAGGGTGATATCTGCGACACAACTACGTACCAGTCTTTTCCACATAATCCTACACTAATAGGGTGAAAAGTGACATTTAAACTCATGGAAACCTGTGGCTGTGCATTTTTCACCTTGGATGACGGAGGCCTACTGTTTCACTTCATCATCCCCTTCAAATGCTGCCATTAAGTGTCTCCGCCCTGCATAACAGCGATGGACAAGCCTGTTTCACGGATGCTTAACGGGATTAATTGAGTGAAACGTGTTGTTGTGCAGACAGTGAGAAGACTGCAAGAAATCTTTTTTTTTATTTAAAATAAAATTTTAAATTTAAAAGGAATAAAATCAGATAAAACGTAAACAACCATCAAAGGAAACTGTGACATTTTATTCGTTTATCGGATGTTTTTATCCAAAATCGGATTTGAACCCACGACCTTTTTCTTGGTAAGAGTGGCGAATTTGTTCCGCCATGCGAACAAGTATCATCCGCGCTACCTGATCATACGTTTCAATTAAAGAAAACAATAGTTTTTAAATGGCACTCGTTTACAAATCCCTGCTTGAAAGTAATTGGAAATGTCGCGTGTGTTATAAAAAGTAATAATGTACACGTTAAGGCCATAAACCAATGAACGTGAGAATGTTGTTTGATAGGCTACGCCTTACCTTTTTCTTTATTAACTAGGCCTACGCCGGGGAGGGGGAGGGGGCACTTGTAATGAAAACGCTTGGAAATATTACGTGAAGAATATTGTGAATTACCCACGCATTGAACGGTATAACCGAGAAAGGTACATAAGAAATCAATTACGTAGTAGTTTAGTTATTAAAATGTGTACATAAATCCATAATGCATTCACTTATTCGTCTGTGAGTGCACGTCCTGTGAACCATGTTCATTAAGTGGCGATGCGTCTGTGTGTTTTTACAAGATTCTTTAACGTTTATGTGATACAAATATGTAATGCTCTCAGTACCTATTTCTGATTTTAGTTTACGCATCCTGCATTACCTGAAGCGTGTCTTGTTCAGAGTTGAACGTTAGTCTTCCAGCGGCATTATATAAGCTGAGATCTGAACTAATTTCATAATAATGTCATTGCAAAGACTGAATAACAGTAATGTAGGCCTATCTTTCGAACAGAGGCTCGCGCTGTTTATTGAAAGAACATACGATTTTAGGAAATATGCAAATCTTTAAAGTTTAAGGCAATTAAAACGCAGTGCACAGTCAGCAACTGCGCCACAAAACTCGTTTCGACCCTTAACATCACTTGCCCGTACCTCTGTGTCTTTCAGGTCACGTCGGCTTCACGGTAAATGTTTATCTATATATTTTTCTTATACAAAAATTTAAATATAATTGCAAATAACGGAGAAGAAGATTCCATTTGTATGACAATAAAAAGTCATTTTATTGCATAATATTGGTAAGTGCATTTTGATTTCTTAACTATACAGTATATGGTTGAGTGTACATCGAGGTTTATAGAGTTTTAATATTTTAGCTCATGCTGAAGCCTTTATCACAACTCATAAATCCTGTGTTCAGATAAATTATAATTAGGATATTCAGTTTAAACGATTAAATTGTAAAAGAGAAAATGATTGTTTCGGAATTTATTTTTACAGAAACTGGCATATAAGGCTTATACATACACCCGTGCACACAACATTAGACCTATACATTTTTGATTAATGGTACCTTGAAATTTTAACTGTGCGCTCCATTTTGTAATAATCTGAACAAAAGGTTGAAAGTCACAAATGTAGCTGATGAGGTCATAGCTCCCCACGAGCTTCTGCCATGGACGATGACAACACCAAGGTAAAGTGATTGGTATTCCACACATGAGTATAGGCCCATTTCTTGTATCCTATTTGGTATAGCAATTCATAGGGCTGCTCGGTGGGTAGCGTCTCCCTCATCTGCAAAGACAAACTCTAAACTGCGCACGTCTATTTGTGCGCCTCTGTATACACTGCGACGGACTGGCATGGCATCCCGTCCTGTGTATAGCTACATCTGCCTTCTGCTCTGTGCTGCTCCAGGTCGCCCTTGCACTCGCTGGAGAAAAAAATATCTTATGTCCACATTCACTTCAGTTGGATCCGTGCCCGTATGATTACCATGCAAATGTAAACCCTCATCCATCATTATCCACTGCTCAATTTCTTCTTGATGTATTCTTGAGGAATAAAAGAAGCAGACGACCGGTTATCAGATAATAGAGGGTGTAATGTAAAGGGAATGTCATTCATTCCTATCTTAACATCACGTCTTTACAGTAAGAACTTGAGTAACCGGACGAAAAGATTTAAGCAAACTCCACACACTCCGAGAGGAATACAGACCCCCACTCTTCGAGCTGTGAGGCTATCGTGACATCTCTATCTAGTTTCACTTGCAATTTCAATTTAATTGCTAGAGAAAAATCGCTATCATGTTTTAATTGTAATTTTATTATTCGTTGTATTGTACAGATGCACTTGACAAAAAACAAGAAACTCCAAACATGGGTGTCCACTAATGATGACGCTTTTAACGTCATCAAGCTGTCCGTTTCATAAATATGAACTCGTAATTTACGAGTTACGAGTACAAATGGAACGCACCAATAATAGTCAAAATCACGAAAATAAAGTCGTATTTTTACGTGGTTGTTTACGTTAATGGTGCGTTCCATTTACCTCGTAATTCGTAACCGGGAATGACGTCACACACGAGTTCACGGCGTTCCAGTACAAAAGAAGCGATGGTCCGTGTCGCAGCTGCTGCTTTACTTTCTGCAGGAGGACGGATGTCGATAATACAATACTTAACGGTAACGTCAAGACGTCTGGTTTGCCAGACCTTAACTGTGAAGCCAGTTTTCGCAGGTAATAATTATATGTTTCGTTTTTTATAAACTGCTCGCCAGACTTTTCAGTGAATCGGCATCAATATTCTGATCTACTTACTTAATGTTTTTGTGAACATCCGAATAGCTAGATCATTTACAAGCCGAGTGATAAAGGACAAGGAGCCACTGAGAAAGCCTAAAACCCCACAGGGACGATTTGATAGTCCCGAAAAAGAAGATGCGAAAGATAAGGATGTCCTGAAAAGTAAGCATAGCGCGCATGTGGGCTCCCCGTGTTTATGTAAACTTCGGTATTGTTGACTTTGCATACTGCTACACAATCTGGGCATCATAGTTCTTTTAACTTTCAATTCTTCGGTTTTAGTTCTTATGCCGAATAATCGAGTAATGTTGGACGTTTCAGGATTTCCGGACGATATAAACCCTACAACAAAGGAGAAAGGAGGACCAAGAGGCCCGGAGCCCACTCGATACGGTGACTGGGAGAGAAAAGGAAGGTGCATAGATTTTTAGAAACTTCCTATAAACACAACTAGAAACCTTTGATTGACCTCTAGTTAAAATTTACTGAATCGTGCGGTCAGACAACATGGACTGTATTAATAAATATGTATGTCATTGTAAGCTAGGACTGCTCGAGGGTCATGCTACCTTCTAGTCAGTTATCCTGGTTTCCTCTGCTTGTCCTTTAGTGATAAAGAATTGTCACAAGTGAGGCTGTATTCCTTATTGTGATTGCTGTCTTAAATTTTAGTTTCTAATAAACAAGTGTTTATTTTTAATATTGAATGAATGCAGTCTGCTGAAATGTGGAACTACTTAAAATCTCCATTATAACTCCTTCACTTTATATACACATACCCTTGTTTATAGAAGGATTTAAGGTTAACTTCTGTATTGTGCAACTATGGCAGTATTTCCAAGATAGGCTTTATCATTAGGGATTGTTTGCCATTCATTAATGCAGTTTTACCCCACAGTTAGGTTTTTCCAGTTAGGAGTCACATATGTTTACATTATATTTTCAAGAATCCATTTGATTATGGGCATTAAATTAATTTAATGAAATTGTGTTCTATTTGGCATTTGCACAAGAACAGGAATTTTGATATGGCTCGGTTTGCATACCCCATCTGGCTCTCCGTTGACACACACACACACACACACACACACACAGAGGTACAGCTGAGAGCTAAGTATGGCTATGATTCAGGTCTTGTAGCA
>JAODKK010000060.1:8132854-8154166 GCA_026774405.1 Petrocephalus microphthalmus | reverse complement strand
TCTTAGTGCGATCCAAATGTGTGTGAGAGACCATTTTAAGGAGATGGGTTTGAGCATTTGAGATTCCGGATCTTACTGTGCCGCGAAAAGATTGTGCAGGATTTTCCTGTCTTTCTTCCAGCGCCATCTGAGCGGTTTTCCAAAAAAGAATAAGGGGGGGGAAACTTGCTTTTCTCACTGAGCCAAGTCTGGTCCCCTGAGGAGTCACACCGATCTCGATAATAACATGACTCCCAGAGCAGGCGGGCGACCTTCTGTAGCGCTGTACGCTCTGTCAACACAAGGGCCCACTTTTGTATTGTTTTCTAATTTAACCGCCCTCCTTCAAAGTATTCCTTCATTTATCATGATAATTGGAGTCTGATGGGGGAAATCTCTCCACTGTCACTCATGTAATCAGGTAAAGTGGCCCAAACTGGCTGGATCTGGCTGGAATGTGGTGGAACTCCCATGTACTTAGCTTGTCCCATTGTCCCGTCCACCTCACCTAACACCAAGCCCACGTCCGCAGGCCTAAGCTTTGTGGGCGAGGCTATTTACAAAGCTCCTCCCCCATCTGAAGCCAGTCTAGACACGCTCCCTAATAATGTCTCTCTGCGTGACTATGCGGCTATAAGCCCACGCATGCGGCCTGTTTGCAGCCGTGCTGTGTGCACGCGGGAGTCGTTGGGAGTCGCTCGGAGCCGGCATCCACAATCCCGTCAGCTCCAAAGGCGGACGATTTCCCCCCCCCCCCCCGTCACAGGAGGAAGCGCGACTCTCCCCCGTTTCTTTGGTGGCATGAATAAAATATCAAAAGAAAACGAGCGCATCCTGCATGAGGCGCGGCGGGGTTGGGGGGATTCTCGCGGGATTGACCCCCGCGGCTGCGGACGTGAACGGAAGCACAGTGTTGCCGCTTCAGTTAGTCTGGCGAGTCCCAGGTCGTTCCTCATGATAATTGGTGCCGGTTCTGCTTATCTGTCCTGGGGGAGAGTGACAGCCCAGCTCCCCGCTGCTCAGTCTATTGTCTGAGTGCAGAAACGCAGAGAGGGGCTCATTCTGTCTTCGCTGGGGGCGGTCTGTGTGGGGATTCTGTCTTCAGTGTCATGGAGAAAACTGTGTACCCCCCCCCCCCCCCCAGCCTGGGATTCACATGCACTTGAAACCCGTTCGTGTGTTGGAAAGTACTCGGCCTCCTCTTCCTGCTCGATAGCCCCGCCCCCCACTTGCAGCCCGGGAGGCTCTCTGCGCTGACGCAGCAGCTCTTGCAGACGTGGCACGCGGGTGGCGAGCGCCGCAGCCTGCTCCCTAATGCGTGTGTCACGCTGACATCCATGTCCCGGGATGCACCTGCGGACAGGGTGCTCGGTCTACTCAACTCTGAGAAATGCCAGTCTGTTAGAGGCCCCTCCTCTCATTCTAAGTGTCGGTATGAAGTTGGCTTGGGGGAGTGGCTTTGCGGTTCCATCGAACCCTATAGACCGCCCCTGCACCTTGCCCCTTTTGGAGCCATTTTTTTTCCTCAGGGGTGGGGACATACCACTGTTGGTCAATACCTTTGATGGTGACCCACTACAGCGATCGATGGAGAGCAGAGGATTTGCAAACTGCTTCCCGGTTTATCCCTAGGAGCATCTGGGCCTTCAGAGGTGGAGATGGCTCCATTCCTTTGCTGCCTGGTGGGAGGCGGCCCATTCCCAGGGGTCAGGAGGTTGGCATACCGCATTTCCCATCATTCACCTCGGCACCGTGACGGGTGGGTGTTGAGTTTCCATGGAAGCACAGTAGTGTGGGATGGCCTTTTTTCTTTTTTTTTTTCTCTTTTTCCTTTGCAAGTCATGAAATCTCTCTGTTCTCTGTAAAATACTTAAGGGGGAAGATAAGGATTTAAAAAGCGTTAATTAAAACTTTAGTGCAGCTGTGCAGGGAGCCACGCAGTGAGATGTGGTCCCTTCACTTAATGGCGTTTCCTGAGAAAATGGATCGTGTGGGAGATGAGATCTCCAAACTTGGGGGGCGGCTGCTACCCTCCCTAAATGGCAGGGGCCCGCAAAGCAGTCGTAATTACTGGCAGATTCCCCCCCCCCCACATGACCAGACCGTTCATGTGCTCAAATGGAAACAGTCACAAGGCGTATGGTATTTCATTGTAGTTTAAGCGAGCCATACTGAGACCTGACGGTTTTCCATTGCAGAGTTCCCGAGCCGTGCCGAGACCTGACATGGCCCTGCTTACTAGCGGGACCTAAAGCCGGACCAAACTCAGCTGGTTCCATCACTACCACCTGATTGGTGACTGGGCATATTCCATAAATGTAACGTTATTAGTAGAATCGCGATATATGAATGCCTTCATGATAACTCTGAACCTGAAAATTGAAGAACAGCTGAACCTGTGGACCCCTCTGCAGTGGAAAACCGGTTTCTCTTGGTGGTACGGCTCGGGTACGAGTTGGTTCCTGTGTATTGGGGGGGTGCCATACAGCTACCATGGACTGCTGCATTCTCTGCCAAACCATTGGCGGCTGCGATATCAGATATGCAGACAGTGGAGCATCCCTCCGGAAAATAGTGGCTTGGGAAGGTTCGGGTTTTTTTTTTTTTTTAAGCGGGGAGAGACTTCAAAGGGTCCATTGCGCCTGCGGCTGCCACGTTAGCCTCCCTCTCCAGATTCGGGAGCCTTGCTTACCGATCGGCGTTGGTGCAGTCTGCCTGTTAGCGGGACTCCTCCTTGATCCCTCTGCCTATAACATCGACCAAAGCTAAAGTTTTTAAAGTTCTTGGTAAAGGTATTCCTACTTTGAACCTGTTTGGAATGCCTGATTCATTTGTCTTTTTGAGCTGACCGGGCTTCGATGACCGTGACGTTTATCCCAGAAAGTTTGGTTGCAAAGCAAATTGTACCTTGGATGGGATGCCTGGATGGTATGTTCAGTTAGTATGATTTATTTTATCTAGCGCTTTTTACGACACAATCTCCCCAAGGCCCATGAGGAGTGTGTGGCAGGCCATTACTACATGGTTCATACAGAATGGTGCGTGAGATGGGGAGAATGGAAGCTAGAAGACAATGGAGGAGAGGACCTGAACCGAGTGGGGAGGGAAAAGCCTCTAGGGGTCCAGGGTCAGCTGGGATGCCCAGCCCCCTGAACACGATGGCATTATAGAGCAGAGAAATGGTGCCTGCTTTGATAAAAGTGCCGTGCACACTGTACATTCACTCGCAGCCTGTGGATAATTTAGAGATGCCTGGTAACCTCACTGCAAGGTTTTGGGCTAAAGGAGGAAACCTTCACAAATGTGGGGAAGTACATCCCAACTCTGCATGAACAGGGGAGGGCGTGACTCGAACCTCTGACCCAGGAGGTGCACAGCCACTCTATCATCTGATCCCCCCTGGTCACCATTCCTCCCTCCTGCCGACGAGCTACTGGAGTGCTGATGCATGTTACTCGCAGGCATCTATCGGGGCGCTGCGGACATTGATCGCTTGTGAAGTGCAATTGTTCAGCCCTCTGTCTCTTAAAAAAATAAATAAATAAATAAAAAAAAAAACCTGCAAGATGAGACTTGCTGTTGCCAGCACTGTCTTGCAGGTTTTTCCCACTTGGAGACATACTTAAGATTTATGTAACGTTTAAATGCCGTCTTGTCAGGTGTAAGAATTATATTGGGACTTGTAATAAGAAAATGAGTGCATCATTTCTTGGCTTAGAAAAATAAATTAAAATGGAAAATGAGAACCGGGTTTGGGGGAGACCCCACGTTTCCTGGGTGTGTCAGAAGTCTGGCTTTCTGTCAGACGTGAGGGGTGGATTAGGGCAGTTCTGAAGGATTTGATTCTGTAGTTTTGGTTTCAGACCTCCAGGAGGGTTACCCCTGTCAAACAAACGGTGTGGGCGAGGCCTGGCAGAGGCACTGATGGCACCTCTCGGTGCAGGTGCCCGTGTTCCAGTCCAGTCCACCACCCTCCCTGCAGCCTCTCCCGCCAGAGGTGGGGGTGGGCTGGGGGCAGCTCCCCAGGCTGCCCCCATTACTCGGCTGGTGCGGCGGGCGCATGGAGCGGAATGTGGCCCAAATCAAATCGGCCTGCCATCAAAGGGGAGCGTTCATGAATTAGGCATAACCTTGATGGGACGGGGGAGGTGTTCCCCCGCAGGACGGGATTTGGAGCAATTTCACACCGATTTGATGGAGAGCAGGGAGCGAAAATGATATGGGTAGGGAGCACCTAGCGTAGATGAGGGGACCGGACGGTGCTGAGTGGTCTTTGCTTGGGGGGGCTGGCAACTGGATACTGATTCTCAGTGTGTTACTTTTGTTGGGGGGGGGGTGTGTCACATGAGGATTTTCTCCTTCACCTTCACGACACCTTGAAGCGATTTGGTCTGTGGGGCCGGGCAGCCTTGGTTGCTAAGGGATGGCAGTGTCCATTAACTCTGATGTGGACACTGGACGTGGCCTGATTATTTGGGTGTGGCATGTAGTGGGTGTGGCGTGTGGTGTGTAGTGGGTGTGGCGTGTGGTGTGTAGTGGGTGTGGCGTGTAGTGGGTGTGGCGTGTAGTGGGTGTGGCGTGTAGTGGGTGTGGCGTGTAGTGGGCGTGGCGTGTAGTGGGTGTGGCGTGTAGTGGGCATGCCAATGGCTTCCCACCCCCCTATAATGTTTCCCTCTTCGTTCCCTTTCAGCCCCAGCGGAGGGAAGAGGACCAGCCGGAGTCCCTCGTGACTGCCATGAAGGGCTCCGAGCCAGTGGTGGACTTGCTGGGCCTGGGTGAGTCCATGCGGGGGCACCACCGAGCCCGGGCAGGCTCAGGAGGGCCGCATTTACAGCCAGGCTGGTGCAACTCGGGATGGAGACCCAATTGTGCGGCAGCCCCCACCACCCCGCCTACCCCACCACAGCCCCCCAGGGCACATGTCAAACAATACATCTCGCTGATGTTTTTTTTTTTTTCCCCCTCCCCAACTCCCGGCCAGGCATGCGCCTGAAGTGGCCGTCCTAATAACGCGGGCTCAGAAAGCGACACCCCCCTCCCCCAAACCACCGCCACTGCCATCTCATTGCCATGGGAACAAGGATGGCTATTCCAGGGGCTGCGTGGAGACAGCGTTAATTTAGCTGCCCCCCCTCCCCTCCGCCACCCATTTCATTCTTCCCCTCTCGCTCCTCTCCTCTCGGCTCCATTCAGACAGGGTTATAGGCGCAGGCTCCATTTCAGTCTGCTGGCAGGCCCGGCTCTGCTGGTGGCCCTGCCGGCGCGTGGGGGACAAAGGGGGCAGGGCGCCGGGGCTCCGGCCCTGCTGGTCAACACCCATATTTTAGTCTGCGTCTAACTACCCCCCGTCTCAAATCTTCCCAGAGCTATATAAAGGTATGCCCTCCTGCTCGTCCTGGTCACAGGGGGTCTGTATAGGGACACCAGAAGTGTGCAAATAAAGTTAATGTACAAAATAGCTGTCAGGCTGATGGAGCATTGTGGGTAATCTCTCTGTCTCTCTCTAACTCCATCCCTCTCTATATCTCTATCAGATGCCCCAGCGGCGAGTTCCGGCACAGGAGGAGGTGTCTCAGCCAGTGAAGACCTGGACATCTTTGGGCCCATGGTGTCGAACCCGTTGCCTCCTTCCAGCGCACAGCAATCTCAGGTGAGCGGGCTGATACTGTAGTCAGAAGAAGCATGCCCACCACCTCTCCCCCCGCTCCCCCTCCAGAGAGTGCGGACAGCAGCGCCGTTAGTTTCTGTGGGAGGGAGACAGCAGACCATTGTCTCCTCTGTGCTCTCACCCCCCACCTCCCCAGGGCAACAAACACACCACCCCTGTCCAGCCCACCGCCCACCCCTCCGAGCCGAGGGGGGTAGAACTGCGAAGGTCGCGCGCAATTGATTAATTTCCTGGCCGAGTGAAATGATTATATTTGCCTCTCTGGTTACTGGCCGACAACTTTGATTTGTAAGGTGCGGGAGATGAAAGGGGAAGCAGCCCGTGTGCGTTACTGGGCGTCACAGACAGGGGGCAGGCCGTAGGGGCCCAGCCCTGTCATAATCAGGGACCGTCTGTCAATAGCACTGTTGCTTGGGGGTGGAGCTTGCCTGCCCCTGCAGGTGCCATGGTCCCCTCCGCTGCCACACTCCAGGACCTGAGCCTGGCAGGTGGGCTTGGGGGAGGTGCCCCCCTCTCCCCAGCATAACAACACTGCCATGCCAGGAGAGTTCAGCTTCTGATAAATAATTATAAATAATTGATCATGCTGCTGTGTTAACTCCCCCCCCACCCCTCCAAGGTTTCATGGGTTCTGACTCAAGAAATACCCCCGCTGCAGATTTGCTTTTCCCAATAACATTCTAAAGAGGGAAAAAACCTCTTCCACCTCTTTAAAGCTCGGCTCCGCTGTTTTGTACAGCCTCTTGAAGCTTTTTTCCCCCCATTTGCTTTTGCAGTTTGGGTCTCGGTGCTGGTTCCATCTCGTTGCGTTTTGTTGATCATTGTTACCTCTCTTGTTGTTAGTCTGTTTCCAGCAAGATCTTCAGTACAGAACAGATCGTGCTTTAAATAGAGCGACGATGGCACACCGTGGCTGCCGGGTCACTATTTTGACCCTCGCTGTAAACACAGAAGACTCAGAGCACTTTTTATGGTACGGTATGCCTCGAGTGGAAAGGAAAAGGTCACTGAAAAGGTCATTTGTCCCTCGTAATGGATGCCTCCCTTTGCACCAACTAGGTCAGTCAGGCCAATTTTTAAGCGCTATTTTCAAGCCAATAGATATCAAAATTTTAAAAGGGACAGGACCAGAGGTGGGAGACTGGGAACTCTAAAGACTGTCTTGTTGGTTATTGCCGACCCCCCCCCCCTTAACCCCCCCACAGAAGCTACCCTTTAAATAATGCATGTTCACCTCCCTCCCTTCATAGATTATTTATTTTAATTGCTCCTGCCTCCCTCTCCGAATCCCTGAGAGGTTGCTGCTCGGTCATGTGACCATTGTAGGCCCCGCCCCCGTTCTCCGGCTTTGGTGACCCCAGGGTCGCTGCCGGCGCTTTCCTCCTTCACCACGAGCTGCCGGTGTTTTTGTTTTTGATCTATCCTGCTGTGATCTCGGGCTCGCTCGGCACTGGGGCGTCTCCACGTTCCCGGGCCTGGGGGGGTATTCAGGGAGCATGGCAGGGGCGTGGTATCGCATCTATCGTCACATTCCAGAGCAGAGGCGTTGACACAGACCTGTTTGCCCCTGCCTCTGATCCTCACCACGATCCCTCCTATCGCATCCTATCCTATTCTTCCAGGCTCGCCCTTGCTGTATATGCACTACTGTGATACTGAGGCTGGTGCCTGTTACGGTTTCAGGGTGTCTCTCTAAAACGGTGCCTCCTACTGGTGCTACAGGCCATCCACACCCATCCCTTTATTTCCAATGATTAAACATCTACTGGAGCAGTGACCCCACCCACCCATTCAGCTTGTTGTTCTTGTGTTCTTGCGTGATCTGAGAGGGCGAGTGTGTTTCTGGGTGTCTAAGCGGGTGTTCCTGTACACCGACCCCAGGCCAGCTGTAATGCCACTGCAGCACTGGCTGCCACGGCAACGGGGAGCTCTGCCCCTGCCCAGTCAGGTGACCTAGACCTGTTCAGCGAGGCCAGCGGACGGACGGACGACTCGGCCAAGAAGCCTCTCTCCAAGGACTCCATCCTGTCCCTATATGGCAGCAGTGGTATGGCCCAGCAGCCTGCCCCTGGTAAGTCCTTTCTAGCACCGGCCCATCTAGCTCGGTCCATTCCGCAGCCTGCGGGGGTCGCAGAAGGCCATCATCAGTTTGAACCCGCTTGTGGGGTACTCAGTAGATGGGGGGGGTGGGAGGTAATTTGGGCCGACCAGATGTCCATGTGAAAGAAATCCGATAAAAATTAAAATGTCAGTAGTGGCTGTTGAGGTTCAGAGCAGGAACAGCGGGGTGTGATGAGGGCTTTCAGAGTTAAGAGACCTTTTTATAAATGGGGACATCAATTATTCATGGCCTGTGTGTCCCAGCGCTCTCGCTTTCGCTGAGTGGGATGCAGCTGTCCCTACCCGCCCCGTACCCCTTCCGACAGCCCCCCCCCCGACACCATGGCATCACTGATGCCCCCATCCGCGTGCGTGTTTAAATCCGCCCCTGCCTCTCTGCTCATTTGGGCCATGGGGAGGTGACAATCCCTCTCAGACAGTGCCCCTGCTCCATCCCCCTGACCCTCTCTGCGACACTCCGAAATACCCTCTGGTGGAGAGGGTTGCAACCTCTGCCAGAGTGCTACTTTTGGATAAGAGCAGTTAGTGTCGTTAGCAGGTAGCTCAGCTCGGACTTCAGAGTCGGGATTGGCCTTGAGGAGGCTTGGACCAGCAGGCTAAGGTAGCACTGTGATTGCGCGTGAGGTACTTCAGGTAAAGCCCGTCGTTCAATGTGACGTCACTTCCTCGTCCTCGTCCCCCTACAGCGGCCATGTTCGTGGGGCCCACCCAGATGCAGTTTCCCAGCCAGCCTCCCGCCGGCTACCAGGGCTTCCCAGCTATGGGCGCGGCTGTGCCTCCCACCACCATGATGGGCCAGAACGCGGGCATCATGGTCGGCATGACGATGTCCAACGGATTCATGGGGGGCGGGCAGGCTGGAGTGATGGGTCTGGCTCCTGGCATGATAGCTCCTCAGGGGGTCCCCGTGCCGCCGGGCGTGGTGCCCCCCCAGAGCATGTATGCCATGCAGCCTGGCCAGCAGCCTCAGTGGACCATCGGCCAGGTAGGCCCGCCTCCTGATGCATTTCCTCATTCTGATTGGTTGATTCTGAACAGCACACTACTGTGGTAATGACTGATGTGTTCCAGAGTAGCCATGTTCCTGCTTCCTTTATATTACTCCTTCTGTACCTCCAAGCTGTTTGTTTCCATTGGGAGGGGGGTTAGCCCCCACCCACCCAGCACCTATTCTAAAATCACACATCTGTCATCGCCTCTGCCGTCTTAGCTGCTGGCAGTGTGTGCCCCCCCCCCCAGGCTCGAGGAGGTTAATTACACATCGTAAATCGATCGAACGAGTCTCATATCTGCCTTTAATTAAAGGGCTTCGACCTACAGGCCCAAAAGCATGCAAGAGTTAAACACCCCTGGTGTAGCGTTTGTCACTGTCACTGGGCCACCTCCGCAGAGCCCACTGCGCCAGCCACGGGTTAGCTCCCATAAGCCACCTGGCTGATTAGCATAGCCCCGCCTTCCCTCGTTTGTTTATGACTCCGTCTGCTGCACAGGTGTTGCCAGCATGGCTGAATGGGGGTGTGCCTTTACTGCAGAGTGTGTGTGTGCCCCTGCCTACATGCCTTCCTGCCCCAAATGCATCCTCGTGTATTGCTCGCAACATTTTCTGCTACAGGCAGAATGAGAGCAAACTAAAAGTGATTCTGATGGTGTATTTTGGGGAAAGGTGTTGGGTGATGAGCCCCTTACTCCATGAAGGCCCTGACAAATTCTCTCTCTCTCTCTCTCTTTCTTAGGTGAACCAGCAGATGTCGGGGATGACCCTGAACGGGCCTGGGGGAGCAGTGGCCTTTGGTCAGCCTGGGGGCCCCGTCGGAGGCTGGGTGGGGGCACCATCGGGCCAGACTCTGAGTACCCAGCTCTGGAAATGAGCCTGCCCCCAGCACCCTCCCCCCCTCTCTCTCTCTCTCTCTCTCTCTCTCTTTCTGAGTACTGACATGTAGTTTCTTCATCCTCCATTCATCTCGACCTCCCCAGGTGAGGGGCCCTCATCAAGGGTCCCAAGCTGGAATGTTCCATCGACCGGCTGCTTTGTCTTAATTTTCTGCATTTTTTTATTTTACTTTTTTTTTCTTTCTTTTTTGGTTTTAAAGACAAAATGACGAGATGCATATCAGCGATTGAAGCTGCTGGACCAATTATACAAGTGTCTAATATATCATTACCAAATCAATAGTGCATTCTAGTATTTAAATAGCAGAAATATGGCTATCATGATGGTGACCCCCCTCCCCCGTGTATGATCCCTGGCCTGGCAGGGGCGAGGTGTGAGCTGATGTACTGTTTGTGCCTATGAACAGAGGTTCTGTGCCTGTCGCTGTATTCCACACGGCAGTCACTCCACCCAAATCAGTTGTGCATCTTTGAAACCTCAAAGTTTATTGTGCCCGTCATAGGAGAAAGCTCGGCTAGCTGGTCAACAATGGTCAACAAGCCGGGACAAGCGGTTTCACCATAGGGGGGAGGGGTTCTGAGATCTGTTGGAGTGGAAGGGAGGGGAGTGGGCAGCGCTACACATTGGTGGGGGGGGGGGTTTGACATGCAACACGCAAGTCCGGGTGTCTGCTGCTCAAATGCTGTCCCCCTCCACGCAGCCAGGGGGCCTCGCTGAGCTCACACCTTGTCCTCTTGATTTGTCCCCAACATTGTGTTTACATTCTCTGGTGCCTAGGTCAGATACAATGTTATTTCCGTGCATTAAACAGTGAATAGCCATGAAATGAGGTGTGTTCATTGTGTCCTTTATTGCAATGTATTTTTTGGGGGGTGGGGGGGGCTCTTTGTTTCTCCCAAGTGGTCCTCATGAGAAATGTTTATCTGCTCCAGTCATGTTTTGCGATCCTTGTCGGGGAGCAAGGTTGGATCCGTGGAGTGGATCTTGGCACCACAGCAACAGCTGCACGCCCAGTCGGAAACATGGAATTGGGGGCTGGGCCAAGTCACTGGTGGGATGAAGGTCTGCAGTGCTGCTGGTGCTGTAGACCCAGAATGCAGCTCCTGGCCTGGCAGTGGGTGATGGGGCCCGGGTGGAGGGGCAGCTACTGGGGCACGACCTTCAGCCTATCAGGCCAGGCCTGGAGGGCCTTTGTTTGGGGTTCCCCTGAAATGCTACACCTCGATCTGGATGGAGTCCTGCCGGTGCTTGGGTTCGTTACCCAGGTTCACTTTTTCCGTGCGGGTGTGCCACACCAGGACCTGAGAACGAGAGAATGTGAGTATGAACCTGCCTGCTTGCCGCCAAGGCCTCCTAAGATAATCTATCGATGCTGCCAACATTAATGCCTGCAACACCAGACCTGTACTGCGGTAGCTGCCAAGCCGAGGGGAACCAGCCCTCTCCGGCTGAGTGCAAGAACCTTTAGAGCTAGAGGAGACATGGTTTAGATGGAATCCTCCCCCCCTGCCCCCTTCCCACTGGTACAGTCACACATCCAGGTGGTGAGCGCTGCACTCTCGGTGCTGGCCCATCTTACCATTGGGTGGAGATTTCAGAAGCCCTTTCTTGTCATAGTGATGATCTGTTTTGGACTACGATGAACACACTTATTAAGATTTGGGTTATCAAGGTATTTGGGTGGTAAAAACGCAAAGAATCTTATGTCCTTTGCTGATGTCTTATGTACACAGTTGGTCTAGCTTCCAAGTAGCATCCAGTAATAGTGTCACGACCTCTTCGCGTCCGCTGAGGCTCCAGCGCGAGTGGCCTGATGTTGCCTGTGCTCTGATCCATCTCCCATCATGTGCCTAGCTTGCCAGATGCTCCTCATAGGGACTGCTTGATGTGAGCTGGATATACCGAGTCCCATCAATACGTAAGGTAGCCACTGCTAAAGTAGCATTATTGTGGGCGGTCTGCAGGCTTCACGTCAACTTGGGGGGGGGGGGGGGGGGGGGTTCTGTCACAGTCCCGTTGCCACGGCAGCTGGCTGCCAGCAGGCCGTACACCGACAGATTGACGTTAATGAGTGCGAGCCGCAGCGGTGCGCCCGTAAACAAGGCTGCCCCCAGCCACCCATCGGTCCAGCTGAACCACACACGAGCTGATGAGCCTAACAAGTGGTGTCGCTCTGGCGTGGGCTGAGGACCGACCCACAGGGGGCGGGCTCTGAACAGCAGGCTGCCGACAGTGTTGTGTTTGGGGGTGGCTTAGCAGCATTGACGTAATCTAGGTGCCAGCTCATGTTTCACATGAGTATATGATCTGACGAATGACTAAGAGTCGGAGGTGATGTCAAAGGGTGGATGGGGTGACGTAACTGACCCGGGTACAGTTCTGTGCCTTGGGTTCCAACTCCTCCACCCTGGTGATCTGCTTGAGGAAGTCTGACTCCTGCATGCCAGGCTGTGACCCTCTACGTTTGAAGAGCGCCCTGGGGTTCTCCAGCACCACCTGGAGGTTCACGGAAAAGCCTGGAGGGAACACAAGGTCATCAATGCGATATCATGCCTGTCTACCTAGGACCATCCTGCCTGTGGCTGAAGGTGCATCTAAAACCATTGACTGATAAAGTTTTCATTTCTGGTCTTGACTTTGGACCATTATGGTGCCTTAAAGCCAACAGTATTCAACAAAAGAACGTACATGTCAGTGATCTGGTGGTCTATAGGGCCCTGAGATGCTGCTGTTTAATGTTGCTGAGCTTCTGTTGATCTGATTCCATTTTGCAACCCAAAAGAAAAAGATGTCAGCAGCCGCACAGCTACCAGGGATAAAGCAGAGCTGTTATACAGTAAATATGTCTTGGCATCAACAAGATCTACCACTTTCATCCCCAGGGTTCATATTAAATAAGGTCACATGTCTGTCCTCAGCAAAGCGTCGATACTTCAAATGCCAGCAGAAAATCCCCAAAGGCGAGCTTTCCACACAGCTCAGTCATAAATAACGAACGTCGCCTGCTGGCCAGTCACGTTCCTCAGTCATCTGACCGGAAGCGGCAGCTCGGGCTCTCCAGATTAACACCATGTCAATGCCGTGGCTGTTAGGAGCGCCAGCACAAGTGTGAGGTGAACCTTGGCGACGGAGGCAGCCTGGCCCGATACGCCCTGCATGGTACTTCAGCTAGGGTGCTGTGTAGCCCTACCTTGTAAGGTCGAGAGCAGAAGATTGCAGCCCTGGGCCAGAGAGATAGAAGGAGATGTACGATGTGCTGTTGTCTAGCCCGAGGATCTTACCGGAGGGCTTGCGAGATGGCCGTTTAATGAGAATGCTAAACTACCTCCATCTGTAGACAATCGCTCTTGCTTCAGGCAAGGTAGAGCAACACACTCCTCTGTGCAAAGTGTGTGCGCGTGAAAACCATTCTGACTGCTAAGCTCCATGCTTGGCAGGCCTCTACGACCCAACCTGCAGCACCCGCAGATTCCATCTCTGCCTTAAATAATACAATTCTTTCACCATTAAAGGATGGTGACTGGGTGCCAAGCTCAAATCCAGCCACCCAGCCTGCCTGCTCAGAGCCTCTCACGGTCAAGTATTTGTGATAACAGGCTGACTCGAACATGCATGATTATCGCTCAGTTGCTCTGCCTTTAAGGCGTGTTTTAGAATTTCTAGCGCCTAAGGGATTTTCTGGGTCACTTGCCCGGCGCCCGGGTACAGTGTTATGCCAGGCTGAATGTGTCCTTCAGGAGCCCTGGGTGGCTGCAGGCCTGCAGAGCGGAGAGGCCCCATCCAGTGCCTCTGCCCTCGAGTTGCTTTGCAGAGCCGTCGCGAGCTGCGATTTTCTGTCACGCCACAGAAATTCTGCTGCATAATTTGCCGTGGCCGGCGTCAGTGGTGACACGAGCGGTGAGCCTTCCCCGGGTGTGCAGTAGCAAGATTGATTGGAGTCCAGGGTGATGCTGGATGCCTCCATAATCTCTCAGGAGGTAGGGGAGAAAACCTTCTGCTTGGATCAGCGGAGGCGGGATGGTCCAGATCTATGCCTTGTGGCACTTTTTCCCGGAATAAAAAATGGGGCCGTACCTGCCATGTCGATGGCAAAGGGCCGGTCAGCCCTCCAGCCCGTGTACCAGCCCACCACCCTGCCTTTGTCCACCAGGGGGCGTTCATACCGCCGGCCACCCACCAGCCCAACTGGCCACACGGACACCCGTCTGGTCGATCGCATCTGCCAAGAGAAGTGATAATGGTTTTTTTTTTTTAATGTGCATTTGATCCAAGATGGATGTCTTCTGAGGGTTCAGACAACATTCTGATTATGGAGCTGGAAACATTCTCGGCAAATAACAGCTATAAAACCGAAGAAGTGTCTGAGCGACCAGCTTGAAGTTATTCAATTAAACAGGGGGCTCTAAAAATGGATGTGTATTTTAAAAGCCATCAAGTGCATGAGAGACTATTTAAGCATGCAACACGGTATTCTAGCAAAGGATACCACAAGCACAAAATATTTCTCCCCTGAATATTAAAAGGCATCTGTGATATTTTTGGCTAATTTTCACATCAAAACGAGATTTGTTCAAGAAATATTTCTGGTATGTTAAATCCACAAATTATAGAAGTATATGTAGTGCATCTAAAAGAAATGCAATGTAGGAAACAGTTTTTATTGAAATTTTTCCACACCATGCTAAATTCAGAACATTCTACTAACTTTGATTTTTATTTGTTTGTTTGTTTATTAAATTGTTACTCACATTCGACCATACTGTTAAGCTAGCTAAACTAAAGCTAGCTGACTAAATTCTAGGGCTTAGCTGTTTGTGCAATGTATAGGATTAGACTTGTTGCCCTCCTTTTTAAAGAATTAGAGCGATACAATAAGGAAGACAATCCGGCATGTGTGTGCTATATTAAGACACTGTCCATAAATAAACTTGAGTCATCCTTTGGTCTCGAAACACAAAAAGATCATAATTAGAAACACAGGAAGGAATCACAGGTATGGGGCGGCATTCTTTATACCTGGTCCCCTTTCGATTATATAAACCTGTTTCCCTGTAAGGTTTAGAAATGTTTCTCCCAGCATCAATTGTACTTTAGTGCTTCTCTTTGGTCCCTGTCAGAAGCATGGCTTCTGTGATGCCGGAGCTTGCGTTATGTCGGTGCAGAGTCTCCTTCAGGGTACATACAGTGACGCATCTGTCTCTGATGGACCAGGAGGCCAAGCTGACATTGTCGTGGAGGTACTGGCCCCCTAAGCATTGAACAGTGGCAGGGCTACTGTGCTCTGTTGCTGCCCTAAGTTCCATACGCTGTCTGAACGAAAACATTCTTCCACCTCAGCACCAGTGTGACCCTACGCTAATTCTTGTGTATTTACATGTTCAGGAAAGTTACCTCCATGGGACATCTGCCACAGACCATTAAACCTCCCCCATTATCCACAGTTGGACTGAGTTGATGAGTAAGCAAGCATTGCCCTTGCCTTCCAAACAGAAGAAGAGATACAATCCTGCGATACAACCTACCCTGTTAATTCCTATATTTATTTGGCCTTTTTCAATACTTCTGGTGGAAACTGCTTGTTAAACACCCCTCTCTATTTCTAAGGTGTATCCCCCCCCCCCCCACACACACAGTTTTTTGGATAAAAAGGGACATGCTTGTTCCTCGTACAATGTTGGCGCGTGCGGCATGGTGCGCCGTCCAGCTTACGGTCACGTGAACATGCAAATGAGCAGCTGCGGGCCGCAGGGAGCCAGATCGTGCGCAGCGTTAATCCTGCACACTGGAATCTCGCAGAGCCAATTTCTATTGCCTACGGAGCAGCGCGACGTTTTTCTGACGTGTATTTCCTATAATATGAGAGCTGGAGTGAATAAACAAACCCTGCTCTTATATAAAAATGTACCTTGGCCTGTGCCAGGAACTTGGTGTATTAAGAAGTAAACGACGTATGGAGAGTAATCTGATTGATTTAATGCCATATAGTGTGAAGTGTGTGTGTGTGTGTGTGTGTGTGTGTGAGAGAGAGAGAGATGTACGTGTCTGCGTGTAAAATACCGGACTCTATGTGTATGTCTTTTCTTCAAATCACCTTAAATTAGACGGCTCAGTGATTTTGAGTGCTCGACCCACAGACCGGTACAAAATGATAGGCAAACTGTGCCCAAATTATAACAAAAACTGTTTGCTGTGACAGCAAATACACGTAATTAAATGTAAAATAATAATAAAAAAATCAATTACACTAAAATGCACGTCTATTTAGTCAAGAAGGCATCCAACATCTAAGAGAGATGTTGCAATATGTCAAAATCTTTCAACCCCTTCACCAAGCTTACTTGAGAGCTCAGCTAGAATTAAAACCGTCTACCGCAGTATGTCTCTATATATATCAAGAATCAACACATCTGAAATATCCAATTGCAGATTATCGATTAATATAATTGTTGTATTAATATAAATTCATGTCTGTCAAGTCCTCTCTTATAATGCTACCTATTTCGTGATCTTATCCGAAATCACCGTGCGCAAATTAGGGGCGCAATTACATTGCCTACAGTTCCGTTTATGTGCAATGCACGGCAATGTAGCGGCCCTTACACAAAGATATGCTCGTGTGCACAATTTATATTTGCAAAAAAATGTTAAGGAGAAGTAACTTGGTTTGGAGTAAAACAAGTGATCCCAAAAGCTTCGTATATGCTATAGACTGCCAGATGCTTGCTGTTGTTTACATGCCCTGTCTCAGTCTTGATAGCTCAATTTTCCCTGGTAGCTAATATACTTTTTTCATTAAATGACACTGGTAATTTGTCCTACATACACCGAATAATCAAGCAGTATGGCGTCCAATGGTTTTGGATTATTAGGGCTAATCATCTCTAGTTGAACCCCATTTTCTTCAATGTGTGAATTTAATTTCAGATCAGTACACATTATGAATGAAATGTTTATATACTTTATGGGTAACAAACAACGCGTTCCTTGTTTTCACCTCAGTAATAGACACAGCAAAGAATACTAGAGTAACTAATTGCATGTGATCAATGCCAGTTATTGTATGATGTGCAACATCACAAACACGAGAACAACTTCCAGCAGGAGAGGCTTTCTTTACCTCGTCGAAAAGCTCCAGGCTGTAAGTATTGTCATCGTCTGCAAAGAACACCACGCCGGGGTCTTTAGACGAGCGGTGCAGGCGCAGCCACCCGAGGGCGGCATTTCTCTGCTCGGTAGCACGGGGCATCCCGGTCCGCTTATACCTGCGAGGCGTCAGGACGTGCAGGTGGGTGTAGGAGAGTCCGGACCGGGCTAGAAAGCGCGACACCAGCTCCGTGCGCACATTTGAGTCCTCCACCACGATCCAGTGGAAGCTGGGCACCTGGCGGAAGGTGTTCGCCAGCCGGGTAAGCTCGGCTTTCTGCTGCGCTCTGCTGTACGTAGGTGTCACCGCGTAGATGACTGGCAGAGCCGTACCGTTGTACGCAATCCGAGTTGTCCGTTCTAGCCGGCGTGAATTCCCCAATCGGGAGAGGTAAAAGTGGGCACCGCTTCGGCCAGATGTTCTCTTGGTATCCATGTCGATCATAATAATGACGATCAGAGCCCAAGGTAAAATGATAAAGAAACGACTATAGAACTGTGATTTCATGATGCAGATGTCAAACGAAGAGGGAACAGAGTATAATGGTTTTATTTCTCTTCAGTTCGCTCCGTCTTCGGCATAGTTTGGACATCTAGAAGTATTTTTTTCAATTATTTTCTTTCGCATTATTATTTTTTTATCTGATAAATTAAAAAAAAATCTTAGTCATTTTTTGTATTTAAAAACAAACAAACAAAAAAACAAAACAAAAAAAAACGACCTACCGAAGCCGCCCCGGAGAGATCCAAAGTTTTCCCGTAATGCGGATATCGAAGCCCAGCGATTCGGCTGCCCCGACTGGACCGCTCTCCCCGCTGGTGTGCCTCCTCATGACGGGCGGCGGAGTGATGCTTCGCACCTCGGATGCGGAGGACCGCACCGAAATCAGAGACAACAGGTAATTCAACGCTCCGCGTCTTCGGCGTGTGCCGTTTGCATTGCGCCAAACACCGGTCCTGGAAAAAATAACGATATGCGGCACATGCCAGATATTTATTACATGCTGTTACTTTATATGGATTAAGGAGAATCTGCGGCGCCGGCTGGCTGCGAGACTGGCGGCGTGTCCGAGAGGGCTGGGAAGGATCCGCGTTAGGGAGAGCGCCTTTGTTGTGCTGCCTCAGAAAAACGTCAGTGTCCGCTGAGACCTGGAAGGCTCTTCGTTTTATCCACTAGTGGTATCCTCCGTAGAGGAAGGGAGGGCCGGACTAGGGAAGGGGCAGAGAAGGCGCGTCGCACTGTATCCATGCAAGTACTCATTTTCGGCATTGCATCTGATAGGACCGTTTGAATTATCACTTATCTTTTACCTATTGTACATTTAATCCAATATTTAATGCGCATGCAAATGCGTTTTGCATACCTTGCAAAAAATGTTTTCCCTATCACAACGATTCACATTGCCTATGTTTGCTTTAATTAGTTTCAAAAAAACCTGAAGATTAATTTTATACAATCCACAAGGTAAACAGCGGTAGAAACGGTTGAGTAGAGCACTTAACCACATTACGCATAAATAAACATGCAATAACACTCTAGCTGCTATTAACATGCTGAAATTGGAAATAAATTAGCATGGTATACTTGGGTCTTTCAGAAAATGCAAGTTTATTGTCACGTTTTGCACGGGACCTGGTGCATAGAAAATAGATGCTTGCAGTGCGCAGTATCAAGTATAATTAAACGCGGGCATTTATCAAGCTTGGCATGTATATTTAAAGTAAGCTATTATTTCTTGCAGCGATTAAATTTCCTAGTGTGTGTGTGGCTGGATAAACAGGATCATCAGTGTGTCATCAGTTTCAACTGTGAAACCCTGTTCGAGAAGTTCTCTCTCAGAGTATTAAAAAAACAGAGCCGTGGCGATGCCGCATTGTGAACATTAGTGAGCTCCGTGAAATAGCAGGAAAGGAATGGCTCACGATAAAATGCACCACCGTGTTTATAATCATACTGTATGTGCGTGATGACGTCACGTCGTACGTTTTTAATCGAATAGCAATATGAGTCTCGCTTGTTCTACCGTTCACATTGAGTTTAACTATTTTCCCTACATGTACGGAGTAGCCTGCTACATTCATTCTTTATGGATTGCGTTATATGATATACATTAAATGTAATAAATATTACACTTGTCAAAATGGCAGCCCGTTATATTTATATATAATTATTCTGAGTCTCTCCATACATTTTGCACCATGCACCACTCAAAAGTACGGCCCAAAAAAAATCAATCTTTAATGACAGTGGCGCTAAATCAAGGAGGTATTCCGATGTGTTATGACCTCAGCGCTACCCCAGTTAATGTAATACAGGCGTAAGAAGAGAATGGAATAATAGATTAAGACGACAGAGAGAGCAGAGTATTGGTGACTAACAAGTCTCTCCATACGCTTCAATAATGCAGGCACCTTGTGGGAGAAGTGGCCAGTAAAACTGTTGCCATGTAAAAATAAATTATGGTTTAATTTGATTATGCGATAATACGAACATCCACTTCAGTAGGTTTTAGGGCAAACAATTTATATTCGCGCAATGAACGGAAATACAAAATGAATTTGTCAACAACATTAGCATAGAAATGGCTTTCCTTTCCTACCCTTTATTAACTAATATGAGTCAGCTCTGCAGCAGCTACCTAGCTGTACGTTGTCTGGGGATGGAAGCTTGGAGAACCTAGTCTATCCAGTTGCTGGAACTTTGGTCTGCATGGAGTGAGTGATAGTAAAATAATGGTATTTATTTCTATTTATATCTATAACATCGAATGCACGGCTGCAGTGAGACCATGAGGAACTTATCCCATGAAGTATGGAGTCCAAATACACAATAATAGTGTTTTGAGACACAAATTCAGCTAAAGGCTTTGACCTGCAGGAGTAACCAGAGCAACCCCACTATAGAAAACATAATACGCAAGCTTCAGGCACAGAATCGGGGTCAGGAATCAAACCTGGAACTCTAGAGGTCTCAAGCCACCTATTGTGCCACAAAATAGGGTTCCTGATTACCCACATATTCCGACACAGCCTGTTTCTGAGATGCTGCTTCGTTGAATCGTTCAGATGTTTCAGGTGCTGTCCTTCCGTTGTCATCTGTACCGTTGACATCATCACCCTATCCTGGGAGGTAGCTAGTGCCATCGTCTCACTTTCCATTCTGCTTGTCACTTAAGTTAAATGATTTGCCAGTAACTTTTGCACCAGGTTCCAGTAGAGAAATCAAGTCTTAAATGTCATCTTGTGTTTTGACACTGTGCAGCTATATAGAAAAAAATCAAGTAAGTTATCCTGGTAATACCGGCGGGCTGTTGATAGTGGTATTATATTTGTAAAATGTTTCAAAGGCACCAATAAATTTCCACATCAGATACATACCAGATGATTTTTTAGGATTTCTGGGTAACCCAGGAAGCAGACAGTCCCCTCCTTGAATACAATTATATATCTTTCCCCAGTAGACGCTGTGCAGTGCTGCTGAGCCGTATCATTACAGTGCTGCCAGCTTTTGGACCCAGCAAAATGAAGAGATGAAAAGATAATCTTCTGACATAATCACATCATTATTTTCACCACAATAACAGAACAAGTGGTGTATTTCGCCGGCAAAAAAAAAAGCATTTGAAACGATCCTAGCCTGGCTGCAAAATGAATTTATGTTTAAATAACCTTGAGTTGCTGGTAATGTTTTTTGTGACAGTGACAGGAATTCTTAGGAATTCATTTGCATGACAAAAGTGAAGCTTCTCTCCGAGCACAAAACCTTGTTAGCGGGTAAGGGAATGTATTCTGCAGATTAGTTTACAGGCATTAAACTTGCGTTAAGAAGCGATTAGCCAGACAATGGCCCAGGCCCGCTCAACACGGTCTAAGCTCACAGGGGGTAGGCCGGATGCAGAGGGCACAGCCGATGTCACCACGTTCATACTCACTAGTCATGAAGACACGAGGACATGAGTGATGATTTTAGCTCCATCCTTTTGCACGATTCTCTAGTAAAAGAATGACTACGGCAACTGCAAGGTAAAGAAACAGACTTAGAATAAATTGTTGTAATCTAACTCTATCAGTTTGATAACTACAGTGCAGCATTGTATTAACTGGGTATCACAACAACCCATCCTTCCACCTTCCATCCTGGGCATGGTCACAGATGGGCCTGGATTCTGTCCATGGCAGCATGGAACATAAGGCTGGGGTACACCCTGCACAGGGTGCCAGTCCATCGCAGGGCACATACTCCATGCACTGCAGGCAATTCAGAGATGCCAGTTAGCCTAGCAGCAACATGGGCAGGACAGTGACACTCCACACACACGGCGCAGAGGCAGGATTTGCGGCCGGTGGCCCTTGAAGGTGTGAGGCAATGGCGTGACCCCAGAGAGCCACCGTCTCAGCATCATGACCTCAAATGGCAAACTTAGCTTTTTGCAGCTACAAAAGCTAATATTTTACCAGAACATTCAGTGCCACACAGGGACGGTATCGAGTATTACGCCCCCCCCCCCAT
>JAODKK010000060.1:8122652-8132704 GCA_026774405.1 Petrocephalus microphthalmus | reverse complement strand
TGAGAAGGCTCCCCCTCGGTGCGCTGCCGGGATAACGCGCTAACTTTCGCCCAGTTAACACGACGCCCTACTTATCTATGCAGATACACATGCTCAGATTATAGGCTCCATTAGCCTGCTTGTTTTAGAGATTTCTCATTTTGGTGATGTTGTTTCCCTTAATGTCTTTCTCTGAAATGATGGTACTGACTGATGGAGGTGTTTACGGCCACCACCAGCAGTCCCTGGGCCTCGCCTGAGCAGGGAAACAGTTGTCTAATTAAGCCCCGGTTCCTGGAAAAATAGCCGAAGATCCTGCCCCAAAAAGGTTAGATTTCACACTGGGCAAAGATAAATGGGGAAAACAGCACCCCCTTATGGTCAGTGACAGTGCTGTACATTTTTTAAGCCTTAACTCAGTCTTTCTTAATCCGGTCCCTAGCGACCCCCAGACGGTCCACATTTTTGCTCCCCCCCAGCTCCCTGCCAGACAGTCCACATTTTAGAAAAAAACACGGACTATCCAGGGGGGGATCCCCGAGGACCAGATTGCGAAACACTGTCTTAATTGAAGGTGGCAGAGATACTGGAAGGCAAACTGCGGTTTCAGCGCCCCCCCATGATCCACACGGCTACAGTCTAATAAGGAGCCATATCTCCTCCACCCCTCCTACTGCATCTACACCTGCACTGACAGCCATAATCATCATCTCATTAGTTTTAGCTTTAAAGAATACTAACTGGCACAGATGCTCAAGCAGGGTGATTGGTGGGGTGGGGGTAGGGCTTGGGGTAAACTTTACCAATCCCACGTACCACCGCCCCGGCACATGCTAGCCCAGCATCATTAATGGCCAATAAGAACTGCTGATTATTCGTAGTACACAAAGCTTGCCAGCTTCAGTAGGTGTTCTCTGGATGCCGACATACCCTGTGAAACGTCCTCGCACTGAAGGGGAGGTGAGCCTGACTTCTGAGGTCAGATGAACAGGCTGATGTGCCTCCAGGCTGCTCCCTCCTCATTAATGAAATCAAGGGCTGTCGGCGGCCATATTGGTGTGGATTTCGACCTCCGCAATGCCCCTGCTCCCAGCGACTTTACATATCTACCAATTTACATGTGGAATATTTAAACTTGAGTTTCTATGGCCTCATTATTACTTGAGCTTGATAAAGTATAAGCTATAGAAATGCTTTACTGGTGGCTGTCCAATGATAAGAAGAAGCTCTACTGCCCTCTGGTGTCAGACTCGAAAAACACAAGAGAATGACTCAGGAACAATGACGCTAAATAGGAGATGTGTTTTTCTTTATAGACACTGGACATACACATGTAATATATGTTTGCCCTGTATATATATATATATATATATATATATATATATATATACACACGCACAATCATGGCCAAAAATATTGCCACCCGTGCATTTATGTCAGAAAACGCAGCACTTCTCCCAGAAAGTAATTGTTCCAATTACAAATGCTTTGGTATTGTCATGTTTATTTCTTTTGTTGGCACTGGAAAAACACAAAAAAGCACAGGAAAAAAAAACAAGTCTGAGACTTTCCACACAAGACATCAAAAATGGCCTTGACAAAACTGGCACCTTTATCAGAATTGTAAGAAATTATTGTATTTCAAGCAAGTGATACTAATTCAACTCAACTGTAGCAATTGACAGGTGCTGGTAACATGGAAATTCCCACTTGCAAGCAGTTAAAATGGAGAAATGCTGACTCAATCTTGTTTTTGAGTGTCTGTGTGTACTACACTGAGCATGGAGGGGAAAAAAGAGCAAAGAATTGTCTGAGGATTTGAGAACCAAAATTATAGAAAAGCATGGACAATGCCAAGGATACAAGTCCATCTCCAGAGATCTTAATGTTCCTGTGTCCACTGTGCACAACATTGTAAACAAACACGACAATACCAAAGCGTTTGTGACTGCAACAATTTGCTGGGAGAAGTGCTGCATTTTCTGACAATAAATGCAGGGGTCAGAGAGTGGCTCGGTGGGTTAGGGAAGGTGCTGGGGATCCCCACGAGGATCAATAAAGTATCAATTATAATTATATAATATAACATATATTGCACAATACATTTATCAGGCTACTTCATCTAGTCCTATATACCCTTCAATAACTCCAAGAATATTTCAAGAATTCTACTGCATGTCAGGCCTGTGTCTGCTTGCTTTGGGGTGGGGGGCATACTTGCTGAGCCCTGGCCTTCTCTCAGTGAACCATCAAGATCTTAGTCTGCATTAGGTTGTATTAGGGGCCTCTCGTCTCAGACCTGCCATCACTTTTGTTAAGTATTACCTATAGGTTGATGTGTAACTCAGTCCAGTGTTTCTGCCAAGAATCGTAGGCTTGAGATGCCTGCATGAGATTTTAGGTTAATTATATCTGAATGGATTCATTTTATTTGTTTTTTTTTGTTGGTTGACATAGTGCGTTGTGCAAACAGGGAAAGACAGCTTCTTTCTCACTGTGTGGTCAGTCTCAGCACAATAAGGAATTTCTTAAAAATCATCTAAACCAACATTTGCCAATCTGGTCCTTGGGGGCCACAGACAGTCCTTGTTTTAGCAGAAATGTGGACTGACAGGGAGCTCAGTGGGAGAAAAAACATGGACCGGCTGCGGGTCCCCGAGGACCGGATTGGGAACCGCTAAGTTTTATCTTGTTTAACTAGGAAAAAATAGTTTCTGACAGGCTCAGGGTTCACTGTAAAAGCTGGAATCTTGGCGCCAGCGGCTGACATCAAGCTGATAATTCAAACCTCTGACAATTTCAGTCTAGTGAAATCTACACCTCAGGTGTCAGAAAGATTAACCACAGCAGCTGGATAATCTTTTTACTCAGCAACAATCTCTAAATAACTAGATTTAAAAAAAAGTTTAAATGTATTTTTCTAATTATTTCTGTTTTGGATAAAGATACTTAAACTGCTGTAACATATGGAACAGATTGCAAATTGCTCAGTGTGCATGATCTCTCTCTCCCTCTCTCTCTCTCTCTCTATATATATATATATATATATATATATATATATATACACACACACACACACACACACACACACAGACACACACATATTTACTACTAATAATAATAAATGAAAAAGAATATATTCTATTATTTGATGAATGTTTACCAAGCCAAGTGCAACAGATTAAATAGAATGAATGTAGAAGTGCAGGTGTTATTGCTAGATAAAAGGAAAGACTTGGGCAGTAAACACCTCCATTACAGACCACTGTTCCTCTAGGTGGTACAATGGTAGCAAAGGATTTTCCCTCACAAAACCATAATCAGTATCGTTAAACATCAGCTGAATATTGTCACTATGACTGGCATCCTGTCTTGGGTTTTTCCCTTACTTGTTCTTGTCCTCCTATTTTTCAGTAACCCGTGACCAGTGGCCCCATATACTGTCAAAACAGAAATGTTTGTGGGACATTTTGTACCATTGGGTCTACATTAATCTTGTTTGTACCTTGAAGATGTTCCTCATAGTCCATTTCTGTGCCTAAAAAGTACAATTACCTACAGCTAAGGGTATACTTGGCAAACCCTTCAGGGTATGGCCCCAGTGACAAGTAAAGTTATAAATTGGTAGGTGTCAGGTGTTTTCTGAAAATGCAGGGGAATGGATGCCCTGGCAAATTCAGGGGCCCGGCACTTTACAGGGGCCCATGAATACATAAAATTTGGCAGGGGGGCATCAAAAAAATTTTACAAGCATTCATACTTAAAAGAGGGAATTAATTTAAAGGATATAGACTTTTACATGACTGGCCAATTATGAGTGTGATCAGACTATTACGCATGCTTTACGCTTACAATTTATTTATAACCTGTTGGATTTCATTGGCTCTGTACCTGTACTGAGCAAATTAAGAGTTTTTACTGATTATTCTTGCAGTTAATTAGTAACGAACTATCGGTTACATATTTACATTTATGGCGTTTCATCGTTATCTTTAAAGTATCAGTATCTGTTTGGGAAATAACTATAATTCTAGAGACTATAATACAGACTATAATCTTAATCTTGCGATAGAGTGGGTGGTTGCTGCCGGAAGCATTTTTCCCCTGAACACTCTGAGATAAGTACGACGTAACGCCTGGTTGGGAAAACTAAATTGGATGCGTAAAAAAGTCATATGACCGCCGAAATCAATTCTAATTGGTCGTTTTTACTGATCTCCACCAATGGAAAACTGGAATGAAATTGACCGTGGCTCACATCGAATCGGTGGTTAGTCTTATGACTGGGGTTATTATAAGGGACTTTTGGTTTCGGCTTTGCCCAAGGTTTTATTCCCCTGCAAGTGTTGGATGGCTGATGTCGCAGTTGTGTTGGCTCGTTTCAAGATTTCGGTCGTAATTTCCGTATATCCATCGGCGAAGAGTGTGGCTTACCCTCAAAGCGTCCACTCCTGACGGTCTTTCTCACACATAGCAGTTGTTGAACTTCTGAAGATTCACTTATATACAGTCATATATCGATTACATTAAAATCGCTTTACATTTTCCCGTGAGAGGTGGCTTTACGGCAAATAGCATAACCACACTAATTTAAGCGTAAATAAATTTAGATGAGCGCTAGACTTAACATGCACTTAAAATTCCACTGCCTGTGTAATATTTTAACTGCCTTTTTGATGACTGGGTTTTGTGTGCTTACAGTCATGCATGCAATACGTTCCGTAAATAATAAATACATTTTTCCTATATAGTTCATTATGATTAATTGTATAGGCCTAGTTAAAAGCAAAGTATGCTTATCTGCAGAACCTTTGTACTTTAAAAAGGGTCTCCAAGTCCAATGGAAATATTTTGTAGGCCAAAAATTAATAAATAGTCATAGTACATTCTCGAGTGTGTATAAATCAACTGAAATATACATTATTCGACAGTAGTCTGCGCTTTATGAAAACGTAGGCCCATTACGTTTTCGTAGTTTAAGTTTTTTATTTGGTTCTTATGGCATTTGCCGGTACTTCGGTCTGGCTGTGGCCTCTCAGCGTCCTGGATTTGATATGACCAGAAATCGATGATTCCACGTTAGCTGAGAAAAACCTCTAATTAGGCACGGGCAAGGTGTTCAGAACAGTGCCAGGTGTGGGATCATTTAGCTTTAACCTTCCTTGATCTTACAGAAAGTAACCTCACCTTGTGTGTCGTAGAAAAACAATATATGTAGACCTAAAATAAATCAAGTGGTGTACGTTAACAAAAACAAATACAGAAACAGTATCAAAACAAAAAAAATGACGTCTTGATTCTAATAACGTTTATTTAATTACTCAAACGTTATCTTTGACTACGAGACAATAAGACTGCAGTTAGCCTAAATAGGAGATGCACGTGCTCGCTAAAAACTAGGTTAAACGTAAAGACAAAACGTGAACTAACAATGGCTGTCCTGTTCCTTCTATAATTAAGGAAGGGGGAACTACATACATTATTACAATCTTTAAAAAAAACTAGCTCATCACAATCTAGCGGGTTTTTTGTTGTCGTTTTTTGCGGTTTTGGCGAATTGCACGCTGTCCTTTTTGCGTTGCCTCTCTTACGCCGAAGGGGGTGTGTTCAAGGCGCTCCGATCGAGCCCTCATCTGGAAAATCCCTTCCTCCTGCCTTTAAAAATTGCCCGTGCCCAGCCCAGGACCGCGGGTTCGGCTGCAAGGCCACGGCTGCTGCTGCTGGTGTCGGGGATGACCATGGAGTGTCCGCGAGTTTTGAACATGTAGGCAGGACACGCCAGGCAGTGAGTGCGCGGCGGCAGAAATCGGTGCGGGCTTAAATGGGAAATCTGTTGGCCAGCTGGAGGTATAAGGAGCCGAGCACAGTGGAGGAATGCGACTCGACCTGGGATACGGACTCCGATGGCGAGGGGCAGCAGGGAGAAGAGCCCGGCGACAGTCCGATCTCTCCCCGGCGTGGCAAGCAGACGGACGCGCCGCAGCAGGTATTTAACGCGGCGATCGGGCTCCAGCCGAACAAAGGCTGTCAGCGGGGCGACAATGGTGGCTTTTTTTGGCGCTACGAGTGCAGCTGTCAGTGAAGTCGCACGGCGAGATCTCCGCATGCAGGCTGCTAAAATGGAATATCATCGCCGCCTACTTGGAAATCGGGACTGATTTGCCCCGCTGACCGACGCGGTTAATATGCGGTCCCCTCCTGCACAGTTTAACCCTGCGCTCATTTTAAAGCGGATCGGCGGACACTTTGTTGCATTAGCTGCTGTGTTTCGCTATAAAGCGTGACTGCCCATGCTTGATGGTGCACTTTTTTTTCGTAGATCAAACCGGTTATTTAAACTATTTAAGTCGTCAATAAGACAACTCCTTTTGAAAGACCTTTTGCTGTTTAATCTACTTTTACATGCAAAGAAGTAGCTATTACGCTATAATCAGTTAGGTTGGGTTAATTAGGTGGAATGGGTGTAAAGGGAGGTTTTTGTATTAATTCATGCGTTTCCCATGATCGACTGTACTAAGGTGAGCTAAATATTAACAGTTAGTTCACTTAAGGAAGTAATGTAATGTTCACCTAATGTGAAATAATTAACATATGCCGTTTCCTTACATTACGCATAAAATGAAGTGCACCATTCTCCGTGTTACTTTAGATTATTTTGGTTTTTATGGTTCAGGTGAGGGAAAGGGTGGGGTTTCAGGGGAGTTATAATACGATAAGAATAATATGAGTACCGCTTGTAAAGTTTATCGAAGGAGATTTATGGTTCAGTGTCGCTGCACTGTTTATACCTTTAACAGAATATATTATATCAAATAACTTACAAACGGAACAGTTTTTTCTACTTTGTTCAACAGCCTGTATAGAGATGCATGTTGTAGAAGCAATCCAGGCAAAGGACTTTCTGAGACGGTCTAAGAGCATCTGCTCTGCTAGCAAAAGCTCACCTGCAGTTCTCTGCTGAGGGAAGCCCGGCTCCTTAAGCTGCGCACGTCCTGCTCAGTGTCTCTCAGCGTCCGCGATCGCATCGGGCGCCCGGCCGTAGCATGCTAACCCGCATCGGGCTCTGCTAACCCGATGCCGCCCCGTGTCCCGCAGCACGCTGAGCCGCACGAGTCCGCCGCCAAGGTGAAGAGGAGCTTCTGTGCAGCCAAGGACCTGTACAAGTACCGCCACAGCTACCCGGTACCACACTGACACGCCATTCCGTCCCCTTTCCTACTTCTTTTACGCTGGTTATTCCATCTGGATATTTCAAATTCTGCCGTGGGCGGGTAGTGTCAAGAGCTGAACATGGGCATCCATCCATCCATCCATCCGTCCATTCGTTCATTCAATCATTCAAAGTCTTGTGCTGGGATTCCTCGGCCCGGTGCAGGTCTGTTAGTCTCAGACGAGCTTTCATGCACGCTTGGAATGAAGCACTAACTGTTAACTGAAAATCAAAAATATAACGTTCATCATAAACGGATAATTGCAAACAAATAGCTATAACAAAAATGCTGAAACAAAGTCATCGTGCGGCTACGGTTCAGCCGAGACACGTAAAGGACTCTCAAAAATCCATCAACAATGAAATTCTTACACATTTTACAGAGAAACATCTCTGTACTTTAACAACAAAATAATTTGGAGGTAATAATATGCATCAACAGGCTGGACATATTGCATTTTACATTTATTCGTTTAGGCCTATCTGATGCTTTCATCTGAAGGATAGGCCCTTGACTGGATGCACTGAACTGTTTGCAGTGCTTGTTAACTAAACTGGTATATACATTTTTACAAAGTATGTCTAGTTGGTGAGATAAGACCCACAATCAAATTTTAGCATTAAATGATGCTCTCACCTAAATTTATTTTAGAACTGAAGCAGCAGATGCATTTCTTTCTTTAGTTAATAATACATATTAGCTAGTTTATGCTAGATGCTAATGCTAGTCATCTAGCTACTGCTGCTATACTAATGATGGCTAGACGGAGGCACCCTGTGGTCACACAGACAGCTGCTGGGCCCCTATCTATGCTTTGGAAGGGGTTTCCATGAATGTTATGACCTTTGGACTCCTTATCTACCCCCAGAGTTACAAAGAGCCCCGGGGGGCGAGCGACTTCTGCAACCTGAGATTCTATCTGAACAAGATACCCCTGGTTCCGGATGGTAAGTTTCCCAGGGAGCTACACCTGACGGTTTGAACTGCTGGGGGCATCGCGCTACCTGGTGGCCGGCGTGGTCCGACATGGCTGCTGTTTGCCTGTTCAGATTGCAATTCACTCGAAATCATGGGCGGAGTTTGGGGCGGGATGGCTAGGGTCTCCGCTGTTAAAATTGACTTCTCCTGCGTTAAGTAAATTACCTTCTAAGTGTTTTACCTGGCTGGCTAACAGAAGGTATTATGCCCGGTTGTAACAGTTGTTTGTTTTGGCTAGTTGTTTGAATACAGTTGTTTATCGTCAAGGTTCTGTAAATTGATGGTGTCGTGAGGTATTTAATTGTGTTCTGTGCTTCTCTTTTGCATGAACGGTTTGTTGGTACCCTATTCATGCATTAACACTAGGGTAAGCAAGATGTTTTTTATTTTTTTTGCCCCCCCCTCCCCCCGCCCCAAGAGCAAATGTCAGACTCCTCCTAAGGTCGATATGTTTGCTGTGGGGACTGTAACCTGTGCCCCCTGCTTATTGACGCGGTGCTCCCGGGGGGTCTGACCAATCCACCTGTCAGGGAGGAGCCTGGAAGAGCGAATCGACAGCCTGATTGCTGACCGTGTGTTTCTCACTGCCCTGCTAAACATACAACCCGCATGCCGCTAACCAATCAGGAATCTTCTTACATAGACACACCATAAATACCACAGACACACACACACAAAGTAATTAGCTTGATATTGGCCTCAGGCTGCCTACAGGTGGACCACTGGTGGTCGCTGCAATGCCTCAGGACACACAGTAGCAGAATCGTCTGGGGGGGTCGATGATCTGTTTGGAGAAGGCCTTAGCAGTATTAGGAATTTTGCTCTTCAAACATTTGTTCCGGTACGAGTCAGTTTGTGGAGCAGTTAGAAAGGAGTGCTAGTGTGAGTAGCTGGGGGGGGGGGGGGCAGGGAAGCAGAGACACACACACATACAGCAAAATACACATTGTTACCCCGTGACTCACACAGCGGTGCAGCAGTAACCAAATGTGTGCTTGTGCCCTTCTTTCCCAAATTCGTCCTCCAGACGCTCATTCCGAGAGCGGCCGGGAAGGGGCCGTCTCGCAGCCCGAGGGCCCATTCGACCGCGACAGGGCGCCAGCGCCTCCATTTTTCCTGTCGACCTGCTTGGCTAGCCTGGCCCCGCCCCAGTCCCGAGGACGCCTCCTGTTTGTCGCTGATGCTGGCTCTCGCCTCGGCCCCAGCGGGAGTGACTCCTCTGCCGTGAAGGACTCGCGGATCCTGCGGAGTCGGGGCCGGCTGGAGCTCGCGTTTAATGCTCCTCTGTCTCCGCGCAGGTATTTACATCGAGGAAATCCTCGCGCAGTGGAGAGGCGACTACGATACACTGGAGCACAACCACACGTACATACAGTGGTGAGTCTCCTTCCATGGCTAAAAACGGCCCGTGCCTGTGACCCAGTGAATTATAATCCCCCACCCCCCAACACTGGCAAGACATCACCCCCATGAAACAGAAGAGACAGTCGTTCACGAGACGGCATGTGTCACCGAGCTTAAAAAAGATACTCGTCACGGGTCTGGGAAGCATTAGCATGCTGCCAATTAACAACTCTAAAGGTGCAGATCGCTAAAAACTGCGAGATAGAGCGACGTGTTCTGCAACTTGGTCCGGCCTTGGGGGGGGAGTGGCTTTGGAACAGATAGCGCCAGGGAGAGCAGCAAGGTCGGCGTGTTTGTCGAGTGGCGATGGCACTGCCAAGAAGAAGGGGGGCGCTAGAGAGCGGGAGAAGTTGAGGTGCGTTGGTGCTGCCAAGAAGAAGGGGGGCACTAGAGAGCGGGAGAAGTTGAGGTGCGTTGGTGCTGCCAAGAAGAAGGGGGGCGCTAGAGAGCGGGAGAAGGTGAGGTGCGATGGCGCTGCCA
>JAODKK010000060.1:8094051-8106422 GCA_026774405.1 Petrocephalus microphthalmus | reverse complement strand
CCGCCCCCCCCCCCCCCCCCAAAGGTTAGAGGTTGACTGTAAACACTAAGCAAGAATGTGAGGCTCCCATCCCCCCACGCTGGTTAATATTTAGCTAACAAACACCAGGTCAGCAACTCTGACAGCCTCCAAGAGCTAAAGTATCTGGGGGAGGGGGGACGAGTAGACAAGGGAGGGGGACGAGTAGACAAGGGATATTCAATTACGGCAGCGGAAAGGCCAGGTCCAGGAAGCTTTCAGCTCTCGTTACATCACTCAGAAGAGTTTAGCGGGTTTTGCAAAGATGGTCGAATCAGGTGCTTCGCTGTGCGGCAGGAACACGCGCGTCTGTTGGAGGCCCCACCTCCCCACAGAACTGTGGCTGATCACCAAGTATCTGTCCACCTTCCCCTTCAATGGTGTGGTGCCGGTGTCCGTGACTCCCAGACAATTTGCAGGCCCCCCCCCCCCCCGCCGCATAGTCCTGGAAACAGTCACCGAATCCAGGATCCATCCCAAGTTTCGTGTCTATTTCGCCGGCGTGACGGACGCCGTGCCCAAGCAAGCCAATGAGACGTGGGTGTGCGACGTGTGAAATTGGGGTGGGGGGGTGCAGCAACACTATAGAACATGGTAATGCTGGGGGGTGGGGAGGGGAGGTGTATAGAGCGCCTCTCAGTGTGTGCATGAGGACTGGCCTACCTTGCTCCATGTAGAACAGGATCAGCCTGGACAGGGTGACCTTCATAATGGCCTCGCCATGGCCAGTGGGGGACACTGCTCCTACATGGTTGTCAGCGTAAGCGCCACACCCTGGGGAGGATGGGTATTACATCACTTGGGGAAAAGGACAAACGAGCGAGAACAACGTGGGATGGGATGGCACAGGATGGCCTGGACAAAGAGACTGATGCTTATATTTATTGTCTGATGAATATAAACAGCCAGATAATAGAATCTGGAACAGC
This sequence comes from Petrocephalus microphthalmus, assembly GCA_026774405.1. Lineage (NCBI taxonomy): Eukaryota > Metazoa > Chordata > Actinopteri > Osteoglossiformes > Mormyridae > Petrocephalus > Petrocephalus microphthalmus. Next base: position 8,105,475 of record JAODKK010000060.1, on the reverse strand, counting down.
TGATATCAACATTGGAGGTAGCAATACTTTTTATGGCCACCAGGTGGCATGGCAGACAAGTTAAACCCGTACAGTCTGAACTGGCACTCTAAACAAACTTGCGACTGATACTAATGCTTGTATATAACCAGTCATAGTCAAGGCTGTGTGTTACTATCGGCTAACGAAGTGAGGACTCACCAATGCAGGCTGTGTCTCCCACACGTCCCTCCATCTTATTAAGCATGCCTCCGGTTGAAGTAGCGCTGGCAATGTTGCCTTGTGCGTCTACTGCTACAGCACCCACTGTGCCCATCTTGCCCCTTAAAGGTGTACACACACGACATATGGAATCTCACAGGCTTGATTTTCGGCAATTCTGACCGCTCGTATACCTTACCCTGACGGTACAATCTTACTTATGTTCAGTACCTTAATGCCAAAAATACAAAGTCAGTGAGACGCAAAGAGAGGACAGTGAGATAGAGGTGAGCTTCCGTGCAATGTGCCATTAAATCTCTATGCCTTTGTCCAGATGACTACAGTAAACAAAGGAACAAATAAAACTGCAAAATAAAACAGACCAAATGCTACAAGAAAAATAAGAAATCGTGTAGGCAGTAGAGAACAGACAGTATAAAGTCAGAAAAAGCTAAAGCATGCAAATTCTAACCAAATAACCAGGCATGTTTTACAACAGCACCAAGACCTAGATTTTGGACTTCTGACACGCAACAGTAGCAAAATTCCTTTTAAGAAGCCCCTGTCAAGCTGCCAGTTACCAAGAGTCACAAGTGCAAGCGGTACAGGCAAATGGTTGACATGGCAACACGAAAGCAGGACATGCTCTGCATGCGAAGGGCTGGGAGCTGAACACACCATAGAGGGCTCAAAAGATAGTGGAGGTCTTTGCGGGGCGTTTCCGGGCTAAACCTGCATCTGTTCACCTGGCAGTCGCGCAGCCCATTACTCCACATAATAAGTCAAAGCGATTCGCATCTAAACTCGTCACCCAGCTGGAGGGAGAGAGGACAGCTGGATGGAGCCTGCAGTGTTAAACATTTATATTAATGACGCTCTGGGATTAAAAGAGACGGGCTGTAGCTGAAGAAGTCACACTCCATAATGCGGAACTTAACACCCTGTTCTGTGTGGACAGCCTAATTCTGCTACTGAACACAGGCTGCAGCGGAGCCTAAACCATCTGGAGCAGCAGTGAGGGATCAGCCCCTCGATCCGTAGGGAGCTGTCATCTAACCAGCAAAACCACAGAACCTGAGAGCAAGACCCAGCTGAAGCCACATTTAATTCTACAACAACAACCCAGAGGTACAAAGTCAGACTCTCAATGAGGTCCTCCAAAACACAATGATGCAACGCTGCATCTCCCTGCAGCTCAGCTCCACAGAAGGTGCACTAGACTCTAAACATCCAAGAGTCTGGACCAAAACAGTGTCTCCGAAACAGCTGGTGACAAAGCTCTCCCATAACACATCTTAACAATATAAACCAGCTACGAACCATGGACAAATCATAACCCCAAACCAAAGAAGGTTAATCACAAAGCAAAGCACATGACTTTTAGGCACTAGAAGAGATTATATTTTGCCATATAGTCCCTTTTCTGCCAGAAATACAAAGCAGACACATTCTGACCACACACAGTGACCGCAGCCTTGCCATGGAAACCGTACACAGACAGAGCTGGCAGCTGAGAAAGGCCATCCTGTGGTCACCATACGACAACAGAGACAGAAATGCATATTGTAGCAGAATGCAAAAGATACCGCCCATACAAGACAGATATGTTGAAATAAGCCCTGCTGCTGTCTGCTACATTTTGCTCAGATTTATAAGCGAGAAACACACACTGATGCTCCTGCTCTTAGCTAATTTGTAGTTTCCGGTCTCAGGCTGGGGAGTACATGACTATTTCCCGGGGTGAACGGTGGAACCTAAGCAGATGGCCCAGACATATAAGAGGAGATGTCCACAAATATTTCTAGGGCTGCTTGGGCCACACAATATCGGAAATAAGTCAAATATCGTGATGTGAATTTTTTGTGTGATAAATATTGTGATGTTTATAAATCAAAAAAGGAGTTGAAAATTAAAGAGAATTCCAATGTATCTGTATTCGTGCTTATGCAAATGGCAAATAAAGGATCATTTTTTAATAAATAAGCTTAATAACACCCTTGATTTCTGCACATTTTATATATGATCAATGTAACCCTATTAAGGGTTAAATGCTTGGTGTCATGTGTATCTAATGGTGCTGATGGAGTCTCTCCACCCTCACATCATCATGCATTCCACTGGGTTGGCATCTGGGTCCAGGTTTTTCTTCCAGCGCATCCTGGAGTAATCGGTGATGAGAGACTCCTCCGGAACCTCGGGGATACCCATAGCTCTGGCGAACTGGGAGGCCCCCTCCGCTGTCAGGCACAGATGACTGGTCTGGGTGGGGGAGATGGGCAGAACGAGATCCTCGGGCAGCTGAGCCAGTGTCCATTTTTATCATCACTTCAAGCTTCTAAAATGTTGCATTTTAAAAGTCACATTACAGTGATTTTCCTGTGGATGACGGCACTTCAAACACTATTACTGGTAAGTTGAGGTTAAATAGTCTTTGCTCTTAGACTCCTGTTTTGTTTAGAAAGATACTGTGTAACTCCTGCTTCAGTACTACTTACATTTGTACCTGTGCATTCTTTGGAAACTCAGTCTAGCTGCACTCCTCGACAACATATGTCCGTCATTCGCTTCAACTTTACATCACTTTGGACAAAAGCTAAATAATGTAAACATGAAGTTAAGAGCATTCATAGAGCAGAGATGGACAAACTTTTTGGCCCAAGAGCCACATTCATTATATATATACATATATATATATATTTTTTTTTTTTTTTTTTTTTGTATGGCGGACTTGCTAAAAATTTATGGTTGTAGTGACAGATGCAAGCTAACACAAGCAGTTAAATGGCTTTTTGTGTCACGTAAATCATGAGAGGTAAACTTATGACATAAAATTATCTTTAGGTTTAAAAAAAAATCACCTTAGGATCAATAAACTTAATCTTAGTCTTGCTCCATTACTACGCCTGATAGTGCACCAAGATGGCGACACTTGGCGGTTGCGCAATGCTACTTAAACTCTCCCATACGTGGTAGGCACAATATTACCAAATACAGTAAATGGAAACAATAAACAGATGCTCTTTATTTTATTTATTTCCTGTTGGAAAGGTCGTAGTTTGCGCTACCCTGCCCCAGAGGCTATCGATGACTTGTGCGGCAGCGCCCCCAACTGGTTGATGCGGGCAGGTGTACCTTCTCCATGACAAGCCTGGCTAGCTGTACGGGGTTAGCGATCCTCCTGACCGCAGATACGGCTCCGCTGGCCAGCGTGCGGCCGTCCATCACGATGGCGTCCATTTCCACGGTGCCGTTTTGGGTGAGCACCGAGCCGCAGCCTGGTAATGGTGGCGCGGGACCAGTTAGTCTTCTAACCGGCAAAAACCCGGTACGGTGTCTGTAGTTGCCCGACCGAACAGGTGCCCTAATTCTACTCAAACGTTCAAAGTAGTGAATCACTTATGATACTTAACGATCTACGACAGATTGGAAACAATCAGTTTTAACTACACGGTTCTGAAACAATTTTAAATATTACACTATTAAAGGTTTTACGTTTTTAAATACCATAACTTTGTTACTAATCTTTTTGCAATCCTTTTGAACGAACCCCAAACTGATGCATTGAATCTACTTACTGCATGATCGGCAGCTAAAACTGATTCACCGTTTCTCCGGTCACCAGTATGAACGCATGCATTACCTGCATTGTAGGCGGGATTGTTCTCCAGGTTCGTGACGGCCTCGGTTACAGCGTCCATGGCGCTACCGCCGGCCTGTAGGCAGGCGTAGCCTACCCTGGCCGCTGCCCGTACTCCGGCACAGGAGATCGGCGCACGGTCCTTGGGGATATGCCCGGCTCCACCGTGGACCACCAGCACGGGCAGCGAGGGCATGGCTTGCGACTGGGGGTGAGAAAAACGCAAAGGTCCCTCTTATAGACCGGGTTCTGAATCATGTAGAAGTTACTTTAAATCTGCCTAAAATGCAACACAAATCTTAACAGTGGGTGTTCTTTGTAGGCGCAGAGACGCATGAAAAAGGCAGCTTTAAAATACGAATCCAAACGAAATCCAGCAGTTGCAGTGTTGCGGGCGCATTTTTTTTTTAAGAAAGCATATGTGTCGCTGCTTTTTCTTTGTACAGACAGTCCAAAGTGCGAGGGTTTGGCACTGATAGTTTGCAGTTAGCGATTTGGGATTGCATTGGGTTTATCTCAACATTGCAGTAACGAGAACACGAGCAAACGGCGGCATTTTGTTACTTGTGATTTGTGAGCGCAGATTCCGTCACCCCCCCCCCCCGAAATCTGGCAATATTATATTCTGCCTTTTTTATTTTCAAGAGTGACTAATAAAAAAACTTGACCATATAAACCAGTGCAACCAGGCTGATACTGACTAGTCAGATTTGTGATTTTTTTCTCCCTACAGTCCACCGTTCCTCTGCTGGGGTTCAAAACAGTCGATTTCCAAAACTCGCAGTGAAACCATATTAAAATTACATTTCTGTTAAACAAACATTGATTTGTGCAAAAAGTCACAAACGAATTTTTGCAAATTTCAGTTAATTGAACTCTAGGGCTAAGTGAAATCGCAGGAGATCAAATATGAAAACACCCCCCAAAAAAAAGTGACCCAAGAGGACCAAACCAGGCTCAACTTGACCAGCCTGATTTGGTTTCACAGTTATTTTCACAAAGCAAATGTGGTGAGTCTGTTGTAGGTCAGTGTGTATAGGCAGGTAGTATGAAAATAGGCGGTTTTTACACTTAAAGACGAACGATAAAATGACCCTCAAATCACAATATCCATATTGTTTTTGACAGAACGTGAATATTTTGCTTACATATTATCACTTTATCATCACATGTCAATATATAGGCTACGTAACAAACCAATGGCCAAAACGCATAAAAAAACTAACCCACAATTGGAAGGAACCAGGTTCATATTGACCGCAGAATAATTAATATCTTAGCGTCAACAGAACAAATACAAAACGTTTTAGTAGGCTACATCGGGTTATTATAATTAACTTCACATAATAACTTGACACTGAGTACTTATCTTGAAAGCGTTGCTTTGTAAGATTGGGCTGAATATAGCGCCATGTAGTCGGCAAGACGGAACACATTCGACAAGTGCATGACTACTGTTTTGCAATAGAGAGGAGAGTTACGTTTCCTTTAAAGAATTAAGTGTCTGAGATCGGGTTTGCTAGTCCTACCTTGTTATCTGGGAGTTAAAGCAGAAGTCAGCATCAACAAAGTAGTCACGTTATTTGGTGTAATGATTACCATCCGATTTAAGAACGCATAACGGAGTCTATACAGCGTCGCGGAAACGCAGAGCTTAGCGGTCTCAACCTCCTTTACCCTTTGCTATTTTTAATGCAACAAAATTCTACAAATACCCGTACTTCATCTGTATTAAAATGATGAGTTTGTGTTTATACGTTATTTTCCGGCGTTATATTGGCTACGCCGACTAACATGAACTGTAGCTGGTGTATACAAAAATAACACTGTACTTGTACTTCCTACTACCACTGGAGGTATATTCGTTCAAAATAAAAGTAAGCTAACGGTCTCTAAATAAAAATATTATCCCAATGCTGTTTATTGCTTAGTAAAATAGTTTAATGAAACGTATGTCCTACATACAATAGGCGTATTTATGTAATTTAAAATAATTCCCAATGACTTTTGGAATATGAAACGTAACGATTCAGTAGTAGTAACACAATTAATGGGTTGTTAACTAGTTCAGAAGTAGCGTGGAGTCAGCGATAAATAACGTTTTAACGTTTTTTGTTGAATATTTTCCACATCCGTTTGGTTATATCGGTCATTGATTGGACGCAGAGAATACTTTTATTTTGAATATGTCTGTCCGCCTTGAGTTTTCCCTGATGACGTCTCGCATTCAGCTCTATGTCGCCATCTCCTGGACGCACACGGAACACACTACTTGTTATTATTAATTGGAGTGATCACACCTGGGATATATAGTTCACCTAAAACTGCGCATATATCATTCTGGGGATATCGTCATAAATAGGCCTATACAATTTATATTAATTTAAAAATCACTCAATTTCCAAAAAGATACGATAAATATATATATATATATATATAATAGAAATATTGTTTCGCATATAGTGGTTTATCCTGAGTCTGAATATCGACATCGACGTGTTTTAGACAACATGATTCCTCATTTTATTTCCATAGTAATTCAGCTCAGACATTTCATAACAGGAACGCTACTATATTCATTTTTCATTCCCCACACACTGCGGAGAATCGGGAGTGTGCTGGAGTTGTACACCACATTTTTCAAGCAAAAAAAAGCCACGAATCCACACGCGCTTATCAAATGTGAACGGTGCTGTCTAATTTTGTCGCCGGAATAAATATTTAACGCGTGACTTCATAGGCCAGATCGGCAAAAGCAAAGTGTTATAGTATTAGTCATTCATTGTAGAATTACACCAATTTTTCGTCAGCTGGGGGGTGGGGGGCACGGGAGGAAATGTAACCTATTTTGAGTTACTGTCACAAACCGAGCGGATCGCGGAAGTTAGAGGGATCACCAGCAGATACAGGTGACACGAAGAGAGGGGGAATAAGGGAGGCGATCCATTTCCAGACGACTATGTGTGTCTGTGATGGAGAGGCACCGGGGCTGAGGGATCCGTCTTTTTGACACTGGCGGCGGCGGCGGCATCACCGCCGCGCCGGGGAGAAGAGCAGGCTATCGGTGCCGCACGGGCTCCGCCTTGCTTCCCACGGCAGTTCACTGACAGCCGCCGAGGAACAGAGCCATCGGGTCTGTGCGATCTGCTGATGTAGACCGTGGCTTTACAGAGGGGACAAAGTCGGGCAGTGGGTTGGGTGAAGGTGGGCATGGATGCGAAAGCAGGAGGTGAAAAATATTGGCTGCATGCTGAAATTCAGTAGTACGTCTGCGAAACAATGAACATATTTCGGGACTTGCTGTCGGTCTACTGTACTGTGGATATCGGGCAACGACCCTTGCATTTTTGTCAATAACACAAGCCAAGGAGGGGTGAAACATGTCTGCTTCCGTGGGGTCCCGCACCGGATCCAATGCACCTACGGCGCTACCTTCATCGCCTGATATACCGGACCTCAGTCATCTCACAGAGGAGGAGAGGAATATCATTATGGCTGTAATACTTCGCCAGAAGAAAGAAGAGGCTACGGTAAAGTAAGAGAATATCCATTCCTCAAACCCTTACTCTCCTAGTGATCTGCTAGTCCAGTCTATCCACAGGCTAAGTAAGATCAGTCAACTTCTGGACTATATTCTGCATGTATTCGCAGTTACCACGGTGCCGTGCACTGCTGACAGCGCTTGCGGTCGTATATTTGTTAAAAATGCTTACGATTGCCCGTAGGCCTGTATGTTACTTCAGCATGTCGAATTTTAAAAGATTGCAGCAGCTTTTGCATCAAATCCCCCTGCGACGACAATCGAGCTCCAAGAATGACACGTGTTCGGCTCTTTTCAAGTTGCATGGTGGCACACGGATGACAAACCTGTACGTGTGTGTATGTGTGTGTGTGTGTGTTTCGCCGTGTGTCCCGTCCGATTCGCAGGCGCGATGAGGCTCACATTGACGCGAGAAGCGTGTCCCTGCTTGGGAAGAAACGACCGGAGCAGGATGACAGCGGGTAACTGCTCACAGCCTCTCACCTCCTTCTATGCCTCCATCCTTTCGGTCTCTTAAAATAGCAAAAAATCTCTCCTCGACAGCTAGCTTTTATTTTTGTATTTCTTCAGCAACAGGTGCTAAGAGAGATGCAGCAGGTGGTGTCGTTGTTAAGGAACTGTACTTGTAACCCTTAGAGGAGAACCTTGGATTTCTGGATTAGGACGGCTGCTGTACAGCTAATGTAGGCTATATCACTTTTCGTAATCACTTATCCGGTGCAGCGATCAGGTGTAGACCGGTCCGTCAGAGGAGCACGCAGCCATACACAATGGGCAATTATGAGACACGAGTTCACCTACGAGGCGTGTCTTTGAACCATGGGAGGGAACTGGAGTTTCTAGAGGATACCCAGGCAAATACAGGGACCACGTGCAAAGTCTACACCAGACAACGCCGTGGGCAGGAATCGAACTGCAGCCCGGAGGTCGTGAGCCTAGAATGTTACACATTGAGTCTAAATATTGCTTGTTGTATAACTGAGTGGAATAATTAAGTAAATGAACACAATCGTAAGATATAAGTTATCCTATAGGTATTTTTTTAAATATATGTCACTCTTTAGTAGTACAGATAAATAATATAAAGAATGTAGTTGAGACTATAATATCAGAATGGTTTTAGGATTGTAGAGGAGATAGAGCAGGCTAAATTTGCTGCCCATCTGACTGAGCTGTGGGCGTGGCTTAGTGTGAATGCTATAGGGCTTAGTTACATAAGGGTTACATCCCAAAACCCTTATTTGCGCCACCCTGACTCACCACCTTTCCCTCACCCTGGAGGTTTTTTAAAATTCCAGATGTTGAAGTGCTTTCCCAATACCTTAGGGAATGAGTCATCGAGGACCGATTTTTGCTCAAATCACCCCTTTGCCGGGGGCTTGTGGAACTCTAGTTGAGAGTACCATTTGCAGAAGAGAAATTCACCTTCAGTGACACCAATGAATGACGTTGCATAAAAGCTTCTACTTCAGTGATGACTTCATACATTCAGGCGGGGAGCATGGTAAGTCCTCGAGGATGCAGGTGTGTCCCAATACTGCTTTTTGTTCACGCTACCTTCCTCGCTCAATCACTTGTTCCTTCCCTTGTCAGCTTCATGAACTTTCAACTTTAGAGGGAGGGAGCAAGGGAGCCATCAAAAAAAAAAAGTTTTGCGGTTTAGCCAAGGTGTCCTCCAAGACACTGTGAGAAAACCAGGAGACAGGAGGGCTGACCACTTGAGGAATGATGCCATGAAGTGTGGTTTGAGGACAGTGAGAGCCAACCTATGGCATGGAGAGGAAGTATGAGGATGTGGCCATGGGGTGAGGATGTGGCTGTGGGGTGAGGATGTGGCTGTGGGGTGAGGATGTGGCTGTGGGATGAGGGTGTGGCTATGGGGTGTGGGTGTGGACTTGGGGGTGTGGGTGTGGCTGTGTGGTGAGGGTGTGGCCGTGAGGTTAGGGTGTGGCCGTGGGGTGAGGGTGTGGCCGTGGGGTGAGGGTGTGGCCGTGAGGTGAGGGTGTGGCTATGTGGAGAGAGTGTGGCCGTGGGGTGAGGGTGTGGCCGTGAGGTGAGGGTGTGGCCGTGAGGTGAGGGTGTGGCCGTGAGGTTAGAGTGTGGCCATGGGGTGAGGGCGTGGCTGTGAGGTGAGGGTGTGGCTGTGAGGTGAGGGTGTGGCCGTGAGGTGAGGGTGTGGCCATGGGGTGAGGGTGTGGCTGTGAGGTGAGGGCGTGGCTGTGAGGTGAGGGTGTGGTCACCCTGCGTGATCATCCCCCCTAACCATGCAGTGAGAGTGTGTCAGTGCTGTGTCTCTAGCATTAATCCCACAGAGGGATAAAGATCAGAATGGGCTTTAATGGCTATGCCTCTAACATTAGCAATGGAAGATGGATAGTGTGGGCAGTTTATTACTCCCTTAATATGCTGGCTCCTCCCACTCCTGGTGTAACCGAGCACCCCTCCTGCCATCGCCCCACCTACTCAGGGCTGCAGCCCCGCCCACCCTGAATACCCCTTTCTCCTCCCTCCCCAAGGAAGGCTGCTGTGACAGTTCTGGGTGCTCTACCTCTTCCCAGATCTGGGCAGCAGGTGTTCCAGGATATTTATTTCGGACCAGCCTGGAATAGCTTCCTGTTTAAGGGGAGGGCTTAATTTTAATGCCATCCATATACAGTTATATAGTGGCACCAAATAACATTCCCCCTTGACCAAGGTGTGACGTGGAAGGTGACAACGAGAAGGTGACAACGGGAGGGATTCGCAGTAATTTAAAAAAATGTTAAAGCACAGGGCAGTGCAAGATAAGGGGGGTGGAACTCAAGACTGTATATACTTAGTGCCTGAATGTATCTCAGCAAATAAATATCCCAGCACACGGAATAAATAGTGTTTTCATGCATGGATTTCTGCTGTTTGTGACATTGCAGTGCTATGCTGAGGTTCACAAGATCTGAAACATGACTCAATGCAACTGGCTGCATTGGTAATGATGGGCAGCATCGCACAATAGTGACTCCAGTTACTAGTCTTGAACTGGTTCTTTCCCATTGTAACTCGCCTGCCAGAGAAGGCAGAACTTGTTTCTATTTGAAAAGTCTCAAAAAAGATGAAGTTCCTATGAAGACCCCTCTGGGGCGTGATCTGTCACACCGACTATTGACCAGATGCTCCCCACCCGCCCACGCGCCATAGATAGACATGCCCGCACACACTGCCCCCTAGCTGTGGGACATGTGCCTGCACAGTTGATGCTGAACCAATATAGCTTTAAGTACTGGACATTTTGAGGCAGGCAGGTACCTTCATTAGTACAGCTGGCAAAACAAAAATGGCACAAGGTTGGCCTGGCAAAAATAAGATTAGGACCTCGCAACTCCAGCGCCCAACCGGGCGAAGGGCATCTGTCTCCGCCGGCAACCGGATATTGAAAAGTTTGCCCACGGCACGCCGACGCCATTCTGATCATCGCCAGCGTGTGGGAGTGGAGTGACACAGGCAGGAAAGCACAGCGGGACTCTCACTCTGTGCCGCGATGTGCCCTGTGGGGAGCTGGGGAAGCGGACAGTGGGATTGCTGGGGGACGGGGGGGGGGCAGGGAGGAGCATCGGGGGCGTGTGGGAGATCAGCCAACTGCCGGACCTCCCGCATGGGCGCCGGGCGGCTGTCTGGTCGTCCGCTTTGAGTTGTTTAACAGGGTGGGAGGGGGCCGGGGAGCAGCTGGCGGATCCGAACACGGAGTGCGTGGTGAGCATTTGGTACGTAGTGGGCGGACAGGGGCGGGGCATCCGCACGTGGGTGTGTTCTTGTCGGAGGGGCCGAGGAGCAGAGTGGTGTCGCGGCCGAGGGAGGCGAGCGGGAACCCAGGACGGATCGGGCAGGCGAGAATCACACGTCAGAACGGCAGACATGCAGCAGGAGCCGGGGAGCTGAGGGTGCTTCTTCGCAGGGACGGGTGACTTCGATTCCCGGCTCGAACCCTCACTCACTTCTGCTCCTGCACCCTGATTGACAGCGAGGGACTCTGGCATGGGGTGTGTGCTCATCTATTTTTTTTTCTGGGACGGGGGGGGGGGGGGGGGGGGGG
>JAODKK010000060.1:8061685-8077305 GCA_026774405.1 Petrocephalus microphthalmus | reverse complement strand
GGGGGGGGGGGGGGGGGGGCACTGTTGGCCACACTCAGGTGGACGCAGTCTCTGCCCCGCAGGCAGCCTGGCAGCCCAAGAATACTTATTCAGCCAGGCTCCCCAGAGGAAGAGAGGTACCAGAGACTCTTTACATTATCGTGCTATTGCCAGATATCTGGTGTCCAATTACCCTAATTCATTCTGTAGTATTCTGTAGCTCAGATCTGTTCCTGGACTGTGTGTCTGTTTGTTTTAGCTCATTTCTATCTAATTTCAATAACTGGTCCATTTCTGTGAATGGAGAGGTGACCCCTGCTGGTGGCAATGGGCACTCAGGCTGTCATCATTTCAGAGAGATTGTTGGTTTATTGTCACGTTTTGGTTGTATTAACCCATAATTACTCTTTAGCTGAGAGGTGGTGTATCATATCTAATGAAACTAATGAAACTTTTTATGAGGGCATGCTTCGCGGTTCTGTCCCATGGCCTTTGTTTATATTTCCACATGCCAGTATGCCCAGATTTCTGCTGATTCTTTATGTTTAGCCATTGCTTTTTCCACTCGCTTGCTTTAATTTCCACCGTGGGCTTGCAGTGCATCCAGGATCCAGCCCACTTCCATACTCCGGGGCTGCAGAAGAGCTTCACCGCTGCGGCCAAATGGGGACTCTGAGCCCCGCCCTTCCCGGCGGGACAGGTGCCAAAGCCACACCCTATTCCCACCTCTTCAGCGAGTTGAACTCCGCCCCCTCCCCCAATCCCGTCCAGTGTTCTCCCGGCTGCCCCTCATTTGCACACCTGTAAACTATCCCAGTGTTGAGATTAATTGACCTGAGCACCCGTCTGTGGTTGTAGACCCTAGTGAATCTATCGCCCTCCCTGTGGTTCCCCCTGCCCTAAGAGCACATCTTGCACCCTGTCCCTCCAAGAAACCTTTGAGATTTCCTGCTGAACTGGACTAATTTCCACTGTGATTTTCCCTGTGGTGCTTGGTAAAGGACTTCGGACTGATTATTCACTGCTGCTTTTCTGGTAGTCTCACCTATTTCCTGCTCACTGGAATTTGAGTTTCCATGACTGCAAGACAAATCCAGATGCTGATCTCCTGCGTAGACTCTTCCAGTGCTGCGGGTATCATAAGCAGCCAGATGTAAATTCATGCTTGAGGCTAATAGTAAGTTACGAATAAATCAGCGCTGTGGCGTTCATCTCTTCCTCCCTTACGCAATCTGTCGCTCTCCTGTTTTCTATCTCTCTCTCAGGGCTGTTCCGCACCCCCCCTCCACAGTGACCCCAACTGCCAGCCGGAGAGCGAGGCAGCTGCCACAGCTGCCGGTGAAAGGCAACTCCGTCGAGGAAGGTAACCTCCGTAGGTGTGCTTGTATGTGTGTGTGCATACAGCAACGTCCGCATGTGCACTGACCATTCTCATGTTGCCACCCAGAGGTGGAGGAGCGTACTCGACAGGTGCAGTTGAAGGTCCAGTCCTATAGGACGTCAGCTACTTCCAATACCACCCATGACCTGCAGAGGGAGCCAAAGGGCAAGCGAGAGGTGAGCGCTGTACATGGATAGGCCCTCCTATCCAGGTGTTGGCATTTCCATGGAGTAATTCCCGCTCCCTGACCCCATTTCAGCGCTACAGCGGCCGGCGGAGGAGCAGTGACAGCTTTTCAGACAGCGATGTCAGCGACATCTCGGCTGTCTCACGCGATAGCAGCGCCTCACGTGTCAGTAACGCCAGCTACATGTCAGTGCAGTCGGAGCGGCCTCGGGGTCGTGTCAGGTGAGTGCACATTACCTGGTCATCCACCAGGGGGCAGACTACACCTATGCTGATGAAGAGATCCGCGTCTCTGTGAGTCGTGTGGAGTGTGCACAAAGCATAATGATTTTGTATGGCCAATTTATTTTGGTGTTATATGCCTTTAATTACATGTATTAAATGTACGTATTTTTTGTTTGGCCGATGCCAATTCCTCAACATGGACTCACACCCGTAAGACAGGGTGGCTTTTTTCTGTAAGCCAGCCCATCCGCCATTCGCGTGCTGTGGTGACAGTCGGGCTTTGACATGGCGGTGAAACGCAGGTCGAAGTCTCTGGAGAGCTGCAAGGGGGTGGAGCGGAGGGAGAGGAGGATATCGTGGGGGACAGTCGGCGTGGATGAGGAGAAGGGCAACAGGGGCAAGAACCTCTCAAATGAAGCTGGGAGGAGGCATTCAGTCACAGGGGACCTGAGGTAAAAGGCTAAGGTCAAAGGTCAGGGGTCACCCTCATGCAACATGATCTATGGACAAGCCACCCTATAGATTGCACCATCTATAAGGTGGCTTGCCTAGCCAGCATGTTGACTAATTACCAGGCATTCCTTTGTTAAAATAGGCAATAGCCGCCAAAGCAAGACACAGAAAAAACAGTAATTGGCTTCGCAAATGCTCCTTCCCTCTCCTTGGGTCAGCATGGACCTCCAGCGGTTCTGGGAGATGGACTCCCCATGGGCCTCACCTCCCCATCTCCTTTTATACTCTTCCTCCTAAGCTGAAGCTTGTCCCTCCTCCTCCTCCTCCTCTTCCTCAGCCCCCGTGCCGCATAACAATGTTGGCCTCCTCCTGCTATTTCTCCATTTCTTTGGTCACTTCTTTGACAAGCAGAGTTGACTTCCAGCAGTGTCGCTGCTTATGTGTGAAGGTAGACGCCCAGCTGAGAGTTGGGCTTAGCCAGCTGAGCTTTCTCCATCTGCCTGACCTCCAGCCACCCGCCAGGCCGCAGCCTCCTCAAGAGCAGCAGCATGAGCGGCGAAATGTACCCATCGGAGCGCGCCGACGGCAGCCAGTCCGACCCGGCTCCGGGGAAGCCGTCCAAGCAGCGGCGGGGCAGCCTCAGCTCCCGCGTGGTGGCCGCGGTGGGCCGGCCCACCCGCAAAAGCAGGAGCACCTCGCTGCTCAGTCAGGCAGGTCAGGCAGAGCTTCCCATGCTTCATCCAAGATCCCCCCCCCCCATGTCCCATACTGGTCTCATAAATAGGGATGCTACAGGGCCCAGACACTAGGGGGAGCCCATGAGTGTGTGGATAGAGGTAGCTTCCTTTTGGAGAAGGGGGGGGGGAATTCTACAATCTCTGGTCATCTAAACCCATCAGAAGTGGGAATCTCATTTGTCCGGCAGTTTCTTTCTTGAAACGAGATCTCCTTGTCCTCAGACACGTGCTGACAGCTCTGGTTAGACGGTTTTATACTTCTCTAGCCTTGCTATTCATCCCCCTAAAGCAAGAAACCGCCTCACAATGAATTTCCCAGAATCCCAGTTTCTGTTGCTGAGCTGATCCTGCTGCTCCCAAGTGCAAAGGGAACTTTGGCCCTACAGAGCCACATGTTTGTATAATGCACCCTCTGGCTGGTGAATGTGGTGTACTTTCCAGTTCTTTCTATTCAATTCCATTGCATTATTCTCTTGGAAACATCCATCATGTAACACTATAATTGTTTTGTTACAGTTTATCCATCCATCCATCCATCCATCCATCCATCTTCCATAACTACTTATCCAGGACGGCGTCACTGTGAGCCTGAAGTCTGTCCCAGGAAGTGCGGAATGCCTTGGCCGTGATGCCAGTCCATCAATGTAAATTTCTTTAAATTAACTTGTCAGTGTTCCCTGGGAGGAGCTGTAGGCCTATAGCTCTGCTGCTGTCACACACGAGCTACGGGTCATGGGAGAGGCCATGGCCCCTGGAAGAGCCGCCCGTGTGCGCACATGCAGCCCGCTTTATGGCCATTGTTCAGTGCCCTTTTTTGGTAATGCACGGTCGACCCCGTAAAGTCTACTGGTTGACGTTAAATCTTGTAAAGTTGCTGATAGCGTAGGCTTTTACATCAGCGCCTCACAGCGTGGAGTCATCCCGAACCGATGGTGACATTTTCCCGAGCTGTGAGTAGATGCCTTCTTTCACTTCTCACTCGTGATTTAAAGGGATCTCTTTAGCAGGAGGCTGTGCTTTGAAGCTTAAGGCTGTTGTGAACTTTGTCCTATAACCTTTTCTTTGTCTCTAATCGCTTCATTAGTTGTGACCCCAGAATGTAGGGTTTCTGTAAGACCTTCTCATTCATAATTCAGATCTACAGATATGACCAGCATAATTCTTTGAAGATGAGTGATTTTTTTTGCTTGTATTTAAATTGTTAAGGAGACATAAGATGAGGTTTTGAAGGCACTCGAAGCCCTGACTTAGCTAGAGGTGTTGCTGCTGTAAATAATGTAAATGCTAAAAACAATTGCACAGACTATTTTCTGATGTGGCTAAGGAGAGCTGTATAGATCGATTGCCTTTGGGGTTACACCCATGACAGATGTCCTTCGCATTAAGTGTTTAGAAGGTTCTGATGAGGGTCCTCTTGCCCTGGAATGGCTTTGGCTCTCTGAGGCAAGCTTGGCCACCATTCAGGGTCGAACGCGAACCGCTTAGCATTCCTGCATCTCCGCGCCGAAGAGCGGAAGGGGGCCAGGGTCGGCCCCGCTCTTGGCTGAGCTGCTGCTCCAGCCTCCCGACATCACGCATGGACTCTAATCAGAAGTAATGGAGACAGACGCCTTTGAAGTTGGACCCGATATTCTTTAAAGTCCCATATATTTAAGCTCTGCCTATTTATGTTTTGATTAATGGATTTCCAAAAAAATGAATAGAGTGCAGTTACTGGCTGATCTCTCTGCCAAGCCTGTGGGTAATATCTTAAAAGGCCTCAGGATGATAAATCAAAGTGTGACCGGTGCTGAATTTCACTTTAATTCGGCTGATCTGTATCCACATCGCCCATAGCAGGTGGTCTGGTTTCTCCGTCTCTCTTCTCCTGTCAGTGTTTACTAGCGGCTGGTCAAAAAGCTACAGACGGGATACTCTTGGATCTTAACCACTGCACGCAGAGAGTCACAGTATGTCTTTCTTCTGAGCCTGTGTCAGTTGATGTGTCATTTGATGCGTCAGGTGATTCTCCTTCATGTGCAAGGATCTATTCCATTTACTTAATGAGTTCGATTTGTGGCACTGATTCAGTATGAGATGAGGAGTGAAGATAAAGGATGGAAGTGTCATACCATACACTGAATTTTCGATATGTGCAGCTAGGCTGAGCTTCCAGTGAATGCCCAGGTAGAAGTGTAAGCAGAATCAGAGCAGATGTACAGATCTGTACAGGTGGTTCGGGCAAACCCTTGGACAGGTTAGGTTGCAGTGCCTAGTATGTGATGTCTAAAGATCCTAGTGACAAAAAAATGGCAGGAAAACATGTCCTGAGTGAGTCTTGGGTAGCTCTGTCACAAGAGAAAGAACAGGTGTGATGGAGTGTAAGGTAGCAGAGCATCACACGCAGACGGACATCAGAAACCCCGCGTTTCACGATGACACTCCGGCTGAACCGAGGGGCCTGCTACACATCAGACTGACCTCTCGTACCGCTGGGGATGTGTGAGGTTTGCCAGGAATGGCCTGCTTTGGCTTCTTTTGGTGTGACGGAGAAGAATAAGCAGACACTGGCAAGGGCTACAGGGTACGGCTGAGCAACAGAGCAACAACGGCGCTCTTATTTAACCACGTCCAGCAATCCACGTTTCATTTACCAGCTCCATTGACAAGCAGGTTTTACTGAACAACTCTGTCAACACGCAGCTCTCGCTGAGGAAGCTGAAAATGTTTAGGTCATTTTCTTCGCTGTAACAGATGAAAAGCAAGCAGCTTCAGCTCCAAGTTCCTGAGATACCTCATCTCAGGTGGGCAATCTTTGTGTTTCAGAGGCCAATAAGAAATCGAAGGGTCCGATCCAGCGGAGCCAGGAGACAGGCATGGCGGTGGAGTACCCGCGCAGTGCCGACTCGGCTGACGGCAGCATGAACAGCTGCAGCTCGGAGGGAAAGTCAGTGCCGCCGCGCAGTACCACTGCGTGCCTCTCAGTGCGCCGTCCTGTGCCAAGAACCGCCACTTAACACTCAGCCAGTGCTCAGCTCGGAGTCTCATTACCCATGCGTACTTCCAGCATTTCAGCCTGGATTGTCAAAAACAAAAACCGGGGGGGGGTGCTTCGTACTTACAGATGACCTCCTCATTTTCTTAGACAGGATAGGTTTGTCTCCTATGTTAGTCTCCAAGGTGTTAGGGGTAATCGTACATGCTCGGTCAGACCTCAACCATCACTCAGGCCCCGCTAATAGCTTGCAGCAAAAGAAGGTTTGGACTAATTACTGACTGATTAATTGGAGAGAGGATGTTAAATGCTTTCATACTGAGGCATGCCAGCGGCCCACATCTCTGCCAGACATTCCTGAAGGCACTAGGTCATGGAAACAAGGCTGACTTTAAAGCCGGCTTTGTGCACGCGCGAGGCGGAAATTCAAGTCGTGTCTCGGATAGCTTCTCTGTCCCGGCCACCTGCCCCTGGCCGAGCCCAAAACGGTTTCGACCGTGATTAAGTTGCAGTTAGCTTTGAGCGCTTCGTCACCGCAGGATCTGAATTAAGAAGATAAATCTGTAAATGAATGGGATGGGTTGTCTCAGTGCGGCTTCTGTCTCTGGTTTAGCCTCCTGTTTTCAGGAGCCCAACTGGGAGCAGATGGCCAGTTCAGTGACTTCCTGGACGGCCTTGGCCCTGCCCAGCTGGTAGGCAGGCAGACCTTAGCCACACCTGCGATGGGTGAGTGACATGGTTCCTGTTGTCATCCCTACCCCTTCTACTTAATTTCCAAGTAACCTGAGTCAGTGACTTCTCGCCCCCCCCCCCCCCCGCCCATGTGCTCCAGGGGATGTCCAGATTGGCCTGATGGGTAAGAGAAGCCAGCTGGAGGTGGAGGTGATCCGAGCCCGTGGCCTCACACCCAAACCTGGCTCCAAATCACTCCCTGGTGAGCCGAATTTCCAGCACTAACATACAACCTTGGGTCCTGGACAGTCCATAATTTTGTTTCCCTGCCACTGGTTGAAAACCTGACTCAAGGTTATTAAGGTTTTAAGGTCCCAAGGGGGACAGCATGATGGTACAGTTAGCACCATTGCCTCACATCTCTGGGACCAGGGTTCAAGATTCCGCCCAGGTTCCTATGTGGATTTTGCATGTTCTCCCTGTCTTGTTATGGGGTTTCCTCCAGATACTCTGGGTTTCCTCCCAGAGTCCAAAAACATGTTGAGGCTGATTGGAGTTACCAAATTGCCCATAGGTGTGGATGTGTGAGTGTGCCCTGCGATGGGCTGCCCCTCCTCCTGGGTTGTTCTCTGCCTTGTGCCCGTAGCTTCCGGGATAGGCTCTGGACCCCCCGCGACCCTAAGCACGAAAAGCTGTTTCAGAAAATGGATGGTTATATCATGTGACAGAAACCAGGATACGCACTTGCAATCCTCTTTAATATTTTCCCCTCCATTTCATATTAGCAGCTATAGCAGTTATTCTAGTACTCAGACCTAACAATACCAACAGATTCTTGAAGCATAGCAGGAAACTGGTTATGTCAAGGGAGCATTAACTGGCTAATCTTGTGCTTCCTTAAGCTCCATACGTGAAGGTCTACCTGCTGGAGAATGGTGTGTGCAAGGCCAAGAAGAAAACCAAGATTGCACGGAAAACCCTGGACCCCCTGTACCAGCAGGTGCTGCTGTTTGAGGAGCGGCCTCAGGGCAAAGTACTGCAGGTAAGCTCCTCACTGCTACAACTCTGTTCTCCTAGAGTGCTTAGCAAAAATCACACCCCGTCTGCTGTCTGTCACCCCATGGACTCTTTCTCAGGTGATAGTCTGGGGAGACTATGGCCGAATGGACCACAAGTGCTTCATGGGAGTTGCACAGATCCTATTGGAGGAGTTGGACCTGTCCAGCACAGTGATTGGCTGGTACAAACTGTTTCCTGCCTCTTCTCTAGTAGATCCCACCCTGGCTCCTCTAACCCGACGCGCTTCCCAGACGTCGCTTGACATCTTACCAGGTCCGTTGGGCGCCCGTTCCTAGCTACCATGCAAGAGGTTCACACTTGCGCACAGCAGATCGGTACCAGAGATTAACATAACTATCGAATCACTCTGACAGTCAAGCTTTTATGTTCCTCATGTGATTTGTTGATTTAGTTCATGTTCATTAGACATAAGTTAAAGTGATCAGGCAACGAAAAGGGGATTGCTATGGACTTCATGGAACTCAGCTGAGACTGTAAGGGTTAAAGAAGTCAAAAGTCTTCAAGTAGAATCTTTGAGTAAAACACGTCAATTTGCGGATCACCCTTTATCTAGTGTACTAGCTCTGCTCTCTATACTGTGGTTTAAAAGCCTTCTGGTTGGGTCCAGACCCCCACCCCCACCTTCAACAAAGGTTCAACAACTAAGCTACACATGGAACAAGTGTGAGGACTGCCCTACACCTGTTCTGCATACTACAGCCCATAGCTCTGTTGGGTGTCTGTTCCAGAGCAGGTTCTGCTGGTCTTCAATAAGTCTTGATTTTGATTTGAATTGACTTTCATTTTGTTGCATTTCTTTTTCCCCAGTTGAAGATGCGCTGTGCAATAGCACTAATCAAACCGACATCCATTTTACTGGTGTATATCGGTGTACCTTGTGGTTGATATTGCCTTGTGTTTGGGACAGTATAACTGTGTAAGAAACTTAACTAAACATTATGACGCTTAAAGGATGTCTGTATGTGTATGTATATTGGGAACAAAGTACATTTAAAAAAATAGAATTTGTAAATATAAGACAATAGGGAGGTTTGTGGGTATTTACTGGGGTTCATCTTCGAGCTGTGGTCCAGCTCATGCAGATGATGGCCTTGGTCACACCACCCACCCCTTCCCAACCCTTGCACTCCAGGCCTGGACCTAGCGGTGCTGGAGACTTGAATGTTCCAGAAAGGGCCCAACCAGTGTAGTCGCGACTGATCATCAGCCTCACATGAGCCCCACCCCTGTTTCTTTGGTCCCGTGTGGGGCTTAGCCCTCACATGTCACTAACAGGAAGCTGACCGTTGTCTAACCATTGTATGTGCTCCACGGCCATGACCAGCAACGCTTCTTTGTACCAGACGTGCTTCATATGAACTGTACGTTTTATATCGAAGAGTTTCATTTTTATGGTTTACAAGTAAAAGACTGTGTGGATACTCTGCAGCGTTTTGCTGTATTTGTGAACATTATGCAAGTTTTTCAGAAATATGCACAAATCAAATGATGCACTTCCTGGTGATAATCACAACAATGGCGTCTAACAAAGCCATTCCCCTGATGGTTATTCTAAGCTTTTGGTCAATTATGTCCAGTCAGAGGAATCTGACACCACTATGGGCCACATTATTTGCAAAGGTGATAACTGATAAACACCTGATGAATGAGGACTCAGGTGTGGATGACTGGTGGAAGGGGGTAAACGGGGCTCAGGACAAGAGGACTGGACCCACAGCCAAGCAGATGGATCACCAAACAAAATGATGCTTTATTCTGCCATTTGTACAGGTACATTGGAATGCTCTCCTTTTTGAGATACAGGTGAGAGTAAAACTTGTGTTCTGAATTCAGGGTTAGCAGTCAGGGACTAAGGACCTTGTTCAAGGCCCCATAGTGGCAACAGTCTGGGTGTCGGATTCAAACCAAGAATCTTCTGATGACAGGTACAGAGGTCCAGCCTACTATACTGCCCCCCAGAACTACACACATGAAACCAACACTACAATTGACAGGACAGGGCCAAAAGACAAAGGTAAATGAACTGACTATAGCATTGAGACTTAACAAGACTCCAATAAACAATAACACAGGGGCAACAAGACTGAGCCACAAACAAAACTTGCTTCTCAGGATACATCAAGTTTGAACATCTGACATTGGTGTAACAGGTGAGAACATTGAGGATATGTATCTTGGTTGTAATTCTATTTTTCACATTTAGAGTAAAATTATTAGCTGTGCTATAAAGAGTAATTTATTCCTTGACGTGGGCTGGCAAATAATACTGCATATGCAGCAGCTGGCAGGGATCAAAACAAGTATCTCCAGTATAGACTTTGAAAGAAAAACAATCATCTAACTAATTTAGTTTAATGCTTCTACATGATGTGCGGGATGCATGTAACATGTTCGGCTTGTAGCATGGAGGGCAAGATTTCTTCATCATAATCCTGGGGACCCAATCCAAATGCTGCGTTTGCTTCAACTGAGCGTCTAATTAATTACACTTAATTGTGCTGCTGGTCGACATCTGACACTTTTGCTTAGTTCAGCAGCAGGTGTTTTATGGTACTAGCTGGTACAGGAGCCTCTGATGTCAGTCAGTGTTAGTGGCCTGTGATGAAACTCTGCAGAACACAAGCAATAGCAGTTCTTCTGATGTCCTCAGAGGGACGCTCACATAAAAAGAACTGCACAGCACTGTGTACTTTTGGGTCAGTGAGTGCGCAGGGCTCTTCGGCCTTGTAATTTCAGACCAAAGCAGAATGTGTATCCTCCCACTGCTAAGGATGACACGCATTACCTGAGTCGTACGCAGTGCTCGGATTCATTAGGGTACTAAAATAGATACTGGATTTCAGATAAATGGATGTCTTTTGTCACCCCCTATCATCTAACAAAGGTGAAATTCTCCGGGGAGATGCTTTTGTTGTTGTGTGGCTTGCCAGCTGATCTGTGCGTGGGATGGCCGAATCTCCACTCTGTTTTCTTTGTGCAGTTGTTTGCTGTTGCGGTGTGTGGAGTTAGGTGGTGATGCCGGACACAGTCCAAATCCGAGACCTCACCAGGGCACAGTGACCAGGTGCTGGAAATGCGACAGCTTACAGTGACGGTTCCCTGAAGGCTGTCTTGCATCTAAGCCCTGATTCTCTGTCGACTGTGTGGTTAAACTGTGAGGAGCAGCTAAGGTGTATTCCCGCTGTGTGATTCTCTTAGGCCTTGAGACCGCTGGCTTTATCAGAGCCTACAGATGAGCAGTATCGGACAGACAGCAGTGAAAAGACTTGCTGCCTGAGACACTTCCCTGAGCCAGTGTTTCCCAACCCAGTCCTTCGGGGCCCAGTCCACATTTTTGCTTCCTACCTGTGGAATACTGGCTATGCGCCATGAGTTGGAAACTCCTACCTTAAGCAGCCACCATAGCTTAATCGTTGCCGCTCTCCTGCCTTGTCTTCCTTGTGTTTTTGGTAAAAAGATAAACAACGACCTTTTGGATTGCAGGAGGGGACCTGGGATGAGCTAAAGGGAAAGTTTACAGTGAGGTCCCTCCATCCTGGTGGGGTGAAGTGGGTGCCCTGATCTGGCTTTGTTCCCTTCTTTGACTAGTATGCCTGAAAGGGCATTGTACTGTTCAGCTCTGATTGGGCTGGCAAATATTTGCTGTATCCACTGAAAGCCATGCAGATAATCCTGCTCCAACCCATGTGACTCTTCTCCTGAGCAAACACACCGTACGGGTCGTCTTCACTGGGCCAGTGCTCATGGGGGAGATGGAACGGCCTTATTTTATCTGTTTTTGTCCTTTAGTCTAGTATCATATTGGGCTCCTTTCCACTAAGGATTGGGTCCCCAGAGGTTCTTATACTGGCTACAGTTAGCTAATGCAGTTGTCAAGTACCAAAGATGTAGCTGAGACTCCAAATGAAGCCATAAACTAGTTTGGTCAGTTGTAGGGCTGAACAATTTTAAGAAAATATCGAATTGCGATTTATCTGACAGATATTGCAATTGCGATTTGATCTGCGATTTTTTTAAACTATATTCACTATGTGTATAAAAACTGTAAATCTGAACTGTGCTATACATTAATCCATTAAAGATAAGAATGGAAATACATTAATTGAATCCAAAATGTATTTCTAACAAAAGTGATATAGAACATACACCTAATAAACCATAGAACAATTCTCTAGCATCTAAGTTAATGTATTTTTACATGCATGTTTTAAGTGTCGCATTTGCAAAGATCGCTTGACCGCTTTTGTTACCCTTAGTAAAATGTTTCTGTAATTTCCCATGTACACAAGGGTCAAATTAGCAGAGAACAATGACGCATAAAACTACTATCACAAAAGCCGCAACTATGTTAAGTTAAAGTAATGAAAATAAAACAATTCCAGTAATAAAAACATTAGGGAGCTTCCAGATAACGCTGCTTGGACCCCTAATAATAGGACCTTTCTGTGAACAATCGCTGATCATGAATTAGGTAGGTAATTCAATTATGGCTCAGCAGCGGAACTGATATTTTTCTGCACTGCGAATGTAACGTTTTCCTTGGGTTTCACGTGTCTGTGGGTGTATGCACAGTCACTTTGGGCCACTTCTGATTGGGGAGCAGGACTGACACGTGAGGAGCACGACACTTCTTATTGGTGAGACTATCACACAAGGAGGATGGAATGAATTTGCAAAACTATTCTCATGACAATTTTAAACTCTGGGTCAGACATGCTGTATAATGCATGTCCTAAATTGCAGCCTTTGCGATTTACAAATTGCATTGTTTAAAATCGTGATTTCGATAAATCGTTCAGGCCTAGTCAGTTGGGAACTCAGGAGACGAGAAGACCGAGCAGTGCCATTTTCTCTTGTGGCTTTGACAGACCATGTGTACACTTTTATTTTGCCCAAGGTGGACTTGTCCAAAGGTTGTCAAGAAGCCAACTTATGCATACATGCTACTAGCCCAAGCTCCCAGACATGAGTGTCCAGTAACAAGTATTAACACAATACCAAAACACCATTAGAATCAGCATCAGAAAAGCTATTCAAATAACGCCAAAATAATGTAGTAGGAACCACATCTAAGAGCTAAATAACAACAGTGAAACCCTGCCAATGCCGCAGCCAACAATGGCAGAAAGCTGTGAAGGATGTACCCTTAACAATAAACAGTTAACAGAATTCCTTCCCTCTGATCTCTAATTTGGACCATGTTTCTGAAGGAACCCCAGGGTACTCACCCCTGTCTAAGTACCATGACCATGCTCTGTAAAATCTACTTTTCTCAGGCCCTGCGTGAGTGGAAGAGATACGCATCTACAGTGGCTACAGGAAGCTCACATCCCCCTCCATGGTGCATATCTCTGACGTTCATCGGCTGAACAAACACAGCCAACAAAATCTCAATCTAGAACATCCCATCAGGACAATTAAGGTCAACATCAGCATTCAGTTTACACTTAATCACCTTGTAGTATGGATAAAGCCTGCTCCACCCGGTACTATTTGCTTTTCAAAAATGACAGGACAATGACCGATATGTCCCCTACAGTTTACAAAGGGAGTTTAACGTAGAGGTCTCCCTTGGTCTGGATGTTAAATGCCGAGTGTGTCCATTCCAGTCTGTACATAACTGGGCCAGACAGTCAATTCACCGTGGAACAGTCAATGAGCCTTCAAGAGCTCTAGCGTCCACAGAGCCCAGATACCAGAGCATAGCCGTGGAGAATTCCGGTGCTCCTTGAGGGCAATGATTTATGGCTGTCCGTGCAAGTATGTTCAAAAAGCACACCGGGGCTAAAGCCCGTCTCTCAGACGAGCGTAGCACTGATGTCTCCACACTCATTACTCATGCCCTGCTCCCTTGATCCCGATGGCCATATAATCTACTCAGGATTTTTCTGACTGCAGTTATGGGTGAAGGCCGGAGATCGTGCAATCTTTCAGCACAGAGTCATGCCTATCTGTCGGGAAATTGCGTGGCAGGTTGACGGCAAACTCGCTGCGTTACATCCTAGCCAACGATCCATTTACCAACATCCGCACACCTTACGGGCTTGCCAGGGAACAGGAAGTCATACAAACTATGTAATTTCTGGTCAGACATGTCATAATACACATAATGGTACCTCTTGCATCACGCTAAAACATGATTGTGACACATTTGTGATATGCAGCTCAAGGGTGGGATTAAACCCCCCAATTCTGGAGATATGAGGTAATAGTCCAACCAACTGGACCACCATGGCACCCTAAATTAAATACATCTGCCCATATGTATTCCATCACTGGTATCCAGTATTGTGGTTAACCTGAATCCTATTCAATAAACCAGTGTTTCCCGAACCAGTCCTTGGGGATCCATAGACACACCACCTTTTTGCTCCCTCCCAGCTCATGGTAGGGAGCTGGGAGGAAGCAAAAATATGGACTGTCTGGCAGGGAGTTGGGAGGCAGCATAAACATGAAGTGACACTGCAATAAAGCGTAGGCTACAAGGCAGGGGAGACCCTGAATGGACTGAGTGTCCATCAACAAGGTTCTACTTTAACAACAAGTCATTCAGACCAACCTGGAAAACCTGCAGGTGCTTTTTCATTTCAACTTCAAGACATGTCAAACCACTCTTGTTCCCACCAAGCTACGCAGCACACTGGGATCAAGATCCTATGTAACATATTACATAAACAGTTTCAAGCTATTTATGCATAGGTAGTAAAGGTTATATGCGAGTCCCTTTCTGTGGGATGTTACGTAGGGTGACAAGATAATCCAAGTCATCCTTGACACTTTGTGCTAGGACGGGATTTGTAAATTATTTCAATTCGAAGGACCTGGATTTCACGTGCCGAGTTCTTGCTGTGTGCTGATTGGTCAGTCTCCTATAGTCATGCGCCCATCACTAATGTTAATGTGAAACAGCTGGATGAGTCTTTCAATCAAGGAAACAAGCCAGTCAAAACCCAAGAAGAACTGAACTATTTAGCCAAGCAAAGGAGCCTTTCAAGTTTAAAGTAGTTTATAAAACCTGAAGTAACTCTATGGGCCAGTCTCCCGGACAAAGATGAAGCATAGTCCTGTTACAATTAGTGGAAGAGTGTAAATCGGGCAGGCCTGAAACAATTAGTCCATGAATAAGGCAAACAAGCCTGACGAACAGGCGACCATTTTTCATTAGCAAATACACGCACACGTGCCCCATGCTCTGCGGAACTTCACACTAAACTCCTGGACACGCTTCGCTCGCCTCCTGCCAAAAAAATATCGTCAACGTGTTCGCTGTAGCCCATTTAATATTCCGCCAGCCAAAGACTGGGGAAATTATAAGTGTTGGGAATTCTAGCGTGGGAAGCCGGTATCTGTTTACCTAGGGCTGCGCGCAATAATGTCATACAGACAGAATGCAATAAAAATGAATACGCCGTCCTTTCATAAATCGGATATTGCATTAAATTTGGCCTCGATTTGTACCCTTCCGGCAGATAACAAACTCTGAAACACACCAACGCCGACTGCAGTAATACTCTAACAGGAGCACCTAATGGAAAACGGTCGGTGCCCACATTATGTAATGCCATTAAAAACGCTTAAATTAGCAGAACACCTTCGCTTTCTCTATCTTCCGATCTAAATAACACCTCTTCTGGCCACTAGGTGCCGCCCAAGTCATCAATTTAGTTTATTTCCCTGTTGATGGTTCCAGTTGCGGTCCGAAACACCCTGCTGACTAAATGCCAGCACCTTTAACAAAGATTATGATCAATTTTAATGAACGACTTTGGCTGAATATTCAGTCACACGCCTTGTGACATTCTCGTAGTTATAACGTCACGTAATGTTCGTTCTTTTCTTTTATATTCTCCAAAATTAAACATCTGCTCCGTTTTTGCTTAAAAACTTGGGACTGCGTATCTTGTAGTGACCTGTCAGGACCTTGTTATATATA
>JAODKK010000060.1:8015358-8030443 GCA_026774405.1 Petrocephalus microphthalmus | reverse complement strand
GTTTGTTTTGATCCCAGATACCTGATCACCAAAGTCTTGGCTACACGAATATGACTAAATGGTGTAGTTGCAACATTGAGCTGGATATATAAATAAGAAAAACCTAACTCATGTCACAATTTCTGGTTTCCTTCCATTGAATATTTAGGAGCTCTCATATGTAAGCATGAGCCATTCAAACCTGGCCACACACCCGCCCCCCCTTTAGGGCGCTGATGGGGATCTACCTGGATCGCGTTTAACCGTTGCGTTGTGCATTACATTACCATGCGAATGCGATTTGAATAACAGCCGCGGAAATGCGGCTTAAGATGGCAGGTAAAACAAAAAAAGCTGACATGGTTTACTTTTTTGTCGATTTAACTTAATTTTATAAACTTTAATGTTTCTGACAATGGATGTTTTGAAAAAAGGACAGATTACGGATTTAGCCAGCGTTTTTTTCATGATTTCAACGAGATATAAACGGAAATAGACTAGAAAGATACGTGCCATTATCCCCAAAGGGTTAACAGTAGCCTGATAAGCCTTAAGCGCCATTTTCAAAAGGAAGCGCAGAACCGAAATGCCGCGGTACACAAGGGTGTACCGGACCGTGTAGCGCGTGCCGAACGGTCTGGTATTTTACCGAGTACCGTTGCACCCCTACTGTCTATCCTGTTATATACTTTAGTAAAAAATATGCTTCGGGCACCGTATTATACTATGATCATCTGTTTATCTTTTTCCTTAATTTGTTTCCTTTTTACTTCCAATCCGGAATTATTAGTCATATCACCACAGAGGGATCTCAGTCAAAGCACAAAAGCATGTCTTTTTGAGAAGGGTGAAGACCAGCCCACTTCAGCCCCCCAGCTTCGCCATAGACATCGTCATGTAGTTTAACTTGCATGAAGAATGCTGTGATTCCCTCCATTCCGCCTATAGCCCTCTTACCGCCAGGTCGACAGCAGACTTCAGTGCAGGGCAACGGTATGGAGAGGAGCTCAGTCACCGTATCAGCCCGGAAAAACCACAGATCAGTTCTGTATTTTCTAGCATCTCCCCCACAAACCAAGCTCTTTATTGCGGGATGTTCCTAGCTTTCAGCTCATCCTCTCTCTTTCAAAGCATCCCCAAAAGAATACCTATATGGTCCAGCATGCCTCTATGACAGAGATCTAAGCAGTGATTGCTGAAAGGCACAACAGTCTTATCCAATTCACTTCTTTAGATATATCATCTCTATCTCCCATTTCGTCCCTTGGTCAACCTAAAGGTGCAAATAGAACCGTCTGGTAGCAATAGGCTGACAACAAGGTCTCTGTGCTGCCCTGACACCTGTCAGTGAGCTGGATAAGCCTGGGCCAAATGGATAAGTTGTTTAATTGGTGCACAGCTTTTGTCCAGTGCTGAGAGGGGTAGACGTTAGCACCCCCATTACTGCCCTCTCCTATCTCTCTCCCGCATGCGGATTGGGTCTGCCGATGGATTGATAGGCACTGGCTATTTTGGGAGGGTGAGAGGGATAGCCTGTGAATGGATCAGCAGATAAAAGGGACACTCAGCACTATCCCGACATTTTACCGTCCGTCCAATAAAGCTCTGAGAAATATGGTGCAGCGCTGCCCAGCACCGTGTGGAAATGGCTGCCATATTTCACCCCACCTCGCCGGCTTTATTTATCTTCCTTTTTGTACAGAGACAGGGGGGGCAAGAAGCCAGCGGGTCGCAGATTCCCTGAGCGCTTGGGTCCTCCTTCTCCGAGTCTGCAGCGGGCTCCCTTCCCCGCTAACAATCCTGCGATCGCAAGCTGGTACCCGGCACTAAAAAGGTGCCAAGCCAGCATCTTCCACATCGGAGCCCTTTCGCTTAAGACGATCAGCCTTGTGTTCTGCAGGGGTTCAACCCCCTCTGTTATACTGAAATTCAATGACACTCCTTATGTTTGGAATTACTTTTAGCGTCTATAGAAATATTAAAATGAAAATGACTTTTCCAAATTGTGTCAGCGGTTTAAAGCCTTCATTTTTATGATTCTGTTTTCTAAAAATACAAAGGATAACCGTATATGTCTTCCCATAAATCAACCATGTAAATGTCAGGAGCAGTTCTCACAATAAAAGAAAATGTGCCATTTTAACAGGAAATGCTAGAGCTTTGCCTAGAAATTAATTACAAAAAAGACATTATATTGGCTTTAGCTTGCATTTGAGGAGAATGGGCCTTTTCTTAGATGAATTAGGGCTAAAATATGTTTTGAGGGTGAAATATGTTTCGCTGCCATTTTCAGGATGTCTATAGAATGATGAGTTTGGTTAGGGTTAGGTACTATTTTCTGTGATTTGCTTGTTGTTCCTGCATATAGTTTACTTCTGTGCAGGACTGGCCAACAGCACAAGTAGCCATTTTCCTCTTTTAACAAAGGTTTGGGGCCCCGCTCCATTCTCAAGAAATGCGTGTGTTTGTGGGTGAATTTGGGCTTCCGGGTAGTTAAGGTGGTATTCTGCCTCGGCAGCCAGATGTTCCTCTAGGTTTATGGCTTACCAGGCGGCTGCCTCCTTAAATAGAGAGTAAGATTGTAGGTGGCAGGCATCAGGTCAGTCTGTTTCTGTTCCCATCATTTATATTGTGGTGAGTACCTGAGGGAGGCAGCGCGATGGAGAGGGAATGGTCTGCCTGATGGCAGC
The DNA here is from genome assembly GCA_026774405.1 of Petrocephalus microphthalmus. Classification (NCBI taxonomy): domain Eukaryota; kingdom Metazoa; phylum Chordata; class Actinopteri; order Osteoglossiformes; family Mormyridae; genus Petrocephalus; species Petrocephalus microphthalmus. Next base: position 8,027,774 of record JAODKK010000060.1, on the reverse strand, counting down.
AGCTCCGGTGCCATTAGAGAGACACACAGCTTCTACATGTTTCACAGCACAGGCTCCCCTGGACGGGCTGTCTGTCAGATTGAATTCAGTGCGACTCCTGGTCAGGCTGGGCGTCGCAGATCAAAGCTCTTTTGTTGCTCTGAGAACATATGATGGAAAAAAACGAATCAGACTCTCAGGTTGGAATATGGGAGACTTATTAAGGAAGCATAGAAGAGTACTGAATTGAAGATAATCTAGCTTTTCAGTTCCTCTCTCATCCACGATATCCATCTACGGTCTCTATGTGGTCTTCCCTCTACTTCCCATGCGGTGTTCCATTCCCCGGTTCCACATCATCGCTAAGCAACCAGAGCATCAGTCAGATGACTGAAAGGCTCTTTTTCATTACACGGGGCCTTTTGCTGCCATGCTCTTCCCACCAGCACCAATGCTCACACACAGATACGCCCAGAACTATGCATGCTGACTGCAGCACATCCTTCAGAGACGCAGACCTGCTTGCAGGGCTTCGGCCTTGTAGTTTGCAGCTCGCCACCCCCCCCCCATAGCAAATCATGCCCACCCCGGGGTGGAGGTAGCTACCTTAATGCGCACCATTAACATAGCAGGTGTCATCATGTATTTTGCAGGGATGTATACAGGGGTGGGTCCACAGGGACACTGACCCCAGCTAAAAGCCGATTGGCCACAAGAGTGCCCTTGCTCCTGTCACTCACGATTCAAAACATATCATTTGCCCCTTGACCTTTGTATTGGCATATATGCAGAGTACAATTTAGGCACCTGGGCTGCCATAACTTTAGCATAGGCAATGGAGAAGGGTACCTTCTATTTGTTCAGTCTGGGATAAGACGTTCCTAGGCCACAGTGAGGAGAGCACCTACCATGTTTAGTGTCGCTGCACGCGTGCGCTGCAATGGGGTGGGTAAATGGGGGAATTATCTTTGATGAGAACCTGCTGCTGGAGTCCACACGACAGCACTGTTTATTAGCTCTGTCAGCCGTTGGGCCTGCGTGGGCCCGCTGCGTCTGGATCTTGTTAAAATGAGATCCCGTCAAAGCCATCATGCAGGGGCAAGAGGGGCCAGTGCCCCCCCCCCCCCACTCCCATCCATGGAGCCTTGTCTTCTGGGTCTGCTGGCCCCCACCTTCAAAAGCCTGCAGCATCATGGAAAATTGGCTGCTGCCCCCCAACCCCCACCAACACCCCAGACTTGCGATGATGTCGAGTTATTACAGGCTTCTCCCACAATAGGGAGATTTTGTTAATTGTCCAAGTGCTGGCAGAGAGGCCGAGAGCAGGTTGCCGTGGAGACCAGTTCTACGAAGGGGCCTTATCAAAGAGCATCGTTTTGCCGGACAGTAACTGGAAAACACATCGGAACAAAAAAGAGATGAATGGTTCCTGAGATCATCTTTTCGTCGTGTTTAAGCGGAATGCTGGCCATCTTAGAGATTCACTGTCACGTCGTTCCTGTTTGTATCTTTTTACCTTCTCTGATTGGTCACTGAGGAAGAGGGCACTTGTGGCTGTGGGTTTGGTGACGCTGAGCGTTATCAGAAATGAGGGCTGGCTGGTTCTTCATTCCAGTGTACATGGGGACAACCCCTTCCGGACTTCTATGTCATATTTTGGACATTCTGCCAAGCCTTTGCTGTGGCATTGATCTCTTCTGTTGCAAGGTTTTTGACAGGCAAATACGCACACTCTCATACCCATCATGGGCAAGGATTTTATGCAACTCTTCAAGATAATCATAATAGGAGTTTTCTGGCAAAGTAGTATAAGCAAATGAGGGCGATGACAGCTTTTATTTATCATTATTATAATAATAATTATTATTTTCCTAAGGATTTATATTCGTTTTTAAAATGTGATTAATCTTCGCCTGGAAACCATGACCATCGTGGCGCAAAACAGACGGACTCAAAGGCTGGCATAAGGAGAGCAGAAAGGCGGCTTTATTAAAGCGAAACTAAAGAGGCTGGAAGGCAAATGAGATCACAGGTAGTCAAACGGGAAGACACAGGGAAGGGCAACTCAAAGGTAGGTGTTAGCAACAGGCGCGGCTCATCAGGGCCACGTTAGGGAGGAGACAGGAGGGTCAGACGGACGTGACGGGCAGGACGTAACAATGACAAGGCTCTGTATTGTTTTGTAGTTGCTTAGAAATAAAACCGCATGTATAATCTTACTGATCTGGCTGGATGACTGCACTACAAGTTATAAACATTTGGATTAGTTAACAGACCCTTGGCATGCAAGCTGATGGCCCCTTCAAATATATTTATATTCTCTTCAGCGTTAGGTTAGCTGCTCTTTGGCTTCTGTTACACTGCAAGTAAGTTCGGGATGAGACCGGTGGCGTACTGACTGCTACTGATTTTAAGCTGTGGTGAAACAGCTTCTGCTGGGAAAGTGGTGAGAGTGAATCTTGAGTTTTATGAGTGACATGGTACACAAACATTTATTCTATTATATCATCTACTCCTTTCTACTCCTATTCAATTCAGTTCATTTTTATATAGCGCCTTTCACAACAGAGTCGCCCCAAGGCACTTGACAAAGTGTCTGAAGAACTCCTGAGCTGGGAGGAAAAAGCCTGTGTGGGTCCAAGGTCGACTGGCTCGAGGGTATGATAGCAGCGTATGATAACATTATAGAAAACAGAGAAAATGGGCCTGCTTTGATAAACACGAGGTGCAAACTGTGGTCATGGTCAAAGGAAGGAAGCATGCTTGAGGACTGCTAGCAAATTTACTTTAGCTGCCAATCAGAAAGGTTTTAGCAAGACAGTAGGGATTTTTCATGAACAAGTCAAATATATTTAATGGAAATATTCACATTTTCACTTAAGCATTGTAATCCAGTATTGGGTAAGCAATTATGGAAGATGGATAGATGAAGCCAAAAGAACAACATCATCTGCAAACTGCAAAAATGCTTCCACTAGCTTTAATGATCATGAACATGAGAAAAGATGTAGCCTTGCTGGTGGCCCACACTGACTCTTTTGTGCCAAAAGTTGTCTATGTCCCAAATATTTGTATACTTCTCCTGCTACTGGGACCTGATACTGGGACCAATTATCATACAATATTGGCTGTGATACATATATATATACACACACACACACACGTACAGACCAGCATCTGTAGACTTACATATAGCATATTCACACAAACCCTCAAACAAGTGTACAATGGTGAATAGTTTGTTCCCTACTCCACGGTCAGGCCGGAATCCATATTGCTGTTCAGAATAATAGATGTTGCAGTGTGTAGATCCCATGGGCGGAACTGCTCCAAGGATGCTGGATACATAGCTGACTGACTTTGTGCCCTGACCCCAAGCTTTGCTCGCTCACCTGTGCATGTATGTGTCTCGTAGGAGAGCCAGATGAGATATATGAAAACTAAAGACATTCTACTTGTGCTTGTTCAATGGTGCATAGAACTGTAAGTAGATTGGACTGTCTGAATTTATCTACAATATCTCCATTTGGAACACACCCACTGTTCTCTAGTGTCCACCAGGTTAAAGGGTCTCTTACTGTGTTTCTTCCACCACTTGACAGCATTCTCATATTGGAGCATGCTCTCACTGTTGACTCACACAATTCAATTCAATTCAGTTCAATTCAATTCAACTCAATTTTATTTGTATAGTGCGTTTTCACAACATTACATTGTCTCAAAGCACTTAACATTATCCCTGCCCAAAGCCCCCAGTGAACAAGCCAGAAGCGATACTGGCACAGTAAAACTCGCTAGTGGGAAGAAACTTTGGGAGGAACCAGACTCAAAGGGGGAGCCCATCCTCCAGGGGCTGGCAGGGGAGGTCAAATGAACAAAATCCTAGTTTGTACTATCCAAATTTTAAAATTCCAGTTTAAATGTGGGGGAAAGGGAGATGATGGTGATGCTTCTGAAAATTCAGCTCACACCTCCAGAATAACTGCATGCCGAGGGAAGCTGGGAATGTAAATATGAATGGACCTTATGTTATGCAAAAGGTGGGAGACTATTAAGAGTCGCTTTGATCAAGGTGCAGCACAACAAACTTTAAGAAAGAATGTGGTTTGGCTGTTAATCTAGTGCCTTTTCTCCTCAGCACAAAATATTGTACAAAATATTGTGATGGTTTGGTTCCCCATCCTGAGTTGTTCCCTGCCTTGTGCCTGTAGCCTCCAGGACAGGCTCCAGACCCCCAAGACCCTGAATAGGACAAGCAGTCGCAGAAAATTCATGGATGGAAAAAATAAAATAGACCGGAATTTCTATCTGCAATTGGGGAATCCTTTGTCTATGTAGTATTGTGGCATCCTCTATTTTGTACCTTGCGCCATGACGTTGCCGTTTCTTTAAAAAATTTTAAATAAAAACTCTTGGTAGTGTTGAGATTGATCTGGTTTTAATTAGCATTCTAAAAACATTAATGAAAACACATCCTCTGTTTTCACCCAGGTGTAACTTGTTCTCAGCCTAATGTCAGACTTGGCAGCCCTCACAGCTGGCCAGGTGCTTCAGCGGCAGACGTGTGTTGAGCAGAGCCGTGCCCTGACTTCCGTGGCTTCCAAGGCTTCCCTTTTTCACACCCAGTTGTGGGGCTCCACAGTGCAGTAGCACGGGTGCCAGTGGTGGGGTCTTTACTACAGGAGACTGGCAACCATGTACAGCATTAGAGCAGCAAGCCGCAGGGCGTTTTGCCTGGTGCAGGCCGGTGCTTCTGGCGTGGAAACGAAGCCATCTGATGGTTTAGCCGGATCAGGGAGGTCAGCACCCTGGATAGCAGCTCTAGGCTAATGGAATGTTTGGGTAAGCTTTTATGGGCAGTCGCCAGCTGTGCCATAAGGGGAATTCAGACAATTCGCTGAGTGACTGGGGCCCTAAAAAATTTGGAACATAATTGGATTAGTCTGGGGTAGGGGCCCAATATGATATGCTTTCAAGGGGGCCAACATCTCTAGCGGTGCCCCTCTGGGTGGCACCTTACCTTTAACATAGCCATGACTGCTGCTGTGTGCCACACCAGGCAGAGCAGACCCCCATGTGGCCAGTTTGCTTCCAGAAAAGTCACATCGGGCCATCAGGCAGCCAGCAGCATTTATGGTGCACGTCTCGGACTCCCTGCTGATGATGGGTTCCTCCTGGCGAGCCGCGGAGACATCCGGGCAGGTACCGGAGAGCATGCCGAACGGGTTTAAAAATGGATACGGCGGATACATGGACAGAAACATGCACACACGCCCGGCAGGTCTTCATATCGGCATAGGGGGACGTAAAGAAAGTTCCATACAGTCTGCAGAGCTGTGGGTGGACAACGGAGATGAGCTGGGCGCACAGCAGGTCGCCGTGTGGATGCCGAGTGGGGCTTGGACATCGCAGGGGGTCAGCAAGATGTACAACCACTGCCTCCACTTCTCTATCTATCTGGCTCTGATTCATAAACACACCCCCCCCCACCTCCTCCGCGTGGGACATGCGGCACAGCTATAGTTCATGTCCTGTCGGCCTTTTTCCCACTCGCTCCTTCTTTGCCAGGGGGAAATATGACCAAGTGGGTCCTCGGAGCAGAACGCTGGGCCCGTTTCCTTATTGGGTCATGCGGTTTGACACACGCGAGGTACTTTCAGCGTCAATACGGCGTCACAGCCCACTCGAGTGAGGGCCGTCTCAGCCGCCCGCCCTTTAATCATGTCCAGAGCAGTGAGCGAATTAATATAAATATTTGATGGGCCAGGCCATCATGTTGTCTTCTGATGTCTTTTGTTCTGTACTTCACACTTTGGGGCCTCTTCCTATGGGCAGCACATCCAACTCAGTAACTCATAGTCGTTATGCGGAGTTATCCAGAAGGAGTGGGTGCTGGAAGTTGACAATTCTGTTACACGTAAAAATGAATGAGCTAGACGTCCGGCCCTCTTCAGGCTGCGTGGTCACATGGCTACATTCAGTGAATTCGCAGTAAAACTAAGCCCGCTTTCAGCTTTGCCTGTCAATGAAATTGATGAATGAGACTGATGGAACCTCATTGGCGACTCAGGTCGCATGGGCCCTTGTAGGCCGGCTAGGAGCAGTTCAGATGGGTGAACACTGCACTTTGTAATGAAAGGCATGCTGGACTTACAGTGAGGTTCACGCAGGGGCCTAGCTAGAAATTCTGCGCCCCCTGACATAATATCACCATGGCACCCCACCCCTTGGGTTGGTACCCATGTATATGTAATTTTCAAAGGGGGGTAGATTGTGCCAAGTAAGCCCAAAACAATTGATATTTGGGCCCCTATAAGGTGCTGTGGGTGGGTTGAGGCCCCCTAAATCTGTCAGGGTATCCATGGCCCTCTGACACCCCTAGGTTCACAAAGATCACGGTCTGCTTCTTACCCAGGTTAGTGGTGAGGTTTCTGCCTCTCGCCCCCTGGTGGAGTACAGTGGGATAGGTGAACCATTTTAAGGGCCTATGCGGTGCCAGGGGCTGAAGAGCCCGCCGTTGCTTCCTGAGCCCATCCGCTCACAGTGCCGAGACACGCGAACACGTGCGGCTCCCCGCAGCACCACCTGTAACCAGATCCAGCTCCCAGGCCGTCACTCCGACTGAGTGGGCTATTAGAGGCTCAGGCTCTATCAAACCCAGATGTCCTTCCACTGTTTGTATAAAGCGGTTAATAACTCAAAACGAAACCCTTATAATTCAGGCAATATTGTGCTTTGGACAGCGGTTTACCGGCTGTCTAGTTTGTATTAACCTAATGGAAAATGAATGATGTTATTAATCAAGTAGGGAGGGGGCTGGCAGGCATGCCAGGAGAGGGAGATGGGGGCATGGGAACACTCCGAGCCGGCTTTTATGGCTACCTCCCTCTCCACTCTCTTTTTTGTCTGTGTTCCTCATCTGCCGCTATTCCTGAGTCAGGAAGTTCTGCCAGCCAGTGTATCCATATTACAGAGTCAGTCACGGTCTGAATCACGGTCTGGTATACAATCCGAGACAGCGGCAGAGAAACGGGTCAGATACATCAGCTCTGCCCCAACCAGAGTTTGCCCTCAAATGCAATGAGTCTACAAGGACACGATCCGGCTAGTCAGCTCCATAGAGAAACCGGTCTGTTTGCAAGACTCTACATCATAACATTGTCCTTCAGTACAGTACAGGACTGACACTCTACCCCTCATTTCAAGGCAAATTGCAAGCTTTGCCTTTTTTTTTTCTTATAGAGGAGATCTTATTTTCTTCACCTTCACTTTCGTGTCATTTTCCGGAAGGTTCCTGGTGAATCTTTCACGAGTTTTGTGGGTCGGGGCTTGGCACATGCAGTCACTTGAATTTCATTCGAGGTCTTGGAGATTCATACTCGTGGCCTCACCAGCCATGCACTCCATGGTGCATGCTGGGTAATCCTGCGTGGGTGCCGCGATTGTTCATGCGCTTTCCAGGGCTACACACTGATCACATGTATTTAGTACCATACAGTGGGCGTTCATGGACTTTTGCATTTCCCATTTTCCTCCACAGCCTGTAATTTGCGGTGCTTCAAAAAGGTTCTAAAGCGTTAGCAGCACTGTATGACTCATGAACATTGTAACGCTAAAGGTTAGCTATAGATGTTACTGATTTGAGCTGTGAGCTGCGGCTACAAGCCACCTTGCTGCTTATACCCACAGAAAGCTTCTGTAGAGACACAAGTCCAGTTCCTTTCTATGCAGAACATCGGCTATCACCGGGATTCCCGAGCAGGGCCACCTGTCCACCTGTATGAACGTCAACAGGCAACTGAAAAATCTTACTGTTCATAATCTAGGCAGAAAAGCCTCTCTGCTAAACAACCAACTGAGTGTGACTAATTAGCAGTGACCGGCATCGGTCATGGCATGCCGAATGCTCTGGGTGCTTTAGTTCTCTTGGCTTCTTCGGAAGCTTAAGCAGACGGACCATCGCCACCCATATCTCAGCGCTGTTCTTTACACACGTGAATTCGCAGGCTAACAACTCCCACGCGCGGCAGTGCAGATGTGCGTCACGGTGCCTGTTTAAGGTGAGTTACTGTCTTTAAGAGATCTACAGTGGGAGCAGCTCCCCAGGATGCCTGCAGGACCGTGCTGGGCATGTGCCTGTTGGAGGCCATCTGCCTGGGTCTGCCTGGAGCCAGGAGAGAGCACTTCCACCTGCTGCTGTTTTCCCAGTGCAGCCTCCCCTTCCATTCACTAGGTTTTCATTACTTCCCATCCTGTTATTCTGTCGCGGTCCCTGTGACGGGGTGGAACTTGAGACCGTGTGAGTGTTTAACATCTGATCTCCGTGGGCATTTGGAACACTGAGTTTATTCTGCCTTAGAATTCAGACCGCTAAACATTTAGAATGCTCTGTCTCCTTTATCATTTTTAATCCATTCAAGAGCTCTTGGTTTTTTTTTTTTTGCACGAGTGTAATGCTCAGGCTTCGGTGTGTACACTTGGAGTTTCCAGTTGCATAAAACAACTTATAATAGTCGCTGAAAGTAAACTAAAAAAACTTTAGCCATTAGTTGTCAATGGTTTTATTAGATCAACAACATAGTGTAACTTTAAACTGGATGTAGTATTACATTTACTTACTTAGAATTTATTTTAGAATTATTTTATTATTATTTTATCATTATTATTTCATTTGAAATTAATATTTCATATTAATTTACATACACAGACACAAAGTTGTATCCGATACCTAGCTATTTTAGAAAGACCATCACCTTAAAAATAATTTAGTCTATTTTAGTAATTTTGATTTTTTTTGGACTAAAGGTGTATTTTTCGAAAATCTAAAACGTCACCTGTTCCCCCTTTTGACACAGCTGTCAGCTTCTTTGCAATCCAGTTTCTCTGATGCAAAATGCTTTATAGCAATGTTTACTGAATCGCCCGTGACTGTTGTGCTACAGAAATACTACACAATTACGTGTCTTTAGATGTAGAGAAAACATAACTGCTACTTAAGCGATACGGCGCTCCTGTTAAGCATTTCATTTTCCTTTAGTTACTTATAATTACTACAGTTCAAGTGCTTTTCTGGAATCCAAAACATTATTCTTGTTGAGCTTTGTGTCAGAAAACTAGTTTGTAAAGATCCATGCTTTATTCACTGAACATCTCAAGTTTAAGGGAAAGGGGTGTTTATGAAACTCATAAAAACTAAATTAAATACTACTGTAACAATTAAAGATAATATTGCAAAAAAAAATAACGCAAAATATTTGTTTAGATCTCTGGGGCTTTTAGCTACTGGCAGACCCAGAACATCTCAGTGTCCTCCAGATTCTTGTAGATGTAACAGTGGCTGACTTTCCCCTTTTGTCTCCACAGCTTCATCTTAGTGTTTGGCTGCCTGGTTCTATCCGTGTTCTCTACCATCCCTGCCCACCAGGACCTCTCATCTCACTGCCTCCTAATCCTGGTAAGGCCCCTCAACGTATCTGCTCAGTATCTGCGCTTAAATGAGGGCGTCTTTCCACGTGCCTGTTCCGAATCTTTTGGCTAGTTTTTTTTTTCGTCATCCCTGGAGCAAGGTAGATGAACTGTGGTGCATTTTTTTTTTTACTTGCTGAGAGGCACAGTACTTTATGGAAATTACACACAGATGTAATGGGAGTTATGCTTGTAAAAATAGCCCTAAATGATATATTTAATAAAAGTAAATTGTGCTGCAGAGAACAGGCCAGTACCGTGAGTCATAAACCATATATACACCGACATTTCATCCATGTTTAATTCAAAATTTATCTTCAAAGCCTAACGGACCAATCCCAGGGGCTGAGGCAGAAACGTGCGATCCGGCCCACAGGAGGTGAATCATAGGGTCACCGGCCCAGCTGTGCATTTTCAGACGTCGGCGCCCCCGGGGGTGGGCCAGAAGAAAGGCATTCGGGTCAGCCAGAACTTCCAAATGGTGTCCAAACTTCTCGGGTCATGGCAGCTTCTGTCACCACCTGAGTGACGGATGCGCTGGGGCAGCGGGGATCGGGTGTACCACACAAAAACAGACACCGGAATCGCTCTCCTTGCGGAGGGTAGTATAACGCATTACAGCAATCGCAGATCAGGGGCTGATCTGACCCCTTAGAGTAAACAGCATTCGGGACTGCCTGCTGTCTCACTACACACTGCACTGCGCTAGATCATCGGTGCGAAAGGCTTCGCGTGAAGCTTGCAGATTGGTGAATGAGACCTGAAGGATGTCTTTAATGGGTAACGGGTGTTGAAAGAAAACAGTGACAAAAGGACCTGCAAACATATAAAAATTGCACTATCGTTTAACTAAATAACGTAAACTAACGTACATTCAAAAGTCATTTAGAATTTTTCCAGAACAAGAAAAGATGAGTTTCAGGAGAAAGTTCTTTCACTTTGCGCCTTCAATCGAACCCACTACCATGGATGCTCCAGATACTCAATTAACCTGAAGAAGGACAGTTTTATTGCTTCTTTAACCAGCACAATAGTTTTCAGCTGAGCTAACATTATTTCAAAAAGGATTTCTAATGATCAAATTTCCCTTTTTGAGTGAATAACGTAGATTATCAAACACAACATCTCACTGAAACACAGGACTGATGGTTGCTGATAGTGGGCCTCTGTACACCAATGTAAATATTTCATTAAAAGTCAGCTGTTTCCAACTACATTTACAACATTAACAATGTCTAAACTGTATATCTGACTCATCTGAGGTTATTTTTATGGAAAAAAAATGTTTTTCTTTTGGAAATTAGGAAGTTTGTAAGTGACCCCAAACTTTTGAATGGTAGTGTATATCTGTCACTAACATATTTATGCTTGCAGTTTATAGGTTTCTTGAGATTAATTACAATATTTTTAAACAAATTAAAACTAATGAGAAAGGAGAGAAGCTACATTATAATTATTAATGGTTAGTTCAGTCCTAGTCCAATGCTCAATCAATCCCATCGTGCTTCGCAAGTATTGTCTATGATCAGCCCATAAAAGACAATAATTCACCTGAACATGATCCCATGGGTACCATGATGACAGAAGACCTTCTCTCCTTGTTTAAAAACTTGCCCCTGTTTTGTATCGATTCTCCATCTTGTCTGTATTGATTTCCTGTTTGACTGCTGTAAGGGATGAATGTTCCGCAAAGTGCGTTTTCTGTCTCACGCTTTTTTGCTAAGCCATTGGAAACATGTGCGGAAAGATGGCCAGCCAGGCTCCGCACTAAAGGTCAAATGGAGGGGTCAAAGGTCACCATATCATGGCGATGTGACATCTTGTGGGCAGATACCAGGAGGCCTTTTGGGATGTATTCCCAGGACTGGCAGACGCCGCAGAGATCCGACGGACACCTCCATTCCTTTTCCTGTCCATCCTGTTCCACGGGAAGAGCATTATTAGCCGGGGCAGGAAGTGGGTATCATTACCAGCAGCCGTAATTGGGTGTAGCCTGCCGCGAAGCCGCGGGGATCCAGTCAAAGAGCGGTTGAAGCATTAGAGAGTTTGAGGGCCTGTGTCAATGATGGATAAACATGCCGATAATTCTATTAACGAGGGAGGGCAATTAGCCCCCTACAGGGCCATCGTACGGGGCCCCGGTGTGAGCAGCGGTGAGCTCGGGTGCCAGTGCTCATTTCCACTTTCTCATTGGCTGGCACCCCTTCATGGGATTTGTCACTTCCTTTTCACGGATGGAAAAATGGAAACCACCATGACCCGTGGCAGGAGAGGCAGAGGGGGACCTCAGGGGAGTTGGGCCAAGCCATTTTTATTCTTGTGGTTGAGAGCAAGCTTTGTAGCAAAAGGACAGCCACCCATAGGTGTGTCTAAGGACCTGGGCTTAAAGGCCTCGCTCAAGGGCCCACAGGTGTGCCGAGGCGGGGCTTGAACTGGCAACCGAAGGTTTAGCCGGGTGTAGCTCTGTTCGCAGTATTTCTTTCCGCATATCCCTTCTTGCTTTCTCTTGAGACACTCATACAGTTGAGAATGAAGCTTTGGGTCTTAGTGCAGGATCAGGCCTTTTATCAGGGCCCCCCGGAGCATTTCGGGGTGTCGTGTGGCCTCGCTCCGCTGAGCCACACACCTCCCCCCAATTAAGCGCCAAAAGTCAGATTCCTGGCGTGAAAGCTGGCTTTCAAGAGGGCGGCTGCAACGTGATCTGCCATATCCCAGCCGCCACTGTGCTGTCAGAGTCCTCATGGCAAACTGTTCATTCATTAAATCAAAGATAAACAGAGTTAATTGGACAGGGCAGGTGTCGAGTGTGTTAGTAACAAATAAGGGCACTCGCTGAGAAGGCGTCAGGATGGTTGTAGCGTTGGTTCTGCCCAGTGCGGATCAGCATATTAGGCCGTGAGTCGTTGGAATGCATGCTCCTGGAAAGCCCAGGGGGCTAATGTGCTCCATCGACTACGGCCCAATTGATCCCT
>JAODKK010000060.1:7995277-8010662 GCA_026774405.1 Petrocephalus microphthalmus | reverse complement strand
AGTAACCTAATTAGAGAGTTGCAGCGAAAACCCGCATACACACCGGCCCTTTGCGGATAAGATTGGCTACCCCTGCTGTAGACTGATCCCCCTCCCTCTCTATACACAGACATCATTGTGCTAATTGCCTCAGTGGCTGTGGTGTCGGCGGGCAGCCAGGGCAACATCTTCGCCACGTCTGCTCTGCGCAGCCTGCGGTTCCTGCAGATCCTGCGCATGGTGCGCATGGACCGGCGGGGCGGCACCTGGAAGCTACTGGGCTCAGTGGTCTATGCCCACAGTAAGGTAGGTGCACAGTAATGTAGGTAGGTCTACACTAAGGTAGGTCTCCAGTAATGTTAGTGCACTGTAAAGTAGGTAAGGTAGGTGCACAGTAAGGGAGGTTCATAGTAAGGGAGGTCAATAATAATGAAGGTGCACTGTAATGTAGACTCAGAGTAAGGTGCCTACCATAGTATGGTAGGGTCCACAGTAAGGGAGGTCCATAGTCTGGTCGGGTTCAAAGCAATGAAGGTACAATATAAAGTAGGCAGACAGTAAGATAGGTCCACAGGAAGATAAGCCCACAGTAAGGTGGACCCATGGTAAGGCAGGCTCACAGTAAGGTAACCATACTTTAAGGTGGGCCCACAGTAAGGGAGACCCACAGTAAGGCAGACCTTTCTCTTGCTAAAAGGGCCAAGCAGAAAAAATGGCTTTGATCCTACTACAGTTTTTAGCTCGTACCAAAATACCATCATGGTTTGTGATGCAGAGGGCATTGTGTCTGCTATGGTTGTTGTTTGCTTTTGTCCTCCTTGTTTCTGCTCGGGATTGTTGGTCATTGGCTGGGGGGCTCATTGCACATGTGGCTTCTCCTGCAGGAGCTCGCCACGGCCTGGTACATTGGCTTCCTCGTTCTCATCTTCTCCTCTTTCCTGGTCTACCTGGTGGAGAAAGAGTTCAACACGGAGTTTGCCACGTACGCCGACGCTCTGTGGTGGGGCACGGTGAGTGCCTCTCCCAGAATCCCCCAGTGGCGTCACGCAGTGGCTTCTTCTGCCCCGTTACTCATGTCCGGCCAGGAGCCTGTAGGGATGCGGTGGGGTTTATAAAATTTCCTGCAGATTACACGTAGGTCTGCTTGCGACACAGTCTGCTTGGCTCTGTCCCGCGGGACACAAAACAACATGGCAATCCTCAAAACACGCTCCTCAGAAGGTTTTTGGGACCCTCTCAACCTCATTCCCTTTTTCAATATCTCCTTCTTTCCCTCTAAATGTTTATCCTAGGAGAGTTTCCATGAAAAATGTGGTGCGTTGTGGAGAACTGGAGGGAACTCTCTGTCTCTCGCTACAGGGGCTGTCAGAGGAACTCACTGTTGTTCTCAGACTACTGTGTATTGTAAAGGTTGCTATTCCAGGCAATAACATACAAATTGTGATGGTTTCGGCAAAGAGTCACATTAAGACAAAATGACTGCTGCTGTCCTCAAACTACCCTCAGTCACAGGCCATTCCTTCTACTCAAGTGGCTCTGTAATTCAGTTCCCATGACAGCACCAGGTTTTCTATAGATATGTAAATACTGCATTATAATAGTTGCGCCATGAATATGTATTAGTATGCCCTATAATGCAGGGCATGTAGGTTCATTATAATAGCTTTATTATAATAGCATTATAATATCTGGGAGTATTATTTATTCGATACTTACACTAGCAGCTACCACTGTGTGTAATACAGGCGCAGAGGGTAGCATGTACTGTAGCACGTTTTAAAGCTTTCAGGTTGACAGCAGGTATACATCGTACAAATATTGAGCTTTTTGACAAATGGTCGATTGTTTTTGTTGAGCTTTACGTGTCCCCAGTTGAAGGAGTCGCCTGGTGCTGTTTTTTCCCCTGGCTCTTTGCTCCGTCCGACCGTAGCAGACATATTCAGCGAGTTTGTGTGATATCAGGGAGTTTGAATGACACAGCGCTTGGGTACACCTGCCGAGTACTGTCATGTGACTTTTCCGATCAGGCTCCTGTCTGACCTGACAGCCGTCCGACACGCTTACAGGCCAGATTCCTGATCCGGTGTAACGCCGTGCTCCCGGGCTGCAGGCCCTCTCAGGGACCTGGCTTCCGAGTCGCGCCTAAAGGCCGTTCTCAGCCTCTGTTTTCTGACAGGCTGCTCGCTTTTACTGGGGGCTGCCCAGTTTGTTTTGGCATGCTCTTTATTTGACAGAGAACCTGAGACTCCCATTTATTAGCGAGGAGTGTACATGTGGTTTCTCAAACCACATCTCTTTTCGTCCAGACCAAACAGGCAAACAATCAAATGGCTGAAGGGTTGTAATGGAGCAAGCCAGTGGTTGCCTGGAGATACTTATTGTTTTAATTGGACAAAGCAATAGTGAAATTGCACTGGGGAACAAAAGGAATTGCATGCATGGGTAGCTAAATTGCTGGTCTTAAAACTGTCCGCATTTCTAGGTTTACAGTAGTCCTCTGGGTTCGTTTTTCATTTGCTGCCAGTAATATTCTGTGTTGTCTACAGACAGTTTTTGTCTCGAGTTAATGTGTCATGTGTTCGCCAGCATTTCCGGTCCAAGGAAACTGATTTGCTGTTACTGCAGTCTAGCACATGCCCTCGTCAAAGAGCCACGAGACTGAGGCTATTCCTACAGAGGTACTGCTGTAGGTGACTCTCTGATGAGTGCTGCTGCCCCTAGAGGTGATTCCCAGTGAAATGCGCACAAACACTCAGATGAGCTTAGTGTAGTAGCGCTATCCCACAAGTTCAGTTCAGTTTCCAATATGGTCACTATTAATATGGTCATGCCACTGCAAGTCGATTTCAGGAAAATGAAGAAAATGTGTGACTACGTGGGTTAGGACTTATGCTTGTGATCGGAAGGTTACTGGTTCAAATCCCGTGGTCGTCAGATTGATTCTACTGTTGGGACCTTGATTAAGGCCCATACCCTCAACTGCTCCTTGGAGCTGGCTGGTCCTGCTTTCCTGAATCTTATTTGCTTAGGATAAAAGTGTCTATAAATATGTAAATGAATAAGTCACATAAGAAATGTTCACATACACAGAGGAGGTTCAGCTAACTGCTTTTTCTTCTCAGATCACCCTCACCACCATTGGCTATGGGGACAAGACTCCGCAGACGTGGACAGGCCGCCTGCTCTCGGCCGGCTTCGCCCTGCTGGGCATCTCCTTCTTTGCCCTCCCTGCGGTAAGCGGATGTCCGAGCTGGGCCCCAAACCCCATGGCAGCCCTAGCCGTCGCCTTGGTTACCTAGCAGGATGGTTACAGTGATATCGCGGTTCTGCCCGCAGGGGATTCTGGGATCGGGGTTTGCTCTGAAGGTCCAGGAGCAGCACAGACAGAAGCACTTTGAGAAGAGGAGGAACCCAGCTGCCAGTCTTATTCAGGTAAGCAGGTTCCCACCCCAGCTTCACCTGTATAATCACACCACAAATGCCAGCCAATGAAATCCAGGTAATATGCCATTTCTGATGCAGGTTTGCATTGTCATTTGTGACAGGTTCCAGTCCGGTTTTGGCTCCAAACTTAACTATTATTTTGTTACTGCTATCCCATCCACAGTGTTCCCCTGCCTTGGCCTCATGCCTCCTGGGTCAGGCTCCAGGCTAACACCCTATACTGACCCTGACCCTGTACTGGATAAGCGAGCTCAGAGGACAGATGGAAGATATTATTGCTGACAAACGCTACATTAACCCTTAATTTACCTTTTTCTCCCCAGCACACTCAGTAGGCCTCTTCTATCTGTTTCACCTCCTGCTAGGATTTAAGCTCAGTGTGTCTTCTTGCCCCTTTTGTTCAATTTAGCCGTTTCAATTTCATCAAGGGGGAAAAAATATATTAAGGAAATGTTTTGAAACCCGGGATAGGAAGGAACCCAAAGCTAACATTTTCTGAGCAGCGGGAATGTTTCGGACGAAAAGGATTCCAGCACAGCAGAGTGTCCCAAAAGACAGATCTGGAGGGAATGAGCGTGTATTTGTCAGTGGTGTGTACTGTTCCTGTCATGTGACGTCCATTTAAGCAGCAGCTGAGCAGCCCTGGAGCATGATCAGTTTGTTAATGAATTGAAATGAAAAGCCCCCCTGGCTCCTCTAGTCCAGTGCTTCCCAACCCAGTCCTCGAGGTCCACATTTTCACTCCATCCCAGCTCCCAGCCAATCAAGAACATCAAATACCCGATATGGGTGTGTTGGGAGCTGCGAGGGAACAAAAATATGGACTGCTGGGGGTCTCCAAGGACAGGGTTGAGACGCACTGCTCTAGTCAGTCGTATTGGTAAGTGGCGTGAGTGTGACTCCATGTGTTTTCCTCCAGTCTCGTTTCACTCTGGTGTGTTTTTTCCTCCCTCCAGCCAATCAGGAGGTGGGGAGGAGCTTGGCAGGTGTCCAGCATCTTTTGGGTGTCCTCCTCATTGTCCAATAATCAAGCTTGCTCTCCTCAGGGCCCGGACTGTGGTATCAGGGGCAGGAGAGGTTGTGGGTGTAATCTAAGCCTCTTTCATAAGTCGAGCCTAGATTTGGCCATGTGGTTTTGAGGTCCACAAAGAATGACGGTGAATGAGAGCTCCGCAAAGACAATTGTTTTAAGATTAATAAAGTAAGCGGCAAGAGCTAGTAGTAAAGTCCTTTAATTTTGGAATATATGAGTCCTTAATATTTGGCTATTTGGTAGCATCTTTACCCGCACTGAAGATTCTCCATGTGCACATATTCACTGATTTCACTCCATATTAATTTTATTTGTTGTTCAAATTCCTGACAGGTGCCGTTGTCATTAGTGAGATTCTGAGGTTGCTGGTATCTCTCAGTATACATAATGTCCATATCATCCACCAGTGTATTCACTAGCAAAACAGTTGCATCTGGTCATTTGAATATCCAGCTGTTTAGCCCCATTCACCCTCATTCAGTCTGGCCTTTTCATTGGCCTTGTTGGGGGGGGGGTCAGTCAAAGGTTTGGGGCTCATCTTAAGAAAGAGGTTTATCTGCTTCTGCTGTGGGCCTGATCCCTTGACCTCTCAGTCTGACTTCAGCACCCTGCAACTGCTCTGTGTCTCTCCCTCTGCACCAGGCTGCATGGCGCCTTTATTCCACGGACGGAAGCCGGTCGTACCTGAGCGCCACCTGGCAGTACTATAGAGGGGTTCTCCCTTCACTCAGGCATGTACGATGCTCTGACTGGACCGCGACACTCCGACTGTATCTGTTTTACTAATATGCACCTTTTTGTTTTGTTTTGTTTTTGTTCGTTTGTTTTTCTTTCGTTTTGTAACATCCCCCCCTCCCTCTGGCCTTGTTTTAATTTCCCTGTTTCACTCTTTTCTTTCTTTTTTCCGTTGCCCCGTATCTTCCTTCCCGAACCCCTGGTGTTGTGTGTTCTTGCGCGTAGTGTGTTTGGCGTAATTATGCGGCTGATGAGAACTCGGTTTCCATTGCTACCTGGAAGCCTCATGTGAGGGCCTTGCATTCCTGCAGTCCTACACAGTAGGTACCCCCTGTGGCAGCTGCTGTGTTCCATGTCTGTGGTCCTCCAGCTCTAACCTGCTCCGCCGTTCTGTCTGTCTCAGAACAATGCACCCAGTTCATCTTCAGTTTATCTGATCTCTGTGGACCAGCAGTGAGATAGGCCATTATGTTTACGTAGCCTTTTCTAGGGAACACAACACAACAAAAGGCAGGATGGAATAGGTCTGCATTGCTGTGGATATGGAGCAGACCCTGTCCTAGGGATTCTGTGTTGGTCGATCACCTAAGGGGATCACTTGAAACTCTGCCGTCTGCTGGCACGATCTGAGCTCAAGACCTCCTCTCCCACACGAGTTGACTTGCTCGAGTTTGGCAGGCCAGCTGTACTTCGTACTCATCAGATTCAGAGCGCAGCTGCTGTGTTAGCAGTATTATGCTGTTTCATAGGGACATACTTCCGTATGTATGTACAGTGTATTTTAGGGGAGCCTTGAGGAAACTCAAGACAGGCCGCTGACACTGGCCTGTGCTAAAGTCTTCTAAATTAAACTCACAAAGGACATGTATAGGACCTTTGGGTACCTGCAGGGCATATTCTCAAACACAAAGATTCTCAAGCACATGGACTCTAAAGCTCAAATGTCCTGAAGCACAGAGAAATTCTCAAGAGTTCATCAAACACAGATTCTCAAAGACAGAGATTCTCAAACACACAGTTCCTCAAACAGACATTCTCAAACAGAGATTCTCAAATACAGAGCAACAGAAATTCTCAAGCACATAGACCGTAAAGCACAGAAATTCTTAGATACAGAGATTCTTCTGCAGAACTAAGATCAAACTGCACCCTATCGTAGCTGTATCTCTCTCCCTGTCCCGCCTGCTGTTGCCAGTCTCTCCCCAATAAGCCAGTCAACAAGCTGTCCTGCATGTTTGCTTCCTGTCGCGGTGTTTGCCTTGCAGAACTAGTTGGATCTTTGGCTATTTTCCTTTGGTTCTTGTGCGCGACAGTCTGCCTGCTTCTTTATTCCCTTGTTTACTTTTGACTGTGCAGTCACAGGCGATGGCAGTGACCTATCGCAATTTATCTCTGTCAGTATCACCAGGCCAGTTGTGTGTCTGTCAGTGGCTGTGTGGTTAAGTCAAGAATTAATCCCATGATGTTTGTCCTTTCTCTGTCATTTACTAACCCCTGAAGGAAAGACCAGGGCGACAACTCCAACAGGTTCGTAGTGCTATGTTATATATCCAACTCTACAAAGTTACTTACGTTATATATCCAACTCTACAAAGTTACTTACGTTATATATCCAACTTACTGCTTACTGCAGGTTACTTAGATTTTTTTGGTCTATTTTAACACATTCAGTTGACTACCTGTTCTCTGATTTGTTTATAATTTAGTGAATGTCACCTTAGACTTTATTGATTTTGGTGTTGAAACAAAAATGTGTTTTAGTGGACTACAGGATTAAATGAGTATAGATTATGAATATGTCATTTATATGAGGGTGATATATATATATGAATATAGGTGCCCTTTTGTAGATTTGACATTTTCACAGGAGTTTTCAGTGATGATTGGTTTTCGGAGGGAGGGTCTGATCTGTAGCCCGAAGAGTAGCCAGAGAAGATGGGGAGGAGGGTTCAAGGCGGCTGTCCATGGAGCGGCCCAGTCCTGGCAGAGGGACGGTCGGTCATTCCCTGTGCCCTGTCATTTACTCTCTTGGCGTGTCGCCCTCTGTCTGCACGGAGGGACAACAGGGCTGGCCGGGGGTGGCATATGTCAGTCCCTGGTTTCCAACAGCAACCGCAGTGAGGCGAATCGGCACGGCGTAGCGGCATACCGTGTGGCACGTCCCCTGGCGTCTTCGTGCATCGCCCCAAAGTGATCGGCTCATTAAGGAATAGCCCATATATGGAAATGCTGAGGTACCAGATCCCTGGGCGCTAAGCGACAAGTTGGAGTTTAGTCCCGCCCCCCTGCAGTACAGCAGATTATGCTGTAAGTTCGCTAAGGGCTGCTTTATTTAAACCAACCTCTTGCCTGCAGAGAGCAGGCCTCATTATCTGGCCCTTCAGTGGTAATAAGCATATCGCGTCATTTTATGTTTTCTCTCAGTTCCATAAAATGAGCTTTTGTTGAGCGCAGCCTGCGCTCAGAAAGAAAGGAAGCTGTGGATGGGATAAAGGCAGAGGCTGAAGGCATAGTGCTACCTGCTGTGGGGACCAGTTGGGGAAGCCTGATCTTCTGGAAAAGCAGTGGATGCCATCATCCCTGGGGCCTGAATGATTTCTTCGTCTTCTGGTGCGTTAGCATCGTTGAAGCCAGTGATGTCAGGGACTTGCACTCGGATTCAGCAGAAACTAGGGAGAATGCCTGGAAGGAGGATGAACGTGCCTGATGAATAAAGTATATGAGAAGAAGGAAAGAGGTCATGTGATTGATGGCTTTCTGTACCATCAACGGTTACAGAGCAGTGGACCAGTAGCAGATCTGCGCTTCTTCAATAGATCTGCAACAGCTGATAGGCATAGATCTATATGTCCGTCATGGAATAGTAAAGTCCAGGTCCAGGAGAAATTCTTTATGCCCTTTGCTGACATAAAGGAGAGGATCCAGGCTAGATCTTTTTGTCCCCAGTAGGCATAATGGAGAGGTAGTTCTCTGCATCCTAAATAGATCTCTTGGAGTGTCTCTGAGGCAGGTCTGTGTGCCCTCAGTAGTCATGGCAAAGTGGACCTGGAATATATATTTTTTTCACTATCATGTCAAACAATGAGTCTGGACAAGGGCAAGCAAGGATGAACCAGACCGGATTAATCTGTTTTCACGCCGGTTTAACGTAGAAGTATTAGCTAAATTAAAAATAGTCCAACTGGTCCATTCTCTGGGGAGAGCTCAGCCAAAAAGCACCAGATTTTTAAATGACAAATAGTGCAATGCATCTCATTATAGGGAGTTGGAAAAATGAGAGCCGTTCATTGCAAACTCAAAATTCCAGACAGATCTTGGTCAAGCTCGGCAGAGATAAATGAGGGAGAATGACGTGTGGTTTTAGAATATTCACTCAAAACTATTAAGCGAATAAGATTTTTTATACAAAGCAGCGTTCCACTGTTAGACCTTCATAGACGCTATGATATCACACTGTTCAACCAATGACAGAATGACAGGGCTTAGCGCCATCTCAGGCCCTAAGCTTGGTTCGGCCTGGTCCTGCATGCTCTGTCACGGCTTGCCAAGCAGAGTTGGCGATGGAGAAGCAAACCTGGTGCCGACTGACAGTTCAAAAATGACTTTCGGTGGCGGTCTGTGCCATTGTCCTCATCGGGAAATTAATGGATCTTCTAATTCCAGTTATAATTATTTGCTACTTTGCAAAGAGTTTTATCCAAGATATTTTTCAATTAGTGAGCAATTCGTATGGCTGGATATGTTACTGAAGCTATTCTGGTTCTGCACCTAGCTACGAAATTTCAGTACCTGAAGGTCTGTGTCCTTAATAGCACTGTTGGCTGCTTTTTGGTGGAATCTGCTGCTTTTAAACACGCCAGCTGAAACTGCGATGCTTGTTCGCATGTCACTTGCTGAGGAGGGTGGACATTTGTGACAGTGTGTGTGCCTGGGTCCTGTCCACATTATTGCCCTCTTGGGTGCCTCTGGACGATATCGCTGTATATCAAGCAACCAAAATACATTACCGGTGAGCTGCTAAGCAAAACATAATCATGTAAATGGATGAATCATCCTGTAATGTTGTTTTAAAATGATTGATGTCCAATTATTTTAGCCTGCGATGGTGTGATGTGTTGTTTATACAGCTCCTGCTGAAAAGGGAAGGTTTTTTTTTTGCTCTTTTTTTGCTTTTTCCCCCTCCTACTGCCTCTGCTGCCCCCTGCTGGTGTAATAATGAATGATTATCTGTCTCCCCTTGGGCCCTAGTAAGAGCCTTAGTAATAAGCAGAGACTCTTCAGGAGGTATACGACACGGAAACATAGGTACCCAGCTTGGTCACATGATCTTTGGGAATGCTAATTAAATCTAGGTGCATGAACAATGACAGTACAATTCTTCTCTGTTGCCCTCCTCCTCACCTCTACCCCCCTCCATCTTTATCTTTGAAAATCCATGTAATTAGGTGGATTTTCTTTTGGAGCTTCCCATTGGCCCATGCTACCTGATCCCTGATTGGTCATCCCGGGACAGTCATGTGAATGTTTTCCCACTCCCTCAATACTCACCACCACTTCTACATGCATGTGCACAGCTTAAGTTTTATAGTTCAGAAGTATGCTCTTGCACTGTGAATGCCTCATCCAATCAGGTGTTAGAATGCTGGCTCCTCCTATTTCATCACCCTAACATTGACTTTGAGTCAACATGTTTCAGTCAGCATTACAAGTCACGACTGTCTGAAGGTCCTACTGATTAATGCTTTGATTTTGATGACTTTTCCGTTTGCTTGGCCCTGGCATGACCCTGCTCCCTGACTCTGCACCCAATCAGGTCCTGTCACCCTCTGTTCCATCCCCCTACTGATGGAGCCTCATACTGGAAAGTCTCTTCATGGCCCCGCCCCTCCCTAGACTTGGGCGTCTTGCAGCAATGCATGCTGGGTAGCTTAGCGTGTTTCAGAGGTGGCGCCTGTTTGACCCATCCTCGGCTCACATCAGTCTCAACCAGTCCATCTAGAAATGTCTCTATAATGTGCAATAGTTGCATTTTACAAGATTGGATTCCCTAACTAGCTGGTGGAGGTGTCTGAAAAGATAAACATGCTGGTGGTATTATAAGCATGGGTCTCTTGACAGGGTGAGCATGCCAGAAACCGCTATCTGGTTTAGCCATGCACGCTTTGGGCTCTGTGCTTGCGTTTTGGGAGCAGGTCGCTTTTACTAAGCAGTAATTCCTACGTGTCCTTTCAATGCAGCCAGAAGCTGAGCTTCAAGGAGCGTGTGCGGATGGCCAGTCCCCGCGGCCAGAGCATCAGAAGCCGGCAAGCTTCAGCCAGCGACCGCCGCTCCCCCGGCCCCGAGGTGGCCGTAGAGGGAGCCAGCCCAGCCAAAGTTCAGAAGAGCTGGAGCTTCAATGACCGCACCAGGTTCAGGCCCTCGCTCCGCCTCAAGAGTCAACCGCGCGCTGCGTCCGAGGGTGAGACGCCATTGTACTGGCTGTCTGAATAATCGCTGACTCATGTGGTGGGCATCAGAAGAGAAATGCAAGTTTATATGAAAAAGTAACCTGGGTTAACCCCAGACAAAAGGAATATCACAAATTCCTTCAACAAGATAACAACCTGTTTTTCAAGGAAAATAATCTTAAGAACTAAAGAAAAAATGTAACTGGCAAGCTTATGAAATGTGTGTTTCAAGAAGGTAAACATTTATTCTGGGATACAAAAGGGAACATTTAAGGAAATATGCATTTGGGGTTTGAAACAGTCGTCGGATGTGGGTAATTTGGACCAATTATGTCATCCATATATTCCCTTGATGAGTGGCATTTTACAATGTGATTAAAATGGACGTCCACTTATACGTTCATGCAAATTATGGCCTTGAAAGCAGCAATGGCCTCGTCGTGAGACACGTGGTGAATTTGGCATCTAGATACATCAGGTACTCATGAATCTCTGGGTCACGTGGTCCTGAGGATGGCACAAGTGAGCGTCCTGTAACAGCACATGATCCCGGGGGCCTGAGTCGCTTGGGGTGGTTGACAGACAGATCCAGTGTGTGAGCCCCTCTCCTTCCTGTAAATAATCACAAGTTATCATGTCACGAGTGATGTTCCCAGGTCAGACGTGCCCTGTGCAATTGTGAGTTCGGCCGCTGTTATGTACCAGCTCTCAGTGTTCTGAATGTTTACAGGTGGGTTGCTCCAGGTGTAATGATGGCTAATGACGCTTAATGGCACTTAATGGCGGTCAATGACGGTTAATGGCCTAATGAGCAGTAATGAGGCTTGTTATAGGGCTAGAGCGTGTATTTGTGAGGATGATGATGGTGAGATGACAGGATAGTGACGATGACTAGCTTTACTCATAAATAATTTCACCATGGCCAAGTATTCCTCCAGTTGTTTTTGTTTTTGCACGTGCTTGTTTGCATACAGATCCACCTGTTTGCATGGATGCCAGCAGTGGTAGCAGATTGGTAAGAGCAGCACTGTAATGTGATGCCTCCCTCCCTCCTTCTCTCTCTCTCCCTCTCTGTCTCTGTACCAGCGGATGCCAGCCAGGGCACTGATGATGCCTTTGATGACAAGGTGTGCCAATGCGACATGTCAGTGGTGGACCTGACGCCGCCCCTCAAATCTGTAATCAGAGCTGTTAGGTGAGAGAGTGAGACCAGGGTCTAAGTGGGAGTGGGATGTGGCCTGTTGGCTAGTGGGTGTCCCTTATAAGTGGGTGTGGCCTAACTGGGAATGGGATGTGGCCTGTGGGCTAATGGGCATGGCTTATAAGTGGGAGTGCCCTAACTGGGAATGGGACGTGGCCTGTTGGGTAGTGGGCGTGGCTTATAAGTGGGTGTGGCCTAACTGGGAATGGGATGTGGCCTGTTGGCTAGCGGGTGTGGCTTATAAGTGGGTGTGACCTAACTGGGAATGGGATGTGGCCTGTTGGCTAGTGGGTGTGGCTTATAAGTGGGTGTGACCTAACTGGGAGTGGGCAGGGCTGCTATACGGCTCTGCTCGTACAACCATCACATTTCCTGTATCTACCCTTGCTAGTTTTGCTGCCTCACAACCACCCCCACCCCTACACCCCTCTGATTACCACTACCCACTCTCCACAGAGCGGTAGTGTGTGTCCAACCAAATTTCAACTTTCTCAGGGTGGTTCACACAGTCATGGCTGCTTTGACAGCAAAACATTTGATATTTTACATTTTTCATTTGGAGCAGATTGTGCTTACAAAACTTTGGTAATGGATTTTAATACTTTATATCATGGTAACAGAATGTATTATTGTCACAAAAGCACTATTCAATGATGTCATGAATTTATATTTTAGCTATACTTAATACAAATGCTTGTTTGATCTGTAATGTGTACGTTTAATGTATGTCTTGTTTTCGTTTCTGGAATTCCAAGTTTCTGTTCTCTAAGTTGCACTTTGGTCGAGCTGCCCACATCTTAGTTGGTACTGCCCTCTAATGGCCAAATTGGTGAGCTGCAGCTTAGCGTCATTTAGAAGCCAGGCAACGATATCTGTTTCCAGTTTGTTTTATTTTCAAGTCATTCTGTCATAATGTTAATATGTTGATTGTGTTGTTCTTGTGCCTGGCCAGCACTTTTCTCCTGATTGGCTTAAACAGATGCACGTGTAACTTTATTTTATGCTCTCGTAAACTTAACACGTAACCAGCTGGATAGCTAGTGTGAGCTAAGGGCTTTGCTGACTGAGATGCAGAGCAGCAGCCTTCCGCCCCCAGAATCCCTGTGGATTCCCTAAGGAGCATACCCGTTCCTCCCCGCAGGATCATGAAGTTTCATGTGGCGAAGAAGAAGTTCAAGGAGACGCTGCGGCCGTACGACGTGAAGGATGTGATCGAGCAGTACTCGGCGGGACACCTGGACATGCTCTGCCGCATTAAGAGCCTGCAGACACGGTGAGGCGCGCGGCCAGTACGCAGCAGACGTGCAGCCGAGGGCAATCCTGACCTTGTTTTTAGCGACCCCCTTCCCAACGGAGTTCGAGACGTTGGCGAATTGTACGACAGATACGCAGACACACTGTGCAGGAGACGCGGGAGGTGCTGTATTGGAAACACACATGCAGATGTGCTGTAAAGGAGACGAGCAGGAGTCTCATTTCAAAAGAGGTCAATGGTTCAACACCCAGCAAAGATTTATTTCTAGATCCAGGGCTGGCTCTACCGTTTCAGGGGCCCTAGGCAAAGCTTTACTTGGGAGGCCACCCTACCAAGAAAACTGATGATCATTTCACTACCTCCACAACCAGATGTGGATAATCCAGGTCCAAAGAGTAAAAAAAACCCAGACCAGGATTTTGTTTCAACCAACCAGTTAAGTATTAAGATTCTCAGTCACAGAGTGCTCAGCTAGTTTGTTGAAACAAAATCCTGGTGTGGATTGTTACTGTTTGGACCCGGATTACCCACCTCTGTCCACAACGCAGATAATTTGGGGGCCCTAGGCAACAGCCTACTGTGCCTATAGCCAGAGCCAGCCCTATCTGGATTCAACCAAACCTTTACCAGAATCTGGGAAATGTAGACCTAAGCAACAAAGTCTTTGCTGGGCATTGTTATTGATTTGAATTAATATCAATAGCAATTAATTAATACTGCAGAGAAACCGGACACTATGGTCTTACACGCAGCAGTTGGTGGAAATGCAGCTGGTCCTGGTAGGCAGGCAGTGGATGCCCCAATGGTGAGACTCACACCGCAGAATCAGCCATGTGTGCAAATCCTGATGTCAAATGGTCCGAGCATTAAGGCGCAGAACCACTTGGCAGGAATATCAACAGTATTTTAGGCAGATTTCCAGGTTTCTGGAATAATAGTTTCTAAGTAAGCAACTGTTAAAAAAATAAACTGCAGTGGCACTGGTCTGATCCTGTAAGTGTTACTTCTGTGTGTCACTGATTGTCTGTGTACGTTTGCTCACATTGACTGCTGCGTATGCCAGTAATAGACTATATAAGACTCAGTGTCCTTGCAGCTAATCTGTATGTGTGCCCTCTCCCATGCAGGCTGGACATCATTGTAGGTCCGGAACAGACCCTGGGAAGCAAAGCCAAGACCTTTTCCTCTCCCTCCTTGCACTTGTACTACAACCAGAACAGGAGGAAGTCCTCTGCTCTGGGGTCAGCCCCGTCCCCAAGCCCAGTCCAAGCCCCGCCCCCTCCACTTTCCTAACAGAGAGGGCAGGGTCTGTGGCCTTACAACCAAATGCGCCCCGGGAGTCAAAAGCTCTGCAGACTCATGATTAGTCATAGTGAAAAAGAGGCTTTGAAACCCTAGTGAGCAGGTTAATTGTGCACTCAGTCACTGTCTGGTTTAACCTACTTTCCACTGTTTACTGTATTGGTTCCCACTGAGGTAGACCATACAGTAACAATCCCACCTACTCTGGGATATGAAGACCTCATTTCTCTGATTACTACCCAGAATCCATCCAGAAACCTTTTTGTCATCTGTATAGTTCTGAAAATTTCGCTGCCAGATTGGATAAGCGCGACAGTCTTATAGAGACACCTTTGAGCTTGATGGCGCTTTAACTAAAAGATGGCTTGAGTTCTTGGGCCGTTGACTCCTGGAAGGCTTTGATTAGCTTGTAAATGTGATCCAGTGCATTAAAAAACATCTTAAGCTCATTCAAATACTCTCTTCTGGTTTTGACAGAATGTTCCTTCTCTGATTCCTACTAAGTTTGGGATTTCTGATTCTCCTGCATGAGTGTTTTTTTGGGGACGTCTAGCATGTAGATTGGTCTGGTCTGCAATTGTGTGTCCTTTTCTGACTCCAGTTTTCCTGCATATCCTGAAATGAATAAGCTCCCTTCTTAACCATGCTGATACATGGTCAATGAGATGCTATTTTACCCCATGACCATGTGTTACATAAAGTTTATTATACATTCACTTTAATAAAGATAAAGAGTTGGCAGGAGTCCTAGGCATTTTAATAAAATGTGATTAGTATTGCTGGTGGTTAAATCCAACAGTCTCTGCAGATTTCTGTTTTTTCTTATAAATCATTTCTGGAATGACATGCAGTGTGCAGTTCTGTGTGGTCTAACTTCCTGGGTTTCTCCTCTTGCGGTTCTGGCCTGGTCTTGACCATATCTGAGGGGGGCTTGTAACAGTGACATCTTGGATGGACGACTGGTCACCCCCCCCTGCCTCCCCCACCTC
>JAODKK010000060.1:7970648-7989461 GCA_026774405.1 Petrocephalus microphthalmus | reverse complement strand
TACTTGCCAATCATATAGTATATATATATATATATATATATATATATATATATATAATAACGTCACCGCAGTTCCAGGCCAGCAGAACGTTTAAATACGGGAACAAACCAGTCATAGTTATAGCGGAATACACGGTATTTGTTTTATTACGATGCTAATCATTTTTTTTTTTTTGCAAACACCACTACCAGTATAACCAATATTAAAAAACAGGACATACCTGAATGCTTATTTTTCTAGAACCTCTTGTACTACATTTCTAAACACGGCCTGCCTTAAATTCTGACACTCACGAAACGTTAAGCGATAACAAAGCCATTCCTACAACAATATAATACCACAATAAAAACAAAACAAATTCCAAGTACACCAACATACACCCTTTCATAAAAAACATTTGAACATTACAAAAAACAAAAACAGGAGCATAGTCTTCAAGTAAGAAAAAAAAGCCAATATTTTGATCGTATTTTAAGCACAGTATTGTTTGTTTTAAATACTTGAAGGCCACATGTCATTGACCTTTTTTGTAATGTTAATATTAGTTTTTTATGTATCACTTGAAGATTGTGGTACTATTGTTCTTTATCAGAGCTGAACGATTTTAAGAAAAAATCTAATCTATCTAACAAATATTGCGATTACGATTTGATTTGTGATTTTTTTTAAACTCCGTTCAGTATTCACTATGTGTATGAAAAACTGTAATTCAGCCAAAAGTACGCTGAAACCGGTACTGCCCTATACATTAATCCAAAAATAATTTTTTACCCTTAGTAACGTGCTTCCGGAAAGTTCCATGTACACAATAAAACTCACAAAAGCCGCGACTGTGTTAAGTTAAATAAAGTAATAAAAATAAAACTATCCCAGTAATAAAAACATTAGTGATATTGCGTCTAACGTTGCTTGGACCCCTAATAATCGGACCTTTCTGTGAACAATCTCTGACCATGAAATAGGTTGGTCACTTACGGCTCAGCAGCGGAACCGTTATTTTTCTGCACTGCGAATGTAATGTTTTCCTTGGGTTTCACGTATCTGTTTGTGGGCGTATACAAAGTCACTTTGGGTCACTTCTGATTGATCAGCTGGATTGACACGTGAGGAGCAACACACTTCTGATTGGTGAGACTGACTGTCACGCAAGAAGGACGGAATGAAATTTCAAACCCATTCTCAGGACAATTTTAAACCCTGGGTCAAACGCGCTGTATAACGCATGTCATAAATCGAAGCCTTTGCGATTTGCAAATTAAAAATTGTTTAAAATCGCGGTTTCGATTTGAAATCGGTAAATCGTTCAACCCTATTCTTTATGAATGTTTAGAAGTGAATAAACCATGTTTATGAATGTGGATCAAGAGTAATAAGCATTTCGTTTCGGGTATGTCCTGTTCTTTTGATTATTCATTAAATAAGTGGTATTTGCTATGGGGTTAAAAAACCTCATTCCCATCATAATTAAACAAACACAGTGTATTCCGCTATCATTTGCTCCCGCCCTGGTGGTGCAAATGGGTGATATTGTGATTTTTCCCGTTGCCACTGTGACTCGAAGTGGCGGAGTCTCGGTTTGGCGGATCACGTGACGCAACGGGCCTGCTGGCGCGCGGAGTTACCCTCATACGGGGTCACTAATAGGGTTCGTACCAGAGGGGAAGCAGGTATGTCGGACTGGGAAGAGGATTGTGAGGATTCGGCTGTGCAACCCACGCCTGCAATCAAGGCCCAGCATGCAGCATGGCGGTCTCAGAACAGAGAGCAGATTTCTAACTTTAATTACACGGAGAAAAAAGAGTGGGTGCCCTCAGCACAACGGCGGGGTCCGCAGCGGCATACCTGGGGGGGTAGGAGTGCTCGTTCGGACACTGAAGAAAAACGGTTTCCGAGGGGGGAGAATGAATGGAGGAGTACGAGGGGGCGAGGAGGCGGTAGCGCAGGCCGCGGCTTGCTGGCGTCGGCGCCGCTGAGCTTTGCCGTGGACAGTTCTGCGGTGAAGGTTATTATAGGTAATCAGATATCGAAAAAAAGCCGTCATTTTGCCGTGCACTATTATGTGCACTATTGCCACGATCACCGCGAGCCTTAATGTGTTTAAATCGCACAGGTCGCGGGGGTGCTAAAATTCGTGAACTTGAGGAGCACAGTGGAGCAAAGATAAAGGCAAGTTATAGCATCAAATATGATGGGGAAAGTGGCAGGTTATTATTCATCAAGCGGCTCTACGCCAAAACTGCTTTGATACGCATTTGTTATTTCGCCCAGGTCATTCGGGACAATTATGAAGGCGAAGTGCAAGTATTTGGCACCAGAGATGTGCAGCAAAAAGCCAGGGAGATGATCGAAGCTTTGATTTCTCCGGCCGCCGGGGATCACGGTGGGTGATCGGACGTTCGTGTGGCCGCCCGGTGTTGTGAACGCACCTCATCCGGAATCGGTGCTGTTCCAGGCTCCACAGGCGCCTCCACTGAGTCCTGCTGGCCCGCCTCGGCTGTCCAGGAACCGGCAAATTTCGCCCCACCGCCCATAGACTGGTTGTCCATCCGGGAAAAACGGATTGAGTATGCGGCCTTGAAGTGGAAGGGTGAGAATGGCTTGGCCAAAGACACTTAGTCAGAATTAAACGGCTTACATCGCACCTACACACACACACACGCACACACACAACACTGGCTTTCCTCTGCTCTGTAGCATCTTTATTTTAGCATTTTTCTTTGGACTTTCTATGGGCATTTCAGGTTTTGAAACATGCTTAAATAAATACTGTGGGTGGGTGGGTGTAAGGTGTTAAAATTGATAAAAGCATTTCCTGAAAATGCTCATTTTTATATATTGACCTCGTGTGTGTTGGTCTCTGAGTGTTGATGGTGGGTAAGCTTAGTATTATGTACACTTGTCACGACACTGGATAAATGTACATTCCTGTAGAATGGGTTGGCTGGGTACTTTGCTGGTTTTATTAAGATGCTGATTGGATGTTGATGCTTTGTACATTTCAAATAGTCTGAGCTTGTCTGGAAGGAAATGCACAAGACCTGTCTGCGGTATAAATGAATTCTCATGAAATCTGCCTGTTGGGATGTCTCCGTTCTGTTTTCAGATCTCCCGCCGCTCCGGAAGGAGTTTTACATTGAGGCGGAGAGTGTTGCTGCGCGCAGTGCTGAGGAGGTACAGGCCTGGAGGTAAGGGAGGTGCGTCCGCAGTCCAGGGTCCCGGGTTCACATAATATATGAAGATACTGCACCTGCTGAAGGGTTTACCATGTTAGAGAGTCTGAAGCTGGGCACTTGTAAACTGTGCCCGCTGCACCCCCACCCTACCATTTATTATTGGAGTTTATTGAAGGCTGGAGTCTTCCCAGTGTGTTGGAAGCATTATGTTTATTATTACTTAGTCTCCAGTGGGTGTCACTGTTGCCCATCATTCTGTAATATACCATCATAAGTGTGTACTGATATCTGTCAACCTGAGTTTGGGACCACAGGACAAAAATCCATTTGTTTATCTCAATAGTTATAGGCCAGAGGCAAGACTTTATGTGCAGTACAGTAATATACGCATAGTACTCTACAGCAAATAATAATGTAAATGTAAAGTCACAACACTATATAATAAAGATTGCATTTACATTTCACAGAAAATAGGGCGCGAATTGCATTGTGAAATCAAAAGATGTGCGTGGTGCCAAGCAATGGTACTGAGAAAGAAGCCAGTTGTCATAAACTTGCTTTTTTCGATAGCTGCAGAGTAGGGCATTTTAAAGATGGTTGTTATTCAGATGCTTTGAAAGTCTATCCTAGTGGTAACCTTTGAGAATTGGCAGCCTTAAGAGTAGATGACTTGCTTTATTAAACAGCTCAGCTCTATGCTGAATACCTCAAGGCTGAATTTATTACACTGCCCCCTGCAGGAAGGAGAACAACAATATCTTTGTGGACGATTTGAAGGAGGGGGACAAACGGGTTGTACCTAATCCGGTTTGTACATTTGAAGAGGCCTTTCAGGCTTACCCCGGCATCATGGAGAACATCGTCCGAGTCGGCTTTGTGAAGCCCACCCCCATCCAGGTGCATCATCCATTTTCCAGCCTCTTATCCCGAGCAGCGTCGGGGTGGAAGGGGGGCACGGGGTACCTGCTTTTCTGGGGATATGCTGATATGATGCCTCGCAGCTCAGTGCCTGGTGCGTCATGCCTTTGGGAGCTCAGTCGTGCAGTTCTTTCTTAACCATGAGCCTTGGCCATCTGTCACATTATCAAGCAGGACCTGCTTCATTACTAGCCCTATACATGACTCAGGCATTGCTAAAATATTGTGATGTATTAATCATAAAGAGAACGCATGTCACTGCTGGGGAAAAACAGGAACTTTATTACCTGCGCATATTGTAGAGCAGCTGCATAGTAGAGTTGGCTGTTTTGTTTAGGTGGCTATAGCCCAGAAGCAGTCACGGTTACCAAGCCTTAAACTCTGTTCGCCGAATCCTTATAGAAAAATCCTGTTTCTTAACCACCTTAGCATTAGCATCCCTCAGCATAAACGTGCAAAAAAGTTGCATTTTTTTTCCAATAATAAAAAATGTTCTTACGTGTAGCACAACCATGTTAATACCAAAACGTCAGCATGAGTATCGTAAGAGAAGTATGGCAACTACTGTGCTGATGCAGATTTAGTCTATTTGATATGTTTTCAAGTGTTGCAATTGGATTCATTCGAAGTATATTTCTTTGTGCTATAACATTAATCCACTAGATGGAAGCAGAAGCCTGACTCGAGCATTATTTGGGCTTAATGCTTTATATGCAGTCAAATCTGGTTGCCGTTTTTACGTAAAACTAGAGGGCCGAGTCACAGTCATTGTTAATGTCAAGAAGCTTAAGATAGTGACGTGTCCGTACCCTGGCTGCCTGAATGTAGTTGGGGCTGAGGAATTTACACTAAGTGTCTAATCTCTGCCTGCCATGGAATCAAACCGCTTGCTTGGCTTCCAGGTTGGACGAGAAAAGCACAGGGCTCCGGAATTCACTGAGACAGCCAGTCTGGAATGTTTGTGATGTTCATTATCACATTACGGTGACTCATTGACTCATCGAGCGCTGTGGCACTCAGACTTGTTTTCTGCTGTTCCTATGGTGACAAGCCTGTCCTGTGTTTCAGTCGCAAGCATGGCCCATCGTGCTGAAGGGCTTGGACCTGATTGGAATAGCCCAGACCGGCACAGGGAAGACATTGGCCTACCTCTTGCCGGGTTTCATCCACATGGACCAGCAGCCTGTGTAGGGTCTGAGTGCCCGTTTTCGGGAAGCGATTTTCCGGTTTGATTTTGGGAAGGCTCGGGCATAATCTTCAATATGAAAACATAGGGACACGTGTGTCTTTAGGCCTAGAGAGCAGCGGGATGGACCCGGGATGCTGGTACTGACCCCGACCCGAGAGCTTGCCCTGCAGATCGAGGAGGAGTGCAAGAAATACAGCTACAAAGGCTTCAAGAGGTGCCCCCTTGCCCGCTGACCCCGCCCCTCGCCCGCTGACCCCGCCCTCGCCCACTGCCACCTCCTGCTCGTGTTCCACCCTCTCTCTACTCTTACTCCCTCCTGCTAAGTGTTTGCATTTACGGGGGAGGGGACCGCAAGTCCCAGATCAGTGTGGTGACCCGCGGCGTGGACATCGTCATCGCCACGCCAGGCAGGCTCAATGACCTGCAGATGAACGGCTACCTGAATCTGCGCTCCATCACCTACCTGGTGAGCGGGTGGGGGTAGGCCTCATAAAGATACAAAATAATAATTAAAAAAACGTGATGTCTGCTTCTTGCAGGTTTTGGATGAGGCTGATCGCATGCTGGACATGGGTTTTGAGCCACAGATTATGAAGATCATACTGGACATCCGCCCTGATAGACAGACAATCATGACTAGGTGATTACCATAGCAACTCTACCACAATTATACTGAACTATCTATTTCTGTGCTGTTACTATGGAATACTTTCCCCGACATTCCTTGCACTGTTTATTGTTGTCTATTTATTGTTACTGTTTATTAGTGTCTAAGTTTCTTTTTACTGTCTCCATGTGTGTATTGAGCTACCGCACACCTGCCGTTTCCTTCAAGACTATCTCTCTGCGTATTGAAGTGCCTCATTACATCTGCCTACTAGTGTTTTGCGTGTTCCTTTTTGCATCTCCTTGGTTTATAAATATTAACACCACTTCGCCTTTCTGTGGCTGTAGTGCCACATGGCCAGCCGGCGTGAGACGACTGGCCAAGTCCTATCTGAAGGATCCAATGATGGTGTATGTAGGGACTCTGGACCTGGCGGTGAGTGACCTCCCATTGGTGGGGACTTGCCATGTGACGCTCCCGGCGGCCCCGCCTTTTCACCTTCCCTCCCCAACTGCCGTCTTTCCATCTCCAAGGCCGTGAACACCGTGCAGCAGTCGGTTATAATCGTCCAGGAGGAGGAGAAAAAGGCTTATCTTTTCGATTTCATCCATAATTTGGAGCCGGAAGATAAAGTTCTGGTATTTGTGGGGAAAAAGCTGATGTGAGTGTTTGGCCACAAATGCACCATAGCAAATGGGATATCATGGTGCTATCCCCATGTAATTAATCTATAGTATAACTTTAATGGTTGTCCTGCTTTCTGATATCAAGCCCAGTCATCATGATACTAATATTACTCAAGATACAATTACTCCAGAAACTATATATAACTGTATTCTGCATTGTTTAATATCTCTACGCAGTAATAGGTAATACCTGAAAAACAGCATACATTTTTGTTAAGGCTGGTTTAAGATGGAAAAATGTATTTGAAGTGGTTGAGAAGCTAGTTGTACGAGATGCAATCAGGCTTAGAACGTTTCGAGTTTGCCGCAAGCTTTTTTCCATTACTGTAACTGAATCGCTGTAGGTAGAGCTAAGTTGTCACTGACCACCTTCCTTTTCCAAGTGCGGATGACCTGTCCAGTGACCTCTGTCTGCACGGCATAAAGGTCCAGTCATTGCATGGAAACAGGGAGCAGTGTGACCGCGAGGAAGCTCTGCAGGACTTCAAAGAGGGTATTTTCTCATCGAAACGTTCCCCCATTGGAAAGCGGGCAGTTTTAGTGCAGTCTGTCTGTTGCCTGTAGGCCATGTGCGGATCCTCGTGGCCACCGACCTGGCCTCCCGGGGCTTAGATGTGCATGACATCACACACGTCTTCAACTACGACTTCCCACGTAACATCGAGGAGTATGTTCACCGTGTCGGCCGTACCGGAAGAGCAGGGTAAGAACCAAGGGGGCGAATTCAACAGATTTTTATCAAGACCATTGTTGTCTAGTGTCTGGGCCAGGCTGCGCCTGACTCAACAATTGAGGGGTGGGGGGGTAGGATGGGAACTTGTAGAAGTGGGCATTCTGGGACATGTAGTTTTGTTGCATGAGCTGGATTCTGACTTCTGGTTCTTCCCATCTGGCTGGTCAGACGATCCGGGGCATCTGTGACTCTGGTGACAAGAGGAGACTGGAAGCTGGCAGCAGAACTGATTCACATCCTGGAGCGAGCCGGCCAGGTGGGGGCGCTCAAGAGCTTGACAGTATTACATCATACATAACTCTTATTCTTGGTTGCATGCCATCAGTAGCATTGGCTGCTTTATCGTCTCTCCTGTGTAGCCGTGAACCCCCGGTGATGCTATAGCTTAGCATCAGTTAAGTGGCCTCGTCTGTGACAGACTGTTCCCGAGGAGCTGCTGCTTATGGCCGAGCGCTACGAGAAGCACGAGAGGGAACGCGAGATGGGTGTGCGGCCGGCGCGGGGAGGAAGAGGCGGGAGAGGAGGAGGCAGGGCTGGGGTAGGAGCCAATAAAGAACGGGACAGGAATAGAAACGATTCCTCCTGGAGTTTCTGACCTGCCCACCTTGATTGACAGGTATGCATACGGAATAATTTCTCGCAATTAGCAAGCCTGTTTCACCTAGAAGTTTAACTGATGACAGGCCAGATGTACAAACACTTCTTGTAGCAGGACATGTGGATGACTCTAGATCCTTGTGTTTTCTTTGTTAATATTAGGTTCCAGTCTTGTGCAGTACAGATGTGTGCTTATGAGCTGAAATTATTGTTGCTGTTATCCTCCCATTCTTACAGAAACAAGATCACCTTGTTATCGTCCCCTGTATTTTTGTTTGACCTGCATCTGTATGCAAAAAAAGTTACTGTTCCTGAATAATGTTTAAAATTTGCCCGTACTGTGGAATTTAGTTTTATGGGCTAAATATTTTCAGACCCCAGAGTTGATAAGGGACCAAAAAAATAAACACACAAAAATGTTTTATGTGTTATTTTTATAAATAGAATTGCACACTGGGTGGTGCTGTGACCTCACACCACCAAGGTTCTGGGCTCCATGTGTATGTGTGTCACTCTCTGTGTGGAGTTTGTACTGAAACCTGCACAAACATGAGACTGCAGAGTCACATGGCTTGGTGAACTTCAAATCAGCGTGTGATTGTGTGGACATAAGCACTAGTATTTGCCCTGTGGTGGACTGGCATGTAGTCAGGAGTGCTCCAGGTTCGCTGTGGCCATGTATAAGCAGTGGGAGAACACAAAATATGAAAACATTTTTGGCTTCATTTTTCTTTCTGATGTTCTGCCTCTAAGCCTTTTAAATAATCCAGCTTGCTTAAGTTCTAAGTTCATAATGTTCTACGTAAAAAGAAAAAAGTTACAAGGTAAGAGTTGCATCCTTTAGAATGTGGCTTTGAGGAAACACCATTTTTGCTCCCACCCAGCTCCCAGCACACTTGTACTATGGAGTTGTAGTGTTGATTGTGCTTGAAGGTTAGGATCAGGTATGCTGAGAGGGAGCAAAAATGTGAGATGATTGGCGATCCCCGAGGACTGGATTGGGAGAAGCCTCAATGAAATGTTACAACTCCTATCATCTGGAATGACCGTGTAAAAAGAGTCGGACACGTTGCAGTTGAGACAACCTTTAATGTGATGTACAGAGGCTTCTGCCCACAAATATCAGTAAGGTGCAAGGAGATTGAACCCAATGGAAGTCCAGAATTCCAGGAGCAATGAGCCAGTGAAAGCAGGGGGGGGGGGGTTAAAGATCTCAACAATATAAAGTGCACAGGGAGTCTGCATGCACCCAGAGCGAGACACGCTGGGGGGCTTTAAAGCTAAAACAAGGCATCTTAACCTACAGAAAGTTTTACCACTGCGAGAACACCCAGCAACTGCAAACACACTAAGAAGCAGGACGATGGCGTGACTCGACTAAAACTGCACTCCAGACGGGAGCAGCGAGAAGGCTTTGGGTTCGACTCCTCACTAGGATGTTAATGTCTCACACGTGGTGCTTATGTTCACGGTCTCATTTTAAAAGCACATTTTTAAAAATTAACTAAGTTATCACATCAATAAATTAAAGTGCCAAGGCGCGGATTATAATTGATAGTCAACACAATGTGCATCGTTAATAATTCGTATGGTTTTTCCTTCGGAAACTTTTGCGGTGCATCGTGACGATTAACCAGTCTTTGACGATGGAGCTTAAGCGGCCGATGGGGTAGAAGTGTTTGGAGACCATCTTTCTGCCACGGGGGACTCTGGAGTCGA
Organism: Petrocephalus microphthalmus; assembly: GCA_026774405.1. NCBI lineage: Eukaryota > Metazoa > Chordata > Actinopteri > Osteoglossiformes > Mormyridae > Petrocephalus > Petrocephalus microphthalmus. The sequence goes on along the minus strand of JAODKK010000060.1, from coordinate 7,979,839 downwards.
CAGCCCAGCACAACGTTCATTTCGCCTTTTGAGCCTTCTGGGCGGACTTTGTGATCTTGCCGGTGGTGGCGGCCTTCTTCTCCACGCCCTTGATCACCCCCACGGCCACGGTCTGGCGCATGTCGCGCACGGCGAAGCGCCCTGGGTGGAAGACGGGAGGAATGCTTAAGTATTCCAGAGGGTACAAGGCAGGATTAGTCAGTGCATGTGGAAAGGAAAACCATCTAAAGATGGACGCTGAAACCTAATCTCAGGACACATGATCTGGATGACCCTTTCTATGACCTCCTGTAATGGACACCACCTGGGGGTGTTGCTGGTTTATGGGTCTGAACAGGAAGACAAATGGCAACCTATTACTATTATCCTTATTCACTACTCCCGAAGAAAATATAATATAAAAAATATATAATCCATATAAAATGATGGAACAAAAAAATAGGGACTGTGATTGGTCTGGATGCACCCAGGCCAAGCCACCCCAAGGTGGTCCACTTACCCAGGGGTGGGTAGTCCGAGAAACTCTCCACACACATGGGCTTCCCGGGGATCATGTCTACGATGGCGGCGTCTCCCGACTTGAGTGACTTGGGGTTGTCCTCCAGCTTCTTCCCGGAGCGCCGGTCGATTTTCTCCTTCAGCTCGGCGAACTTGCAGGCGATGTGGGCCGTGTGACAGTCCAAAACCGGGGCGTAGCCAGCACTGATCTGGCCAGGGTGGTTCAGGATGATCACCTGGGATGAAAGGAACGGGTCACTAGCATCATCGTGGGATAATCAGAGGAAGCACCAGCCAGAACATCAAGGTCATCCAAGTCACCATCATTCCCGGACAGTAATTCCATTCCACCACCAAATCCTCTCAGATGTTTACTGACGTAATCCACCTAATTTCTGCCTTCTTACACTGCAAAATATCACATTTCACAAACAAATGTATAAAACAATCCATTTAAAATTTGCTCTGGATCACACACCAGGACCACTTCTGAATTGAAATATAATGTTAGGAACTGTTGTAGGTGCAGGCATGTTAATGAGAAACAGTCTTTGAGTCACACATTCAGGTTTAATTTATTATGAATGAATTTGATCATGGGGTAAGAACAACAGGCATTTAGTAATAGATGAATCAAAGTAATTTACTGTGACTGGTGATATATTCATTTAGAGGGCTGATATTTTGATTTATTTAATGTGCTCTACTATTTATATATTGGTATAACAGATTTTTGACATGACTGATGTGTATAAGTCCTAAGATCATCGTGGGATAATCAGAGGAAGCACCTCTGGGATTTAATGAGATTTGTGTCTTGCTATTCATTAATACCTCAAGTGAAAAAAAAAGCATAACGGGCTAAATGAAGAGCTCATCTAGAAGTAAAACCAGCATTTACTGTAACTCGTTAAATTGTTTCACTCCCTTTCACCTGTTGCTCAACTGGCCTTTAGACATAAGCACATTCAAAGAAGCATATTAGATTAATTATGAAGGGTGCATTAACATATCCTTAAGCATATAATTAGTTGAGGCCGAGGCTTTCAAACTGCAGACTTTAAGTGAGAACCTGTTGATATTTCCACCCTATTAAAGAGGACAGGTCGGCTAGCTCTCCACTTACCTGGGCGGTGAAGTTTGCGGCCTCCTGGGGGGGATCGTTCTTACTGTCCCCAGCCACGTTGCCCCGGCGGATGTCCTTGACGGACACGTTCTTGACATTGAATCCTACGTTGTCTCCAGGCAATGCCTCGGACAACGCCTCGTGGTGCATTTCCACCGATTTCACCTCGGTCGTTACGTTGACAGGAGCAAAGGTCACCACCATGCCCGGCTTCAGCATTCCCGTCTCCACGCGGCCCACCGGCACAGTCCCGATCCCTGAGGAGCAGCACAGACCCAGATCCGCTTCATTGCCACAAGCTTAGTCTGCGAAGCCTTTGCCTCTCAGAGATGGCCCACAATGCCAAGGGGCCAGCAAGTTTGGGGAACAGAGGCACTTCTGTTTTACACTTGCTTACTGAATCGTGAAACCACCCAACCCTTACTGGATTATTATTATCATTCAGACACGACAGAGCCAAAGCTTTTGGTGCTGGGACACTGGACCTCAGAGTTTACCGTGTGCATCAACGAGAAGCAAGGCACCCTAGGATATGCAAGTAAATCACACCTCCAATCTTGTAGACGTCCTGCAGAGGCAAACGAAGTGGCTTGTCTGTAGGGCGAGATGGAGGCTGGATGGCGTCCAGGGCCTCGAGTAAGGTGGTCCCCGATACGCTACCATCCTTCCGGGTGATTTTCCAGCCCTTGAACCATGTCATCTGAAAAACAAATTGCAGTAGGCTGAATGCGCCATGGGAAGGGCATGGGTGAAGACCAAGGCTGTTGTCGTGCCACGATGCTTACGTTAGGGCTAGCCTCTAGCATGTTATCGCCATTCCAGCCAGAGATGGGGACAAAGGCCACTGTCTCTGGGTTGTAGCCGATCTTCTTGATGTAGGTGCTGACTTCCTTGACGATCTCCTCGTAGCGCTTCTGGCTGTAATTTGGCTCGGTGGAGTCCATCTTGTTGACACCCACAATGAGCTGCTTGACACCCAGCGTATAGGCCAGTAGAGCGTGCTCCCGGGTCTGCCCATTCTTGGAGATGCCGGCCTCGAACTCGCCCACCCCTGCAGCCACTATCAGGACTGCGCAGTCCGCCTGGTGGTTTCGTGAACGTAGCGCATGTCAGAGCTCAGAGGAAAATGAAATACTTTAGGCTAACTGACTAAGTGATTATGCATTCATGTTGATTTTTTATATCTCTGCGTAAGCCATTTGCCTATTAAAAGTACCCAGTATCACTGTGTCTGCACACCATCTGGCATGTTCTGTTCACCAATATTCTTAGTCAACTGCTGCTCCATCATGTAAACCATAGCTGGAATGTTAGTGAGACTATGATAGTAACCCTGAATAAGACCCAGCCCAGCACATACCTGGGAGGTTCCTGTGATCATGTTCTTGATGAAATCTCTGTGCCCAGGGGCATCGATGATGGTGACATAGTACTTGCTGGTCTCAAACTTCCAGAGGGAAATATCGATGGTGATGCCACGTTCACGCTCTGCCTTTAATTTGTCCAGCACCCAGGCGTACTTGAAGGACCCTTTACCCATCTGGGGGAAAAAGTAACTAATGTTGGCCATACTAGAACCAGAAAAAAGTATGGTAATTTTCTGCATAGCTATGCTAGGTTTGGCGAAATTCGTGCCAACATCGATACATGTCACCATGTCGCTAGTCTGCCTGGCTGTGGTGCACCAACCTCGGCAGCCTCCTTCTCGAATTTTTCAATGGTCCTCTTGTCGATGCCGCCACACTTGTAGATGAGGTGTCCGGTGGTAGTGGACTTGCCAGAGTCAACATGTCCGATCACCACGATGTTAATGTGAAGCTTCTCCTTCCCCATGGCTGCCTGCTTGGTTCAGTATCCCAGTGGCACTAAGATGTCTGCAATTGAACCCACAAGAGGCAATTAGCGACAAGGAGCTTATGGGTATTTTTGTCTGACGTGCCGACGTTTGACTGCGCCTGTGCTGCTAGGTTCCTCGAATGGCAGTGTTTCCCTGCCTTCCCTTCTGCACAGAGACAGCACACCCCGGGGGATCCAGACAAAAAGCTCTCCACAACATTCAACTCCGCAGAGACTCGGCTAAAGGCTGAAAAACACCACATCACACACTCGCAGCCGGCTAGTGTTGGGGCTGCCTGTCTGACAAACAAGGACAGCCCGGCTCCCATCTTGGCAAGCTCCTCTGTCTCTGATAGCAATAAATTTCAACCACAGGCAACATGCCGGATAGCAAGGAGATGTCTTAACAAGCCGCTACCCCCACCTGGATCATCCTCGGTTAACTCGGGTGCTCTCTCTGTCTAAACCCCTTTGCTTCAGTGGGTCACACACAGAGTGGAATTCCTGACAGGTACACCTAATCGCCCTGCATCTCCACACTCTACCCGGCCCGGCCCCATTGCCCTCCATTTTGAGTCTAACTCTATGTTTCCATTGAAATAACAGCAGCCATTCTGATGACACTGCAGCTAAGGACATTCACAGCTTGTCTGCTAAATAAAAATATAAACCCACAGCTCAATCAATCGCCAAACCCTCTCCTTCATTTACAGATTAATAAATTGTTACAATAATTTTGTCACAGTCAATTTTAAAAGCTTTGTATGAGCTTGTAAGCACCTGCAAAGAATGTCCTTATTTAAATTTCGGCAAATTAAAATGTACCCCCAGGGTACTTTAATATAAGACGAACAGAATCCACGTTGAGGTAAGTACAATGACAGATACAGTAATAATACCAGGTGCAAATAATACGCAAATTGCAATAAGCAGCATGCGCATTTTACAGCCCCATGCAAACACTTAATACTAATAACTAACTTGATAATACGTTAAAATTAATATCATCCCATTTGTCGGCGGATTCCGGGCAAAAACAAACAACGTAATTTATCAAGGTGTTGAAGGGCAACTTGGATCATAGGGGATGTCAGCAGTATTTGCCGTGCATCCCCTCCCCCTCCATCCGCCATATTCTTTCATCTCACCCTTTAGGAGACTTATCAGCGACAATGTCCGCTCCCAGCATCACAAGACATTCTGCTGGGCTTAAGACAGCACGTCGAAAGCATCGGACGCCATCTCCCGAGACGCGCTCATAATGAACGAAATGAAAATAGCCTTTGATTCAGAGAGGGAGTGAAAGATGCAGCATGCAAAGCATTAGAATAACCTACCTCAGCTCCCGCCGCACCGTGCTCCCGACGCAGAACGGGCGGCTGTAGGGCTGCCGATCCGTTTATATAGCTGCGTGGAGGGGGTGTCGGAATTGGCGTCAGTGCAGGCAATGCTCTAACCCCCTCTGAGCCGAGCGACAGCATCAGCGCAGACGGTGAGAAGGACGCGGTCCTGCTGTTCAGAGCCGCTAACGCTCTATGCTCTTATCTATCAGACAAGCAATATACCGTTATACTATATTTACCCTAAATCGCATTATTATCGTTTACCATGAACCGGAATATACGAATTGCATATGTTACATACCATTATTCAAAATCGAATCCTTTGCTGCCGGCGGCTGTCTTTTTTTTACATTTATGTAAAAAAAATATTTACTGTGTAGGTACCCCAGTTGAAACACATACATTAAAATTGTGGGCATGTGCATTTATATGCGACACGCACAACATGACTGGTTACTTAAAATTACGCAAAATGTAATATCTCTAAATGACTGCAGCATCAATATATTCTGCCAATAATGATATAGGTAGTGAATTTAAAGCCATTTTATTGTGGGAATCAGGCAACGACCGACATTTGGCAACGTTCATAAACATAACTGTATTTTAAATGAATTTCAAGTGAAATGCATTTGATGAGATGACAGAACATTAAATTCAAGATGTACGATGCATACTTTGACCAAATATTTGTCTAACTGATTACCTTAATACAATGAGGTAGTCTGTCCTGCCAGCCCTACTAGAAATTCCAGTAAACCATAACTGGATCACTTGGTATGAACTAGCTTACCTTATCTGTAAACTGTATCTGATCATCTGAAAGGTACCATTTCACCTCAAACCAACATACTAGTTCAGCTGCCTGGAAACTCATTTCAAACCAATTTATCCATCTTCCAATAACCTATCCAGTACAGAGTTGTGAGGACCTTGGAGCATATCACAGACAGTATGTAGCTCAAGGACCCCGTGTAGGATATTGGTCTATTTGAAACAGTTAAAAACATTTACTGGAATTTCCATTAGGAGAGTCAACTAGAGTCAACAGGTGTTTGAAGCAGTGCTCAAATTTCTCACTTCACCAGTTCCTTCACTAAACACATAGGAAATCTAGATACAGACAGACTGATATGTATACATCTTATCACTTATGTGCAAATGATGGGCTGCTGAGGCCTCACAGGTGTGCGGGAGGTTGAGGTGTGGGATTCAAGCTACTAGTCCACATCCACCCTTAGACAAGAGTCAGCCAAGACCCTGTACTACCTTAGTGACGTGCTCCTCTATACAACTGGAAAGTTTTAAAATTCACAATAGTGGACTCAAAAGTGATGAGAGCAACCGTTTCATTAAAAGCATTTCTCAAGCATTCAAACAAAAAAAAGTTAAGGTTTTCCACAAATGTTTGGACATATTCTTCTTCATCTGCAAAAAATGTTACACTTAAAAATTTTGTAGAGAATATAAATTATTCATGCAGTTGATACAGATTGCATTGTCATTAAATTGATGATTATGCATTTTTTTCAGCATTTACATATTTATCTTGCCAGCCAAGTCATTAAGTAAACTTGAATGATTCAACACATCCAGAATTTGTGGACTTAACAATATGTGTCTAAACTGGATATACAGTTAGTTAGAATAAAACGGTACCATTATGGGTCTCATAACGAACCCCAACTGCCATCAAAAAATGCATCTGTCCAACATTATACCTGCATTAATAAACAAGCTGCATCTATCAAATTAAGACACAGGAACGATTCACAAAGGTTAGTTCCCTTATTTCATGTTTCAAGGCTCCTGCAACAAAAAAGCACATTGCATCTACAGTCCATTGAGGAAATTCCCTTTTTCTTTCCACAGTCAGACTTAAAATTCTTCTAAAGTCCATCTCGCAACTAAATATAAATGGCTTTTTCAGATTTATGGAAACAGTTTCCACAGGTGAAAATGAATCATATCTGTATACACTGAAATGTGAGCAAGAGCCAGTCTAGGGTCCTAGTGCTTTATGGCACTTTTTCCCCGGCAGACAGGAACAGACCCGAACCACGAAGAGAGACTAGTTCCAGCGCGGTTCCAGCTCACTTTTTGTTTTCCACTGCAGAAGTGCCAGCCTGGTACAGGCCTTGACAGGTTTGGAGAGTGTCAGTGATGTAAAGCAGAAGAGATGCTTATTTACTGTTCAAACGATGTACAATCTGCATTATGTGCAATGATTATTCTTTAACTGTGCTAATTTCCGCTGGCATGTCTGTGAAAATAGCTGTTACGCAAGTATCAAATGCAAGCAGAATTAGCATACGCTTGCGTAAATTTGCATTATGAACTAATTCCATTCAGCTGTTCTTTAGTACATTTTTTTAACTAGGTGGTTAGAAATTTTTACAGTCCTTGATATCGGGAATGCATCAATACATCGCAATGTACGATACTACGAATGATGAGTAATATATAGCATATACACTCTTTTCTTCAGGTAATCCATTTGCAGAACATTGATATCTCATTTCAACCAATCAGATAGTAGTGACACAACCAGCTTGGTTTGGTTCCACTTTCGTCAGTTCACAGTACGGCTCGATTACGGCTCACATACTTTACAATGGAAAACCACCAGTTCACGGTACGGCTCGGTTCTTGGTGGCAGTGGAAAAGCTCCACTGGTGTCTGGCAAGGACATTAGACTGAGGCATGACACCTATAGAACCAACACAAAATAATGCCCAGAAGATCTTTTTCTAGACTGCCAACCAGAGGAGGACCCCCTGGTTCCCAAATGAAACTCCACAGAAAAATAGCAAAACTTAATCAGTTAAAAAGTGCTGCCTGACTGGGTTGTGTTAATGTTCATCCTTAAGGCAGCTGTGCCTTCCTGTCAGTTTTAATAGACATGAACAGAGCAGAAAATTAAGTATAAATTGACATGTATTTGCGGCGAACTTGAGAACTACTAATAATAACATCAAACCCACAAATCCCAACAGGGAAGAATGCTACGTAAAAAGAGCTTAATCTAACTAATAATGTTAGAAGATATCCCCTTTTCAGTAAAATGGGACAGAAAAAGGTTTACAAAAATAATTTGCAAATATTTTACTGAAATGATAAAGTCATTTACATCAAAAAGTGCCAAAAAGCCCAAAGCACCTGGTTTCCCATGATTTAGGCAAATCAACAATACTTTGGGCTGGTGTCACAGGTTCCGTGGGTCGTGGTCTCAGTGACTGTGGGAACGTTCCTTTCTCACGGCCCATGGCTGAATCTCCCCCTTTCCAAATATGGTGTAGAAGGTGGCGCCGAACACATTGATTCCAGCGGAGATAATGAACACCGTTTGCCACTCCTCCATGGTGTTCTGAAAACAGAACACAAGTCACTGGTCACTGAGCCTTTTCCCATCAACGTCAACGGTTGCTAAACAACCAAATGTTATGCAGCTGCGAGAAAAAGTCATATAACAAAAGTCTTTATCATGAAAGACTACAGATGTTTTCACGTCATTTAAACTTTTTCCAAGCAATGGTAGATGTTTATTATATTATTTGCACCACAAAACACAAATAAAAAAAATTCTTTAGATGTTATTTGTTTTGACTAGGCAACTGCATTAAATTCTTACATATCGCGTTAGAGCCCTAGCGATGACCGGCCCCACCATCCCGGGGATGGTAGCGAAGGAGTTTGTGATGCCCAGTAAAATACCTGCGTAGCTGTGGAGAAGGGGAAAGACGGGAAGAGAGAGATTTGAAAGTATTCTTTGGGCCCAAAAACAAAAATTTAACCAAGAACCAAAACAATTCTGTGTAAATGACACTTAGCCAAGACCAATTAGCCAAAGAAAGAAATAATAGAAAATGATCAGTAAGTAAGTGTGTGGAAAAACTGTCAGCCCGTCCGATTATCTGTCCTTCAGAGTGGCCTTACGAAGGTGCGATGTCCAGGTGGTTTATATTGAAGCCAGAGGCAGTGAGGCCACCCAGAGACGAGGAGACTGTGAGGAAGACTATGGCGAGGACATAGTTACAGCCAGTGTATCCAGTTGCCACCAAAAACACAGCTGGTCCAATCATGCCTGGAGGTTCAAACAAACATCAATGAGATGACTCCACAAAACTCCACAAATATACCTGACACACACCCTTCCCACAGGATGACACTGGGTACACAAGCACCACCATTAGGTACAGCTGTTAAGTACAGCACCAGTCAAATATTTGAGTTTATTTGCTGGAAACTATGATATTTTTACATCATATATCATATGATATATTCCATCCATTTTCCAACCCGCTTATCCTGATCAGGGTCGCGGGGGGTCCGGAGCCTATCCCGGAAGCTACGGGCACGAGGCAGGGAACAACCCAGGATGGGGGGCC
>JAODKK010000060.1:7865387-7883336 GCA_026774405.1 Petrocephalus microphthalmus | reverse complement strand
TATTATTGTAGCATGGAGACTGCGTCATTATGGTTATTTGGGGGAGACAATCCTCGGATGGGGGGGGACATGTCCCCTCCGTCCCCCCCGGGATTTACGCCCATGGCTCTTTCAGATTGTATCAATGTTTTGAACCGACGTTTCGAGTTTGACCAGATAAATTGTTGTGAATGCGGCAGATTACGCATTATGCCTATTTAAGGTGGAACAGATTTTTTGAATAAGAAACTGCTCAATAAGAAACCAACTTCAGCCTCGTAAACTATTGCGAGGGAATGCAAAACTATTTAAAAATATTTTTTCGCACCCTGACCTCTTAGGGGCTCCGTAGATTTTGGCCCAATTTAAACCAGTTTTAATTGTCCTAAGTAAGCACCACTGATAAACATCCTAAGACATGGCATCTTAAAGGTAATAAACATAACCACAAAGATCAAATAGATATTTTATTACATTGCTTTGTTATACCTTATGTATGCTATGCAACATGCATTATCCCTGAGCCAAAGGTTTTGCTAAACAACATGAAACAAGTGTGACTGCACAGAAAGTTCGCACCGCTGAAGAACTGAACTCCAGGGCGAATATTATGGCTGTCAGATAATGCGCGACCTGGAATCTGGAATGGCAACGCGGACAATTGCCCACACAACATTCTTCGAACCGGTTAATCGGCTGAAGCTACAGGATCATTTTTCGACCAGCTCATCTTACTAATCACAGGTCACTGGTATGCGAACATTAAAAAAAGATAAGAAAATAAGACATTCCGCTAACTAGTATAATATGACGGAATTATGACAGAAGACGTCGTTTACTGAAAACGTAGTAACTACATTATTATATAGTACTGCATAGTAACAGGTTTGTCAAGCTGTGCTTGGGGCGCACTAATTACCACCCATGAGCTCAGGCGGCGGGGATCCAGACTTCATTGTGCCTGAAAAATAATTTCCATGGAGGGTCATAACCAGCGGCAACATAGCTCTGTGCGTCAAACTCCTTCCCTTCCTTCTGCAGGCCGTCCCGTAGCTCCTTGACGTTATACAGCCAGTCTGAGTCGGAGGCTATTCCACCAAAAATCCTAATGGCAGAGAAACATGCTCAAACAACGCGTGGCCCATGCCATTAAGTCTATTCAGCTGCTTAAATTAGGCGATTTTGTCATTCTGATTTATTCACTTGACGCTTACCTGACATACACCGTCCCCTCGGGTCTGACTGAACTCTCAACGTTCGCGTTGGTTGGTTCTGGTAGGTCGAAGTTGGGAGGAACGTAGAAAGAGATCGATGCGTTGTCCGACTGAGACGCAGCCACGGCGACAGGAAGGGTCATCGAGATCTTCTGACCTGCGCAACATTATTCTTCTGAGACATATCCACGACATTACAACTTAGACACCTTACATCTTAACATTCACATTGATAGAATTTCACAATTTGAAGCCTGATAATTTTCAAAATTGTGAATTTTGATCGCTTAACCCATTAGTAATGTTTTGCTTACTCCTCTCATTTTCGCCATCAGTGTATCTATACAATCTCATAAAGCTGTCGTACACGTCCGATGACTCCGTGCTTTCAATACCAGTCGTTATCCAACGGCTCGCGTTATAATATCGCTCCTCGAAAGTCTGCATCAACAGCAAGATAAGAAAAACTTTCGCTGTATCATGTGATCAACAATAGAACACCCAAGGCCATAAACGTGATACGAGCGCTTTACCTCATATTTTCGAATAAGCGCATACTGCGGACATTCAAAGCCACCGCAAAAGAAAGGAGCAGACCAATCTTCTGCGGATGTTAAAGCCAGAAGTAGGCTGAAAAGGCAGAGAGTCGTCGCCATAGCCCCGGTTCTCACTGCAACACAAGCGGCTCCTTTTGTATTGCCCGAGATTCACACCCAACGATTTACAGCAACTCCCACCGTTTATTTTTAGCGCTAATTTCATTTTACCTGCGTAGCCGGACCTTCTGCAGGAACTATGTACAGTTCAGATTACATATCGTAAACAACATAGGTAACTCAGAATGGTTTTGTTTTATGTTGTTTTACAGGAGAAGTAGGACGCCGAATTAAAAAATTACTGATTAAAATTACTCTTAAAATTGCGGTGGAATTATATAAATTACTTGATTCCCAGATTTCGTGATTTATTATGTAAACTATCTTGAATAAACGAAAATTAAATAAAAAATTAAGCAGGTAGATCTCTCACTGTTTACTATTTGCGTTTCACACCGTAGTGTCTAGAACTTGGCTCAGCCATTGAAGGGTAGTGGGCGACACAGCGGGCCACTACGGGAAATGTAGCGGACTAGTGAATCCGTGGGCTCCTAAAGCTTGTGTAGTTGGATCAAGTAGCCAAGGATAAATCGGGCAAACGTCTCGTGTACGTGAGTATAATAATGGAACAAAATACAATGAACAACCTGTTTCCCATTTTTCCCCTTTACGATTGGTCTAGGGAAATTGGAGAAAACGATCCGTTTTATGATTTTTTTTTCGTTTAAAATCGAATTGCTTACGTACACAGTCCCCTTTCCACCCTCTTGCTGATTTTACCTGTAGGGCTAGTGACCTCCCTCCATTAGGGCTTTTTCTGTGAAAGGCGCATATCTTGTCGTGATGGAATACGCCTGCGCACCACTAGGGGGAGACAGGTTAGCATGTTTAGCAAACACCATTTGGTTTCGTTCTTCGGGATACGTTTTCTGAACGTTGTCATGACAACCATACTCCTGCTGAGGAATGGCATGAGGACCGAGACTATCCAAGGGTAAATACAGTCAACTAGGAAATGACATCATTCAGTTAAACATAGTCATAACATCTAATTATCAAAACTTGACCAAATGCTGATGAAGAGAAGTTTGCCAGTCTGTATTTTTTTACAGTCGTTTTAACTAACGCATTTATTAAACTCTTATTTATGGAAATTTCTTTTCCCACGGATCTAATGGTTTTCATGTAAATATAATGTGAAGTGCTCGGCTAGTACTCTACTGATATAACATGCTATTTTCTCTAGGTTCAAACAGATAATTTTCATTTGCCATAAGCCAGGCAAAATGTGATCTCTTTCAAGCATGCCAAGACAGGGATCAGGCAGTGGACCCAATATCAAATGTGCGTTGAGGTATTATGCTTCGATTATATTTTTGACTGTGTTGTGGAAAAAGTATTTTATATATTAAAAGGAGGTGATACGATAATGGCTCAAGGGACGTGGATTCCATTTTCTGTGGGTTTACATGTCCTTCCTCCATGTGAATTTCTTCTCACCTTAATATTTGCCTTAAGCTGAGCTACAATGCCGTCCTGCTTCCTGGAACAGGCTCCAGACTCACGTCCAAAGTGCAACAGATCAGTGGTCATGGAAACCAGATGATGTAGATAAGAAAGCGATTTCACTGTTTTTTTATTAATATTCTTATTTAATCGTCAGTCTGAGGGTATTGTAAGTAAAAGTACTTTACAGTACAGTGTCATGTTAGATGCTTTATCACCAAACAACATATAGGCCTATCGTTAGGTGGTGTGGAAGCACTGCTTTTGTATAAAATTATTAAAGCCCATAATGCCTTTGTGAATTATTGGTAAAATTATTTAAAATTCGATATGAAATTGATGTCAGTCGAATTTAAACAAGCAGCAATGGCATCGTGTGCATAACAGTACCAATGAAGTATCAGTTAACAAGTTCTGATATATACTATCTTCAATTCATTAGAACTTATGGAACTTCGCTCTGCATTGGACTGCATAGGTTTCCATTAGAAAAATGTTAAATCAGAAGTTGTGTCATGTCTCTAATGCAGGACATGAACATTTCCGTTCTTGTATGTTTTTGCGCGCGCACACACATGTGGCTAATGCCTCGAGCGGGCAGCAAAGGACCGTATAACGCTCGATGTGAATCGCTTTATCAGTCAACCAAGAAATACAGCGAAATTGTCTACATATAATTAAAAAATGCTATATCCGGGGTCAATTTGCAACTTGAAATATTCTAGCATTTTATATTCGAAAATGTATAGCGTCATATATCTGGTGTAATAGCAGAATATCTCGACCCTGTAGATGGCGCCAGGAAGCAATGAAAGGCACTCCCAGATCCCACGCAAAAGCAGTTCGGTCGCTGAAAGGAGGCAATGAAAGAGCTGAGCGGGAGGAGGGAAGGGGAGGGGAGGGGGGAAAGGGCGCTTTCCACCACTGTGTGCCAGTCCTTCTCGCTGCAGTCACGCTCTATCCCTCTTTCCCTTTCCGTTTTGCTTTTCAGCCAACGCTGTAGCCTCCCTCGATGCGCTCGCTGGCAGCGCTCTCTCTTTGCAGAGGCTGCGCACGCCGTGGGAGGCGTGTTCACCAGCGGCCTGGGAGCCGGCGAGGGTCTCCTTAGTACAGAAAGGATGCGGGAGGAAGGGAAGCAGGGTAATTATAATAAGTCGCAAAATTTACATTTTTATTTTTAGCGGAATTAAATGCACCTTCTCACTATCTTGCAATTTAATTAAACTATATAGTTTTTTTGGACGTTATATTCGAGATGGATTACCGGGAGCAAGAAAATATGCAGTATATATAATAAACTGTACAGCATTTTAGCGGCATAATTTGGAAGTGTTTTTGTTCTACTTGTGGTCCTTGTCCGAATAACTTTAAATCGATGGAGAAGCCGACGCAGCCGCAGCTTCAGCTGACGATGTCAAAAAATGCCGAAAGTCCAGCCGAGGATATCTCCAAGTTGTCGGATGACGATTTGCTGAAGTGGAGCAAGGAAGACCTGGTGCGGAGGCTGCGGAAGGCTGAGGACGAGAAGATGAGCCTGATGCTGGACCACAGTAATCTGATACGGGAGGTCAATCGCCGGCTTCAGCAGCACTTGAACGAAATCCGCGGATTAAAGGTGAGGCGTCCTTGCCGGTACCGAGGAAGTTTGGTACTCGGTAGACACCTTTACATATGACAGTGAACGGTGTGCATATTCAGCCAACACTGAATACGTGCTACTTTATGAGTAACTGTAAAGACTGCTAAATAATCATTTCATTACATTTGTTAAATGCTATAGAGATATAAGACATTGGGATAATTTTAGTGATGCATTTTTGAAGCAATGCAGAATATGCACCGAAAGTGACCGTACTTTAAACCATGTAAAAAAGGCTGTTTTAATACTACATTTTGGCTGTTTTCATTTGAATTGCTATTAAATGCCTTGGATACCTCAGATATTTTTACGGTGTTAAACATGTCGGTGATGACACGATGCCTTAATGTGCTCTCATTAACATGAGTTGCTTTCATATTGCAGTTTCAATTGTTACCGCGATGTAATGTTGCAACCTTATTCAAGCCTACCAAGTGAAAAAAAAAATCATGTAGCGTAACCATACTTAAGTCGGACGAAGCCGGCAACGATAATCATGTGACCTGGAATGGTATACTGGGCTTGGCGAGAAATGCTGGTTAAAAAGGAGAGGTAGCTGGCAGCGAGGCTGAGAATCGCTGGTGGCTTGCGGATGAGACTCTGTAACAAAGGTGATTTAAAGGCGCAGGTCATGAAATTTAGACCCTGGGCTTATTAACGAGAGATTTATTGAGGCTAAGATGAAGTACCCTGGACGTCTAGTGAAGCCAAAAGCCAAAACGCAGAAACTAATTGGGCATCCGTGATTCCCAATGCCTGGCGGAGAGGTGCGGAGGTCAGGACATGAGAAAAAGGGAGCACATGGCCAAAGGAGCGGTGAGGATGCCCTCAGTCAGCACACGCGAGGACTGTCACATCAGGCAAGCACACTCAGCTACGGGCACAAACTCACAGATTAATGAACTTACATATACAGAAGAAGACACACAAAATCTCCAGCTCCAGCAGAGAAAAATGCGGTCTGACAGGAGGGCTGTGCTGCTTCCAGGATGACATCCAGAGGTGGGCATTTGGCAAAGGCGTAGATTTGGGCTCAACACTGGTAGGGACCTAATCAACCCGGGACCCACCATTCCCCTAAACACACCCTACACCTGACATGCCCCTACCATTCATGCCCAAATTTACACCCTTGGCATTTGGATATGTTGAGTGGGCACCAGTGTTCGAATTGTGTTCTGGGTGGGTCCCCCTGGTGGATCAAAGTTGTCAATAATGGGGAGGGGGGGGCAATGGGGGGACAATTCTCTTACATCACTAAAGATGGTATGTTTGGTCTGAATTTGGCCTACGTTGAAAGTGGAGTTTCAGACGCGGAGCCGCACCGATTCAGTGATTTCGGAGTTTGTTCAGCCTCGCTGATTATCCTGCCTTCTCTTCCTGCTCTCCTCTACATCCCTGTCTAAGGATGTGAACCGGAAGCTCCAGGAGGACAACCAGGAGCTGCGTGACCTCTGCTGCTTCCTGGACGACGACCGGCAGAAGGGGAAGAAGGTGTCGCGGGAATGGCAGCGGCTGGGCCGCTACAGCGCCGGCGTCATGCGCAAGGAGGTGGCCTTCTACCTGCAGAAGCTGAAGGAGCTGGAGGCCAGGCAGGAGGAGGTGCTGAAGGAGAACGTGGAGCTGAAGGAGCTCTGCCTCCTGTTGGATGAGGAGAAGGGCGGGGTGGGCAGCGGCCCGGCGGGATGCCGGAACTCCGTCGACAGCCAGGGCAGCCCCTGCCCCGCGGCGGCACCTGGCTCTGGGTTACCGCGGGACCTGGGAGATGGAAGCAGCACCTCCAGCGCGGGAAGCACGGACAGCCCCGACCACCTGGTCCACAAGCAGCAGCCGTTGGCGTGTTCCGGGGCAGGGGGAAGCCCAGAGCTCATCCACAAAGCCAGGACTGGGGAAGGGTCCGGTTCCGAGCCTCTAGGGCGGCGCCGGAGCACCAGCCCCGAATACTCCATCCCGCTGCTCCCCGCGTGCCGACCTCGCTGCGGGTCGGTCTCGACTCCCGACCACAAGGCCCTGCGGGGCCAGAGTCCCGAGAAGCAGGGCAAATCCTGCGCAGACCGGCTGGCCCAGAAGCACCTGCTCGGGGTCGGGGCCGGGCCGGCTAGCCCGGAGGCCTTCCAGAAGCACAGGGGCAGTCTAGGTGGCGGATGCGGCAGCCAGGAAAACAAGCAGCAGGCCCTGATCTCCACGCCGGAGCACCTGCAGAAGGGACGCTTGGTGGGGGTCGGCTGCCCCGAGGTGAGGCTGTCCAGCCCGGGCAGGGAGGCGCTGCAGAGGAGGCCGGCAGGGGAGGAGTCATCACCGCACCACCGTGGCCTCTATAACGGCATGAACGGTGGGTGTCACACGCGCACGCACACACGACAAGAGTTTATTTCAGTATTATTATTGGCAGGGCTCTTTGCATCTATTACTATCCATACTAAGACACTTTAAAGGCAGGTTTAAACCGGGGGATTAGATGGTGAGTGATTGCAATTCTGCATACAGGCTGCTTAAATGAACAGATGCATTGCTGACAGACACGTGACTTTTTTGTACCTGGGGGGGGACGAACTTGCATTGTTGGCAGAAGTGTTTTTTTTTTTTTGCCTGGGATCTGGCAGGACTGACATGTTCCCCGTTTCAAAGCTCGGCCAACGTGCAGCATCTCACTAGGTTTGCTGCACCAAAGTGATGCCCCTCCTATTTCTATCGCGCTGTAACTGTGATTCAAGCCACCAGTGAAGTTTGCTGGCTGCTTGCATTTAAACAGGGTCAAAGGTCAAGACCTGCTCTGACGTCAAGCAAGGAAAGGCTGCAATAATTTTTTTTTAATATGTCACAGTGCTTGGTAAGGACACCCCCCTCCCCCACACAGATAGAAAACTGAAAGCAGTTTAGTGTAATGGAGCCACTGGGTATTTTCCTGGAACCAAATCACTTGCTTTACTTTCTGACACAAAAGATAACTAACAGCATATCATTTAAAGGTAATTATCCTGAGAAGGACTGCAGTGCACCAGCAGAAAATGTGGCTTTTTTGCCTTGAAAGAAACACAGAAATTTGACTCAGGAGAGTCGTTTATGAAAGACAAACAGCAGCTCAAAAGGTGCCAGGCGCAAAAGGTCCCTTAGCTGATTAGAGTCAGCCAAGGCTGATTTTAAGCAGAAAGAACAGTCTTCCCCACGTTTTGTCCGGGGATAAATATGCTAAATACCCGCTGTTCATTCATCTGTCCAACACACGCTAATGAGCCGGCAGCAACCTATACAGCTCAACCTCTTAACTATGCTCATCCAATCAAATGCTTTTCCTCCGGGTCTAGGGGCCATGTGTACCCCGTCCACCCATTTCACTCATGGCCTCCTGTACCTCACTCATTTTCTGTGCATTGTCAAAGACGGCAGGCCATGTTTTGTGACGGTACACGTCTGCATTGTTGTGTAGCTAGTTGTTGTGTTCAGCAGTATCCTTGTATTTTGGAAAGCTTGGGGGGGAACTTACTCAGAGCATCAACAATGCTTTGAAAGTTTACAATTCATATCAGTCCCCCCCCTCCACCCCCCCCAATGGTGCACATTGTCCGTATCATCATCTGCCCATCTCACAGCTGGCTCTCGATAAATCACTGGGGATTATCCCTTAAGAGCTAGGCTTATTTCTGCAAACTTCGCTTTTTTTAGCAGTGTTCTGCTTGTTCCAAGCAAAGAGCACAGTTATTTTAATGAGGATTGCACTGATTTTTTTTTTTAAGAAGTTTTTTTGATCGTTATCCAAAATCGGATCGTTTCATTTCCAGAGAAATGTGACGTACTTAGGGTTTTTAGTCTAATTATTCCTATAAGAAAGACTCACACCCTGTGTGTGACACCATGAGGTATTTAATTTCATGCTTGGTGGAAATTCTGCAAAGATTGTAGTGTGGTACCCCTCCGCGTACAGTACTGTGGTTTAAGGCATCTTTCCTGTATGAACAGGGGCGTTTATGTTCTATTTGTCGTAATAAGTAAAAAAGGACTTTGAAGTCCAGCTTAGATTTTAGACATCTCTGTTGGTGTTGATGTTTCCCAGCTCTGGTGATGCCCATGACATTGATATCACAATGGAACAGCCCATAATACCAGCAGGGAAAGCCGGGAATGTCTGAGTCAACTTTAAGTCAAATGGATCTTCAGATCAGGATTAAATGAAGATGGAATCATTTTAAAGGCTTTGACTCTTTGTCTCTGTGTAAGATACCATCCTGTGGGGAAGGTGCACAATGCCCTAAAAGACAACAAATTACCATGTGATTTTATGCTATGACAGCCCGTACAATCTGATATGACGCAATTGGCACCACCCCTAGCTAACCTTGATGAGTTATATAATTTATTACTACCCTGAGAACGACCTTCTTTGACCTTGAGAATGACATACTCTGATATCGCGCCTCAGAGTAATTTTCCGTGTTAAGAATAACCCTGTGAACACTGTGAAATCCACAAAGTGATGTTTCGGTCCCTCTGAGTGGCACCCCTCAGCCATCACAAAAGTGCTCGTAAAGCGGCCGCGGGACGTCAGTTTGTCAGTCATGTTGGTTGTAAAAATGAAATGAACCTATTTGCATGAGGACAGCACCCAGAAACAGCCATATCAGTGCGCTGAGGGTTCCGGATCTTTCTCTCGTCCCGTAATATTCGGTTTTGGCTCTTTGCACTAATTTCATTTGGAGACTGAGAACTTCTCATCTGCAGAGGATTAATGGCTGCACACTGCAATGCAATCGGTCCTCCTCCCAAAGAAGAGATTGCGATGATGTGGCGAAAAAAAAGCAGAGCAAAAGGCCGGCATTCACAGAGCCTAGACAGCCGGCGTCATCTCCAGGACGATGGCGACTACATAAAGATACAACCAGAGGAGCAGGTCTGGGTGTCAAATTAGTATCGATCGTTGTCCTGTGGTGTGACCCTGATAGAGATGCATTTGGGCTGTTTGTTAATTTGTTGTTTAAACAGGTGGGTATTGATTTCAGAGTCGAGTTTGCAGATGGTAAATGCAACACAAACCCAGCTTAAAATGCTGGCTGATGCCCACGATATCTCATCCCACGAGGCTCCCAGGAAACGTGCCTTCTGATCTGCCCTGATGCAAATTTCCTACTGTCACTTATGAAGTGGGTTGCACTGAATGTCAAGTTACCTCTGGTGTTATATGCAGTATGAAAAAGTCTTTTCTGCCTGACAGACCTCCCTCAGGTCCTGGCCGTTTCCGTGTTCATTCTTTCATCCATTCATTCGTTTGTTCATTCATCCGTTCTTTCATCTGTTGTCATTCATCTTTCATTCATTCATTCATTCATTCATTGTCATTCACCATTCGTTCAATATTTGTCAAATTGATACCAGTATAATGGCAAATAGCCGACACGTTATATAGAGTGACTGTCGTCACATGACTATATTGTAGGTATAGGGGGTGGGGCTTGTGCCAGCGACCTCTGTCTGGTGGGAATGGGAATCAGAAGTGCATCTGTGTGCCAATGGGGCTGTGTTACGCCCAGGCATGCTATAAAAAGTGCACTGCTGGATAATATTACATAGTCTGTCTGCATGCTCAGCTCCCCTGACTGCATGCGGTGTTGAATACACATCCTCCATTCTGCTAGGGTTCCAGTTTCGCCGAGGGGGGAGTGGCCTTTCCGCTGACATCTACCAATCAAATTTATACAGGCCAGGGTGTTCCTACATGATTCTCATGCCCGCTATAGGTTACTGCTGCTGTTTCCATATTTTCACATTTGTATACTCTGTTTGTCCTCTATCCAACTATAGAATGTTATAGAAAATACTCAGCAAGAAAGTCTTGGTGAACTGGTACTGGTGTTGAAGTCTGGGTGTCTGAGTTATTTAGAGATTATTTTCTCTATGGCATGTGCATCCCATCTGTTTTAATGAGTAATTATAGCCTCTTGTAATTTTTTATCAAAGCCAAGTCTGCCCTTATAACAATGAAACATATTTCCAGACCCAGTTGAGTTAACCTGGGCCAAGGTGTGTAAGTTGTAGACCTGTTCTTTTGCAAATTAAAGTGTATTGGACTGAAAATAATAACAGCAGTGACAACGGCGATAGATCATTCGAAATGGGGCATGAAATTCTCTCAGCTGGGCTCGCAGAAACCATGCTATTGCCTATTACTTTTGGCAGATTTTTATTGCTAAGCAACAGAGGGCACTCTTTTTTTACTCTGCTTGCTGTATCGTGTTTATGTGTACAAATGGATGCTGCAATTTGCTTTCTTTATTTTTTCCTAAAATTTTTGATTTTCTAACGTCTCTTGCCAGGGCAGCACGGTGGCTAGCGCTCCAGGGTTAGGGTTTGATTTGCACCCCAAGCTGTGGGCGTATTCCCATAGGTACCCGCCCTGCAGTCCAGAAGCATTACATTAGTTTTTTTAGCAAATGCTTCTGTCTAAAGCGACAAACAACAGTATCAGAGAGCATTTATTGCTAAGAAAAACAGCTAAAGCCAGCTTGTGCTGGTAGCTGGTCTTAGATTATCTTAGATGATCATGTGCCAGCTCATGCTACTCTTTAATGGTTTATCTGTGTGGGTCATGTGGGTCGTGGGTCTATCAATAACCATCATAAACTGGTATGATCAGCTAATCTATTAAGCGAAAACATACCTTAAGCTGGTCATACGATAAATTGGTCAGCCATTTTCAGCTGTTTTTTAAGCTGGGAAGTGTCTGGAGAAGTTGGGGATAAGGGTTTTGCTCTAGGGCCCAGTGGTGAAATCACTCTGTCAAACATGGGATTTGAACCAGCGACCTTCTGATCGTGGAGTCCTAACCTGAAGAGCCACATCTAGATAAGTAGTGGCATGGATACCGTCACAGTTTCAAGGTACCTTACAGGGACTGTTGAATATGTAAGCTGATATGTAAAATTGGGCAGGGGGGCCAAGGTGACATTTTATCAAGGGACTCATAATTTCTAGCTGTGCCCCTGCATGCAGATAAGCACCTGGGGGTTTCTAAATGGTGCCCATTATGTGTGATGGTGCGCCCTGTGATGGACCTGCATTCTGTTCAGGGTGCTACCCTGCCCGGATCACCAGGATCACGTGCTGGATAAGAACTGTGTAAGGCAGTCGGTATTGATACAGACCTCATCAAGCTGCCTGGCGCCCTGCCCTGCTGTGGAGTGTCCTAGCAGCACACTGATCTCTCAATAGCAAAGCAAAAAATAGACACAGAGAAAGCTTTGCTCCACCTGGGCGGCAGCGCGGGGGCCGGGCTGCTCCCCGGGGCCGGCTTACCTGTCTGAGCCACGGCGCTTCACACTGCCCGCAGCACGGTGAGCTGTCACGGCTCCACAGATGGAGGAGGACATGCTGGATGCTCGAGAGGTGCCAGGATTTTTCAGGCATGTGACGGGCTGGGGGAAGGGTGGATGGGCGATGTGGAGGCAGGAGAAGTGTGGAGTAGTAGAGGAAGTCTGGAAGAACATTGGCCGGAAGAGGAAGCGAGGACTGGCAGTGGGAGGGGATTAATCTGCAGAGGGGTGCGGAGGAGAGAGAGAGGAGAGAGGAGGACGCTCAGGCATATGCGCGGGCCTGAGGCGCGGCCCGCGATGCAGCAGAAGCGGCGAAGGCGGCGGATGTGGCGGCGCAGAGCGATGGAGAGCCAGCCGGGAGCATGCCAGGCAATGAGTCAATCAGCTGGCAGACGTTACGCAATGCTGGCACGGGCTCGGCAATCGAATAATTATGCAAAACCCGGGGGGAACTGACACCGTCCGTGACCATTTAAGAAGAGCAGCTGTACTGATTCAGCCCCCCTCTCAGATAGCTGGGAGCTGACTGGTGCGTTGCCGATGATGTCACATTCCCCCTAGTATGCAAATGTGTTTAAATACAGCAGTCACTTTGAATAACAGTGTGTACAGTTTAACTAAGTAATGGAACATCAAGACAGCTAGAGTCCTCTATTTAGACACTAATAGAGTAATAGTAAAATAGATTACTATCTTTATACTTTGGAGTCTAAGAGTCTGTACAATTATCCCTAATAACAGGTTCATAATAAGTTTTAACAAGCAATTAGTCAGTCACATTCTGAGTGAATAATTGAAAAAAGCCTATATTTAGCTATATTTTTCAGTCATATTCTGCTTTTGACAGGTAGCTTACAGGTGCCACATATAGCTGGTGGCAATGAAAATTTTAAATACACTGAGCAGAACAGAACAGAATAGAAGGTCAGCCAGCTGTCAGTGTGGGGGATGTTTAAGAGGCCTTATGGCTTTATAGGCCCCAACGCAGCAGAGAGAGGATGGTGTTGGACCTGTCGTGTCCACACAGGCCAGTCAATGGACTGGTGCTCCGTTACCCACAATGCCCTTTGTCCCTACAGTGGACACCCCATGTCCATTTCTGCCCTTTGTGGACTAACTCTGCTTTTGCTCTCTCTGCAGACACGGTGGGAAAAGTGATTTTTGCTGCTTTCAGATTTAACTTGTTCCTTGTTTGCCCCCCCCTGCATTTCACACAAAAAAAAGACAGCAATGCACCATTAAGAAGAAATAGGAATAATTCATGTTTGTTCCCCCGGCTTGTTGTTATGACCGATGTCACAGCCCTCAGGATGTAGGGTAGCAAGATTCTCAAAGCAAAGGGAAAGAGACATTAAGCATTAATGCGACAGTGCCATGGGCGACGGTGCGGAATTCTGGGATGCTGGAGGACTGATGCAAGTTGGAGATGAAGGCCTGCTGCCAGTGTCTTTACTGCCACTGTTAGCAGTGATTAGGCTGCATCTCCAATGGCGCTGCAGGCCTCTTGTAAAGCCAGCCCATGAAATAGGCCAGCAGCTGCTTGTCTGGCTCCTATTAGCATTTTGCTTTGAAGCCCCCCCCCACCATTATTTATAGCGAGGGATATTTTGCATATTAATCGGGGGTGTTTGCCTCTGATGAACGAGCACACGCCCAGCCGCCGTTAGCTGCCGGTGCATAACCTTGACACGCACGTCGGAAGGGAAGATGTGGTGGAAGTAACAAGGGCCCGGACTCATAATGGAGCAAATGTGCACGGCTGCACTTGTTATTGGTAATTCTAGAAGTACCTCTGTTAACAACAGTATTTGTTTGTTTGTTTTCTGCTTTAAGCTGAGGCATTGCGGCTTTGCAGGCCTGAGCATGAGAAGGAATCTATATTTTAGTCCCCAGGGGGTCCTACAGGGTCATCAGAAGTCCTCTGCTATGCCATATATCGGCCAGTCCAGAAATGGCACTTTAACTCTGCGCCCCTGTGCTTTGACTCTGCGCCCCTGTTCTTTCACTCTGCGCCCTAGTGCCATGACTCGGCACCCCAGTGCTTTGACTCTGCATCCTAGTTGTTTGAATTGGGGCCCCGGGGCTTTCACCCTGCACCCTAGTGCTTTGACTTGTGGCCCCAGTGCTTTCACTCAGCACCTTACTGCTTTGACTTGGGGCCCCGGTGCTATCACTCAGCACCCTATTGCTTTGACTTGGGGCCCCGGTGCTATCACTCAGCACCCTATTGCTTTGACTTGGGGCCCCGGTGCTATCACTCTGTACGCAGTGTTTCCTGTTATGGAAGCTTTCCTCTTAGCCCAATCCCCAGATGCGGGAGGGCTTGGGGTGTAAGGGTTGGGCAGATGCCCCAGTCGCATGTTTCCGGGGTAGCTTTGAGCGGCTGCTGGGACATCTGTCATCTGTCACACACAGGAGTGCGGCACTGCTTGGCTTCATGAGACTTAGCGAGTCCTTGATCATTAGAGAGACCGTCTTTAGGAGACCTGTCCAGGCCCCTAGCGCTTCAGACCAAACACCTGATCATACAAAAGAGCAGCACCTCAGTGAAATTCATTTATATTGCTGTATCATTTGTATGTTGGTGGTGTTTTTATATTGGACCTCATCCTAGACGAGTTCCGCTTAATTGCTCAACCGCCACAGCCAAACGATGTGGGTAGCGGTGAAAGCCTTTGGTCAGATACCATGGGCATGACTGCATCTCCTTCCTTATTGGGCGGTCACGCTGGTCACATGACTGTGGAGAGACCCTGCCAGACCCTTGCATCTCCAGCAGGACAACAGACAGCCTCACAGGGGAAGCGCTTACTGCCGCAGCTAGTGCCCAGCCGGAATGCCAGATATGTCAGGTGACGCACGCATCATTTTGGGAGAGATACGTCTGACGGGCACTTTATACGATGCTGAATAATGAATCCCTCAGTGTTGTTACGGAAGCCATTATGTGCCATTAGGAGAGGAGCCAGCAAGGTTTGCACCTCGGTAAGAGAGAAGATGTTTTCCCAGGTTCCATGGCATGTCAGCAAAGGGACCTTGTGCACGATGTCCATGCAGCTTATTAGCATCAGTGCTGTCACAGATTCACATGGGTGTCCAAGAGTAACCCCACAATGGTAGAGCAGCATTGAATTACTGACAGAATAGGAAGCAAATCAGGAAATTGGGATGGAGCACAGAAAATAGTCAACAAGTCACATGAGATAAAAATGCAGTGTGAATTATGACAGGCCCATCAGAAATAGCCAAAGCTAATCAATAATAATAGTTCGTACTAGCAAGGCTTATAAGTCCTTCTGCTATTTCCTCATCGCAAAATAAACCCTGATAGCCATGCAGCCCTAATTATACATTTTTATTACCCACAATACCTTGGCAGTTTCAGGGATGCCACTGTGGCAGAACAGACAAAAAAAAATCCACCTCAAGCATGTTTTTTGCCTAGTGATACTTCATACCTTGTCTTGTTGTAAATAATTAATTGTTGCATACTCAAAACCATCTAAGGAGCATTGCGCAAAATTGTAAGATATCGATTGTGGTCCCATTGCAGCCTTATGAAAGACTCAGACAAGAAAAAATAATAAATTGCATGAACTGCAAACCATGAAGAGAGGCCATTTTAACTATTCAAAAATCACAAATGGGGAAGTATCACAACTATGCATCTCTCAGATAATCTGTTTGGTAGTTTCACCTTGAGAGTCTGAACTCCAAGCTCCTGGAAATGACTGATAAGATGTCTGAGAACAGGGGCAGAGCAGAGTGAGATTCCCCTAATTCTTTAACTACAGCACGGTCACCGAGACCTGTTGAGTAGTCATGGCAACTGATACTCGATAACAGTGATTTTGCGGACTGTCAGAATACCTGAGTATGTAGCTGACGCCGGCTGCGGGGGGGAGGTCTGTATTGAAAAATGAGGAAGAAGCCGACTCAACCCTTTCATCTGTGTCTTGGTCTGGAAAGTGACAGATACCAAACATGCTAATTAAACTACATTCAACAAAATGATGTGGATAAACGTACATGAGGCAGGTAAAGCTGAGATCTTATGTGAAAGGAGACAGCAGTTTCTCCCTACGTTCCTGTGCCTCTGCAGAACGAGAGCTGCTGCTCGGACTAAGGGGGAGGAAATGGGACCAGACAAATGTTGCAGGCAGGCAATTTACACCCCACGGTGCGGCAGGGAGTGGAGCCCTGTTCCTGCACAGTCCATTGACGTCCATTGGAATCGAGATGCATGCAGGTTGTTTTTATATGAAATACCCCCAAGATTTCAATTCATTTTAATGAATTATAACTATGCACCAAGCTGTAGGTGTCACAGACTGGTGTTTGATATACATTTTCACTTGTTTTCGACCTGCAATTCAGTGTTCAAGGCACTGCTTTCCCACTGAGTGATTGGAAATTTTTTCAGGGTGTTCTGGAGATACCGCAAGCAGAGGACAGGTGCTCGCAATGGTTTTTGCAGTTGAAATTAGTCATGATGACTTAATACAGTGTTGAAAGGTGAAATCAATGATGAGTTAACAAACTTTATGAGCTTCGGAGTCTGATATTCCCAAAAATGAAGGAAGGATATTTGTAAAATACAGTGATGGTAAATAATTGCCACTTTTTAAGTCATAATAAAGCAATGGCTTATCTTAATGCTGCACATTGTGAAGAGTTTGTTTATTGAGTGGAATAGCCCACAAAATGTCCATTTTTAAATTCTATCATGTACTGTACCACAGGCTGGGGACCATGAACAGTTTAACAGGCACTTGACTCTAGGTCATGACTCTAGGTTTCACTGTAGTAAACTTTGCCTAAACTGGGATAAATTATTTGGCACATGCATTTTTTTCTTGTCTGCGTTATTTACTGAAGGATTTACTGTTCTGGTGAAATTTTATGAGCAGCTCTGTGCAAAACATTCTCCAATATGAATCTCATTTACTCTACAAAGACATCATAGACGTCAGAGTCGGACGCATGGTTGTAATAGCAAAGCTATCATGAAACATGACTGTGGCTTCTGATATGAAACATGACCAAATAATTTTTGGTTCTTGACGCTTCAGACAATAATACAAAAATACATTTCCTTGCAGTACAGCTTTCTATGGCCCCACTGTAGAAAAGGGCATTACACTCAAGGTGCTCTATCCAAGGCATTGGTGACAGATACTTTTAGACTTCATGAAGTGTGCAGACAGTCCTTCTTCTTCTGTAGCCTTCAGAGTTAAATCCTGTGCTCTTTAAACCTAGTTCCAAGGTCTTAGATTAGTCGAAGCAGTCTTTCCTGTTGTTAGCAGGTCAATGCAGGTGGAGGTCCCTCTTTGAGGTCTGAAGATGTGAAGCTATGAATCATTCATGACCCACTATGTGTCCATTACGGGAGAATAATTGCACAAGAAAGATTAGCCCCTCCTAAAAGAGGCAGATGGTCATTCTAAGCCTGATGCCGAGAAAGCTGCTCATGTAGGATTTCTGGTATTTCGGTGTAGCTCAGGAGAACATAAAGCTGATGTGTCTAAAGTGTGTGTGTGTGTGTGTTTGTGCGTGTCATTGCAGGTTGGTATTAACAGAAGACTCCTTCTAACACCATGTAAACACATTGAATCACACCTCTAGTTGCAGGTGATCCTCTATTGCCTAGACACTGTGAAACCAGTGGTGTGTGTGCAGGGGTGGGGGGGGGGGGGGGGGGGGGGGGGGAGCAG
>JAODKK010000060.1:7847544-7860201 GCA_026774405.1 Petrocephalus microphthalmus | reverse complement strand
TACAATTTGTATAATAATTTGGAATGTGGTGTATACCTGAGAAGAATGGCTGACCAAAGATATACACCAGCGTTTCTCAACCCTGGCCTCAGGGACCTCCCAGACAGTCCACATTTTTGCTCCCTCCAAGCACACAAGTACCGGGTATTCGATGCTCTTTATTTCTTGAGTGTTTGGTTCAGGTGTGTAAAACTGTGGACTGCCAGGGGGTCCCAGATGAATGGTTTGAGAAACATAAATATACTTACACTACCCCCTTTCCATCCATCCAGCCATCCTTTTTCATAATTATCCAGTGTAAGATTACAATAATTATTTCCAAAATTACAGACACATGTACTGAAGCCTCCAAACCTGTGGTGGTGTGATGTACAGGCAGGGCCAGCTCCACCTTTTCATTGGCCCTAGGTAAAGGCCCCCCTGCCAAGAAAAGTGATGATCATTTCACTTCCTCGCAGCTCAGGTAATTCGGGGGCCCTAGGCCACTGCCTGTAGTTACGGTCGGCCCTCAAAGTGTAAAGGAAATCGATAATTCAGCCAATGGGAACTGAATTAAATCAATCAGCGATTGGCAAAGTATCCACTGTGGGTCTCCAAGGCCCATTGCTGACTCTTTGCCAATATGAACCATATCACATATCTCAGTGTCAAACCACAGTAGTGGAGACCTACTATAAAGTGGTGTAACCGACCCCCAAACCTCCAGCATTTCCTCCGTGGGTGTTCCAGGACCGTGCTCTGAGATGAAAAGCTGCGCAACACCTTTTTCTTTAAATATTTCGCATTATCTGCATTGCGCCCATAGATCTCTTGTCAGTTGCTTCCATGAATTTTTGATGCAACACCCATTTAACTAGCTTTAAACATTTATGAGCTTGTCGGATTCCCCTGTGTCTATGAAAAGGGTGTCGATTTCACCTTGTTGACCGCAGGCAAAAATGAGAGTGTGCCAGGTCTCGATGGAGACTTCCTCTCACCTACTGTCCTCTTACTCCAGGTATCAGATCCAACGTGTGCTTTCTAAAGGCATTTTAGCGAAGGGCTACACTGTTGGGCCTGAGTGAATTCTCCAGCCTTACACTAAGCAGTTAATCGCAGGTGGAGAAGCTAGGAGACCCTTTTAGCTGACCTTGGCTCTTGTGTGTGTCTGTGTGGTGATGTGAGGCTTTCTTTCCACTCACAGAGGTGGTAATGTCAGAACGTTACTCTGACACTATCTCTGTTCGGAAAATACCTGCCAAATACCTGCACTCCACTTGACCTCCCCTTGGCCCCTCCCTGCTCTCCACTTCACCTGCACCTGCCCAGAAATTGTGGACTCACTCATTGGATGACAGACTCATAGGAAACTGCTTTTCTAAAACAGCCACCCCAGTCCCTAAATGAATTGATTTAATCCGCACGACTCACTTTAAGGACAAAGTGTGGCTTCCCTTAGTTGTCCATGCTGCGCGGCCTTGTGTGTGTGTGTGTGTGTGTAAGATATACTGTGATTTTTTTTTAGGCAATGCACTGCCCATGACTTGTTTTCACTTGAGAAATTGTACAGATTATACAGTACAAAAACACTGTTTACCTTCCTGTGGATCAGTACATGGGCTGAGGAGGGGTGGTAGGGTAGAGCTAAAGACAGCTGGAATAACAAAACCCCTCCAGTGCACACATGTGCATACACACCAGTCACCTGTCACTATTTGCCTTAATCAGTCTTTTCTGGCAATAGAAACTAGCAATTTCTTCACAACTTGGACATCGTGGCCCTGATGAGAAACCTGGTTAGCCAGTTCCATATGTTCCATTGTTTCCATTTTTTCTGATGCAAACAGAGCGCATCAACATGAGCAGTCATTGAAAAATTGGAAATGTATCCTTTATGTACAACAAACTCTTTGTCTGCAACAGAATGGAATACTAGCCGTGCCGGGGATTGGGAACCCCTAGTCTAGGTGACTCAGGATGAGGGGACTTCACAACACCAACAAGCTCACGACAAGCTGAGCTCCGGACAAGCTCAGGGCTACTGCATCCCATTTGGAGAGCTCTGTGCTGGCTCTCTGGGTTATGCCAGTTGCCAATTACAGCCATGTTAATTGGTTCCTGTGCTCGGTCGCGGGTGATAAATTGGTCACAATTACACGATTCCCTGTCGGGTGAACAGAGGCGTCCCAGCAAAGCGCCTACAGCAAGCTGACCAATCAGGTTCATTAGGTCCCCCTGTCACGCGGCCGAGGGCATATTGATCATTAACAGCCTTGCGGTAAACCAAAGGCCCAGGAACTGCCCTCGTTGCCATCTCTGGGAACCTTGCAATGTGCGGAGAGAAGAAGAGGTTTCCGCAGCCGCGTTGCCTTTGCTATGTCTGGATTTTAAATGGAAAACCTGTTTCCAAAGCTTTGGGGACAAAAGAGGTGAAATGTGTTTTGAGTTGGGTGTGGGGGGGTGGGGGGGGCGAGTTTCGTCTGCCACAGCAGTGATGTGCAGGAGCCCCTGAAGGAGATCAGAATGCAGGCCTAGCAGCAACGTTCAGGTAAATTTGCCTCTTTAAAAGGAGCTTCTAACATGGAAATTCTCAGATATCTACAGCTTGACAGATGAGGCCATTGGCCATTTTTACAGCCTCTGAGAGGCTAACAGCACTGATGCACAACAGACAATAGCCTTAATCCAATAAACCTCCCTTCCCCATTTACTACACTGATGGCTAAAGGCTGAGCAATATTTTTAAGAAGCAGCGGTCTTTTCAGACTTACAGATCCACAATTCTTTTCAGATCTACATTTCTGATTCATTCTCTCCCAATTATTTATTTTGCTGTCCCATTATTGTAATGAATGTAGCCATTTTTACCAATTTACACAGCAGAAGGTGTACCCAGGTATTAGAACAAGCCCCCTGTAGGGTTTACTTCAGCTGGTTTCAGTGTCTTCCACTACTTTTTTTTTCCCGACGGTTAGCATTTAGCGCAATGGTACATGGCCAGCTCATCATCCATCTTCTGTGGTTAGCCAGATGCTATAAGGTCACATTAAAAACATCATTCGCTGTTTAACAGAAAGCTATGCCGCTTACTGTGGAGCTCTGGTGCTAGGAAAAGATACGCTCGCCTTCATATAAACATATATGTGCACAGTTTTAAACATGCAAATAGACAGCAAAGCATTTCTCTCAGATTAGCGCCACAGAATTTTCGTGGATATTCACAATGCTGACCCCAGGGGGGAGCTTTTTCTGTCTTTCCTGTGAGACCTGCATTTATCATTTGGCAGAAGAAGCCATACTCTACAAACGGCACACACCCCTCCCCCACACCCACAAATCCGCTCCCATTGTAAGACACAAAAGGAGATTCCGTCCTGTGAATCTCCAGATCCTCACTGATGATGTCCATGAGGCTGCATGACATACAGCCAGACATGTACGGTAGTATATGCCATAAATACGAGTCAGCAGCTTCTTTTTCCGTATTCTTCCCCCTCCCTTCCTCCCTTCCACTAGCATGGAATCAAGAATTACACACTGCTCCCCTGCCTCAGTGCCGTCCAAATAAAAAGGATCCTTCCTGAATCCTGAAAGTGGGCCAGAAGAGCTATCATAAAATGTACGCACCAGCCCCCCGCCCCGTCACAGAATCGTATCATCGTCCCGAGGGGAAGCGTGGTGCCGCATACCTGGCGAATCGGGCAGCGCGTGGGCCCCACCTCGCGTCAGGCAGATTCGGAGGCCCAAAAGAAAAAAAACAGCAGGGGAAGGCGAGAGAGCCCGTTATGACATCACTCTGGTCCCGCCCCCTCGGTCAGAGCGCTGGTGTGCTGTCGGAATGCAGCCGCGCGCTCTCCGCTAAATGATCTCACCGCGCGTGGACAGGGGAGGAGAAACAGCAGCAGTGGCAGTCAGATCGCTAATAGACGTTCTGATTTCCCATGGCATCGCCTCCTGGTACAGTACATGTCACCCAGGCTCAGTCGGGACTAAGAGTTTGGGAAGGCATCCCACTAAACCAAACGCCAGGCGGCCTCAGCTAGCTCCCCGCGCATGGGGCAATTTCCTGTCTGCTCTGATGAATACCAACTTTCAATATAAACTGAAATGATCCAACACCCAACACTTTTATTTTCAACACCCAGAGTTCATATTGACTGTGAGGTAATGAGCAGGAAGCAAAAAAGAAACAAAGACTGTTGTTCATTATGTGGATTTTTAATTGGGACTCTGGTTTAATTGGAATCTGCGCTTATCGGAATGTCTGTGTATGCCACATAGACTAGCCGGCACACACACTCACACACACACACACACGCACACACACACACACACACATACACACACAAACAGACACGCACTCATATATTTATTTTTACACTGCATGCCCTGATTCCGCGATTTGCAGGATCTTTATGTTGGTAAACAAGCAGGTGCACTGGCCTGGGGGAGATTTATGTCCTTCAGGAGATAAGTGTAGTGAGCCACAATTTAAATATGAGACGTCATGTGACCAGCACTGCAGCAAGGGATTGTGGGAAAGGTGTGGCAGCTTCCTGCCGCTGTTGTCGAGGTCCTGCTGACTCATTCGGTAGTACAGTAGCGAAAACTATCGACTGTGTTCTGGGAGCTCCTGTCCTAAATTCCACTGACCCCAAGTTCATTCACTAATTAGACTTTGATAAACATCTCGGCCTCTAAGGAGGTGACCTCCACGTCATCTTCTGTCTCACAGCACAGCAGATTTCCCTCTCGAGAAAAAAAAAAAAACTCTCCACCAACACAAAAAAGACAAAATTTTATTCCTCCTCTCCATTTTTCTTACTCTTCTACTGTTACATGTGATCGAGTAGCAAGCACATTTAAATAATTGTTTGTAATCGTACATAATGACAGATGGTTGCAGAAGGATTGTCAGATTGATGGCCATTTTACGCCATGTGTAATTTATTCAGTTAGAAGCTGCCTAACATGCGGAGCGTAGGTAAATGTTTAGGCTGGGTGAGCGCTCCCAGACGGTGACATGTGGCTGACAGCCCGACATCCTCGCTGCTTCGTACAAAGGCTGCTGCACCTACATTCTCCATCTGCAGGCCGGGAGCAGGAGAGACTCGGCGGCCGGGGGTGTTTAAGCAGAGAGAGGGATATTAATACTTTGGGCAGCATTCCCTGTAAACAACTGTGTGTTTTTTTTTCATTAAGAAGCCCCACTTCCCTGCACAGCCCGTCTCAGGGCTCTGTTTTAATTATGTCCAAGTGTGATTGCAGATTCTGACCAAGTTCATTTTGGGCCTGAAATTTGGGCAGTTCAAGGGGACGTTAATCACCTGCTCAGACAAACAGGCTGAGCTGGAGAGTCACTGCGGCGATGGAATCAGCAGCCAGCAGAGCACATAGACCTGCCCAAGCGGGGGTGCCCTACAAACAGCTGACCCTGCCCCCTGACTCCAAGCTGCACTCTCACCTGCATATTCCAGTAAGCTCATGTCATGTCAAAGAAGATAACACCACTTTCAAAACAGAAGCTCCACTGCAGTTGGCAGCCCACTACCAGTACAAAATCATAGTGGCACAAACAAGGGGTTCAACAATTTACACGACACTCGCATTCGGGGTTAGATGCAAGGGGGAACATGCTCCATGACAAAATATCACACTTGTGCAACGCTTGCTATTTACAACACAGACATTAAATACAATACAAACATTAAATTAAAGGAAACAACGCACGTGTTTTCGCCGGACACCGCAAAGCATGCTGGGAACCCAAAAAGGTAAGTCCAAAACACAGCTAGCCACACAATTTCTCGCTGTGTGAATGTATAAAATCATTTAATTTCACTTTCATTTAATTTCAGCTACTACCCTGACATCAGAGGACTTTAGGTTAATTCTGATGTAGTCTCTCCCCAAACACTTAAAATAAAGGAACAGAACTCATGTGCTCTTTACAAGCATTCATTATTTATTAGAATCAGAAATAATCAGAAAATGGTACATTTTAATTTTAATCTGCATTTTTCCCTGGACATCATGATTAGCCAGTGTGGGGCTTCAATGAGCCGCCGTGCTTAAGTGTCGTTTTAATGACGTCCTCGGAAAGTGAAAAAAAATCGAGCAGCCTGTGAAGGAGACAGAATTGGTGCCGCGTGTCGTTGGAAGCAGAAGAACATCACTGCGTGAATCGCAGGCCTGGAGATCTCCACGAACCACTCAGAGGGACTCGGCTGATGAAGTGCTGATTGTTGAGGAACAGTGGTTTTGCAGGACTGAGAAGCTGAAAGCACACACATTAACAGCTGGTGTGCTGGCTGCCAAGAGGCACTTACTGTCTTATTTACCGACTTAGGAAGTCAGCTGCTGGAGTTTTTTTCTGTGAAACTTAATGCACTTCAGCAACTGGCTCTGATATAACTGATTAATTAAGATGGTTCTAATATAGGGCTTCTGAAAACAACTTAACGTTTTAGTTCCTGTGTTGTCTAAACAACCTGTAATGACATATTGTGCTGGGAATTACTCAAATGCTCTGTGTTAGCG
This sequence comes from Petrocephalus microphthalmus, assembly GCA_026774405.1. Classification (NCBI taxonomy): domain Eukaryota; kingdom Metazoa; phylum Chordata; class Actinopteri; order Osteoglossiformes; family Mormyridae; genus Petrocephalus; species Petrocephalus microphthalmus. Next base: position 7,853,682 of record JAODKK010000060.1, on the reverse strand, counting down.
CTTTAACGGGCTTATTACCTAAGCCAGAATTGAAACGCACATTCTGATGTGGACCAGGATTCAGGCAGCTGTCACCAGAGCCCACAGCAGAACTGCACACAGAGGCCTCGAACATCTACCCTTGGCCATGAGGTATGTGTTCAGAATGTGCATGTTGCAAGCCACACTGAGGATGGTAGATGGACAACTGGGAATAGTGTATGGTGTCATGGGAATGGGGCAAGATACAGGCTCAGTGAGTAAAAAATACACATGGTTTTCATGTTAGCCAAGGGGTACTTTCAGCAGTTTGTTAGACCAGAAGTATTCCTGATAATGGAGTGAATGGCTGCTGTTGTGAATGCTAACAAATTATACCTGGCACGAGGTAATAATCGAGTATACAAAAGACAAACCATTTCAATGTGCAAAACTAGCTAAGCTGACTAGCATGCTAGTGTACTACCTAGGAGATACCAGTATAACAGTGACTGTATGGTGAGGAAGTGGGATTAATATGAGAATATCTACGGGTAGCTTATAAACCAAAATGATTTTTTGCCCTCTATTTTTTCGTGACCAAAAACCTGACAATGGAATTCTCATCATCTGGGACAGCAACAAGAACCATCTGATACTGGGTCATAGCTTTTGGAGTTTTTCTTTTCAGGAATTGCTGCAGAAGCATTCGGGACCCACCTAAAACCAGATTGTGATGTAGAGGCAGGTGACTCAGCCCAGCATGACTAAGAGTGCGTCCAAAATTGCATACTATACTCACACCATACATTCTGAATTTATTTAGAGGCTTACTACTCCGCCATGAATGTAGTATGTACTGTATGTATGCATGACAACAGGATGAATGCACATACTCCAGTCACCATCTCACATATTGTCTGACCCAGATGTTTACCGATGATGCAGCTTGACCCCCGCAAAAGATAAAGACTGTTAAAAACCATCAACGAATAAAATGCATGTAACTTATGTAACTGGATATTGTTTTCTGCTTAAAGTTGTACAGAGACGGCACTTTCTCCACCATCTTGACAAAAATTTCGGAACAAGCGACGTGCTTCACTTCTGATTGCAGCTCCAGTGGCCTTGTGGGATAGCATAGCACCCAGTGGCCTTGTGGGATAGCATAGCACCCAGTGGCCTTGTGGGATAGCAGAGCACCCAGTGGCCTTGTGGGATAGCAGAGCACCCAGTGGGCTTGTGGGATAGCATAGCACCCAGTGGCCTTGTGGGATAGCATCGCACCTAGTGGCTGCACACTTTAGAATTACGCAGAAAGTAGTATGCCACTCATGTTCCAGTCGCCTACTGTTTCACCAATACTGAGTATTCAAATATACAGTACTGTTCACATTGCATACTAAATTTGCCTACTACATTGCGAACAAGAATGCAATTTTGAACACTAGCGTAAAGGATGGTGATGTATTTATTCGAATAAGTAACTAGACTTTTTAAAAAGTAAGACAGGGCCATCAAACAGTAATGTTGACATATGACCTGTGTCAAAGTGATTTATGAAGCCAACTGTCTTTTTGAGAATAAGGGTTCGAAGTTGTTTCTTCTGTGGCGCAACAGATATCTGTTTTTCCACATACCACTCAATCTGAATTGATAGTTATGAAGTGCTCCTGGCATATTTGACAAAACAGCCCAGCTTTAACCAAAAGCTTGAGTTGATGGTTGGGGATGTGTGTGTGTGTGTGTAAGCTTGAGTTGATGGTTGGGGATGTGTGTGTACTCTTTCTTATTTTTGAGAGTATATGGATCCGATTTCACCTGTAGAATAAATAAACATATTTATTCAATATTCTGTTTTATTTGTACAGCGTATTTTCACAGCATGTTCTATGCTCAATTCAGGGAACAAACTGTGAATGCTTGCCTGAATATTAGTCAGTGTCTATGGGGGAAATGTTTTTTTTAATGAAAATATCCCGATCCCCGTGTCAGTTATTTTTTTTTTGGGAAAAGTGCATGACAGAAAGAGGACAGTTAGTAGTAGAGCTAATAAATATTTGTGCAGAATGACCATCTCAGTCCTCTGGGAACTTCATCTGAATTGTCTGTTATAGAAATGTAATGTGTGATATACATCATCATACATCATGAAACACAACCAGCCAGAATCAAATAGTTCTCACATGTGACAGCCAGGTGTGAATAGCACATACAGAGACAGGTGTTGTGGGGAGATGGCTAACACTGCACTAAATGTGTGCCCTGAGGGCTGCCGCTGGCATAGCTAAGGCAGAGGTAGCCATGGAAGGTAGCTGAAGCCCAGTTAGCTAGCTGTTTGCGTAGCTAGCTGTGGCTAATTTGGCTAGCTCTTTGTGTGGCTTTCTGTGACCCAGTTGGCCAGCTGATTGTGTGGCTAGCTGTGGTTAGGTTAGCCAGCTGCTTGTGTGTTAGCCAGCTATTTGTGTGGCTTACTGTGGCCCAACTAGCCAGTTATTTCTGTGGCTAGCTGTGGACCAGCTAGCCAGCTGTTTGTTTGGCTAGCTGTGGCTCAGATAGATGGCTGTTTGTGTGAAGAGATGTGGGATTGCCAACTTTGGTCAGTTGGCTGGAGTGAGGTTTTCATTTGGAGACACTTGTGAACTTAGCCAGCTGTTTGTGTGGCGAGTTGAAGCCCAGCTAGCTAACTGATTGTGTAGACATCCTGGAGCTTTTGTCCCAGATATTTAACAACTAGCTCTGCAGCAGTGCCCTGCATATTTTACCCTCTCCTTCCTTAAGAATTTTGAGATGATTAATACTGTATGGGACTCTTGAAAAGGCGGTTATTACCAGTCATTTAGGGACGCTCTGTTCTGAGATGAATAACCATGCAACAGGGATATTCCCTTGGCAGTTCCTCATAATATCAGACACCGCTGTGTCAAGTGTAGCTCTTTATCTTCCTCTGAGACACCATTAATTTAAACATGGCTGCCTGAGCACCCCTCCCCCCCAACTGCAAGGAGTGGGGCGCTGAGAGTGCCGAGTCATGTGCTCGAGCGTGCCTGCGTGTCGTATTCGTGCGGTCGCTTTCTGCTGTTGTGTCTTCTGGCACTATAAATGCTACCAAACCTGAAAAACCTGCTTCCGTTCCACGCGGGTGATCATCCGTCCCACCCTAAAAGCCGCAGCAAACAGGTTGAGATCCCAGAACTCTCTGAAAATATTCTGACCAGTCCTGTATGTAAAAAAAGAAAGGCCATTTATAGGACCTGGGTAAATTGGCTTGTGGGGGGTGGGGCTTTCATGCATTTCATTCATATATATAAGTACCTTTCCTGCCATCAGCATACAAGCGATCCTGTCACAATCATCCACTGTGTGGCTCTGCGTTGTGGATCAGGAGGTAAATGGGTGTTAGCCCGAAGTCCAGAAGGCTGCGTCTCACCAGGCCGGATGCCCCCCTTCACCCCCCGTGTGGGCCTCAGGAAGCCGACTGCCAGCCACCCTGCGATTAGCCAAACACGCCAGCATGCACCATGGAGGGAGACACGAATCCCAGTCCTCTGGGGCCAGGAAGTGCTGGCTGTGAGGAATATCCGCATAGTTCTCACGTAGCCCATTACGCACAAAGGCACGCGTTTTGCAACATTAGTGTTTATCCTGTGCTTAGAAACTACTTCTGAGGATTACTGACTTGGGGCTGGCGAAAGGACTTTCCCCTTCAGTGTTATAGATTATTTTAATCAGTGACGGCTAGCAAAAATGAAGCTTTGATGAGCCTGCCGATGACACGGATGGGTTGAGTTTGGTTTCGCCTCTTGAGTGAAGAGCATTGGTTCCAGTGCATGTTCCCAAATACAGGGACAATGTCAAGAATGTATATGACTCTCTTGAGAAAACTGGCTCCTTCCACCCCAGCAGTAACTGGCACATATTTGCATCACCTCTAGGGCCATATCCAAGTGCTTTCTATAAATAATCAGCCTTGGATGCCGCCACAGCCCAGCAAGTGCAAATCCAACCTAGATATAGGATTTCACGTAGGTGGCTGCATTCTTTAATTACATATATTAGGCAGTTGGAAATGGGTCATGTCTAACGTAAAACATAATAAATATAAGAGGCAATTAAAATAAATGTAAATTTTTTTGCATATATATTCCAGTGGAACTTTTGCTGAAGAGGAAGTCAAGTAGTGATTTAATCTATTTCAATCTTAATAGCTATGCTGGCATGTTTCGCAAGCTGTAATTGACAGGTGTTGCATTTAACCAAGACTATAGTTGAATTCACCTGAGACAGACAGGTGCTTGCTGTTAGAACAGCACGTCCTGGAACACGGCGCTAAGCACTCTCGTTTAGTCAGACGTCTAGACGAGCACCACCCTGCCCCAGACACCATAATCACCGCTCCAGGACATCAATAAGGATTAAAGGCCCACCAAGTGGCTCTCAATTGTGTTAGCCAGGCAGAGGAAGGCTTGTGGAGAGAGGCCTCCATTGTTTGATGATCTGCCTTTGCAGAATGATGTAGATCTGTTACAAAACTGCTAGAAATAGATGAGCCACAAGGTACAAGAAGAAACAGGAGACATGAAGATGGATACAGGAGAAGTGGAGGAGCAGATATGTATTGCTGTTCAGATTTTAGCAAAGCGAGTGGTGGGCCGGTCAGGTGAGACCATGGCCCATTTAAACTGTCATATCTATGCCCTGGTGCCCTGACTCCTAACACTCCAGGGCAGCGTGTGGAACCTCCAGTCAGCACAAGCTGTACTCCAGCAGGGGGCAGCGCTGACAGCCTGCAAACAGGTCTCTCATTTGGAGGGTTGGGACTGAGGTCTAACACACATCCCAGATCCCCGGAAGGTCTGCATGGGGAAGGTCTGCATACTTGTAAACTGCCCACTCAGATAAGGAGCCCTCTTGCCAATGAAAAGGATCGCAGAACATAATTTCCAGTCTTATCCAGTCTTGAAGTTCAGTCAAACATGTAAAATTTCCACTTACACTAATTAATCTCTGCCTAAATAAGTAAAAAAATCCACTCCTAGACTTACAACCTAGACCACAGACATTAGGCCTGTCAGCACATGTACATGATGACAACACCTTTCAGTCACGTGACACATCCTCTTACCACCATTATATGGAGGTATAGAGTTTCATAGACTCTATTCTTTCATATAAACTTAAAGCCACTCCCACAAATACATGACCACCAGTTCCTTTCCTTATATGATAAAATCGTTATTACTGAGTACTAAGTGCAACCAAAACATAGCAAAAATCACTGAAGACTTAGGAAAGTGACTAGCTATTAATTTTAATAGCATCATAACGCAATTCAATTCACAGTAAGGACTGGACTGCCACAATTATTTGATCTTTGTTATAGCATACATGCTACTTTCTAATTATTCATATGCTAGGCAATTTGAAGTGACAAACACGTGAAAACAAACCATGGAACTAAGAGGTTATTCTAATACCACTCATGAATTAATCTGATTGACAATGTATATGGTGTGTTTGGCTTCTGCTATCTACAGTGCAATCGGGAGAATCCCCAGTGCAAAGACCAAGATCCAGGCACAGGAAGTGGGACCAGCAGGCTTTGCATCTTGCCATGGGAACACGAATGGATTTAGGAATGGAAAATCAATACTCTACCAGTGCTCTGAGCAGATTCTGTTTGCATGGGAGAGAGGCTCTGTGGAGATCACAATCCCTTGGCCTTTCAGACAGAAAGGGACCTTGAGGATAGATTAGAAAAAGGTGCCCCACATACACTGGTGACCCCAGCCCTGATTGGAGCAGAGGTTATATAGATAGTGAGGACTAGACATGCAACACCCTGGAGCCCCACTATTATGGGAGCGACCAATAATTAAAAGGTTACCGTGTAGAATAGTGATGATATTGCTGACCTGAGGGCTGCATATTTAAATCCCAAGAAAACCAGTCATGCTTAAAAATAATAAGCTGCTTACCTCAGACTGTATCAGTAAATACCTGACTGCACATTTAAGCAAAATTATATGTCAATGTAGAAGCATTTAAGGGTAGCATTATGGCATTGCAGGTAGTGTGTGTGCGTGTGTGTGTGTGTGTGTGTGGGGGGGGGGGGTTCCAGGCTGGCCCTTTATTTATGAGGCTTTTCCCCCACAAACTCCCTTTTCTTCCCAGCATTCA
>JAODKK010000060.1:7773655-7785454 GCA_026774405.1 Petrocephalus microphthalmus | reverse complement strand
CCCCCCCCCCCCCACCCCACCGTCAGAGGATGTGATTGGCACCTGATTAACCCCGCCGTGCTGCAGTCACACCCGTCAGCCAATCACGTGTGTCGTCGCCGGGAGACGCGGACCAGTGAAATGACAGTGACGACAACAAAAGCAGACAGGGATCGGACCCGCAGGCGCGCGCGGAGGGCCGTCAAGTCCTGTAGCTGGCGGCACGGCGCCAGGCAGAGAGGCAGCGGGGGCCACCAACACAACAAAGCAAATGAACCGGAAACTGAATATGTATGTCAGACACAAAACAAAACTTTCACCCGTTTGTTTATTTATTTATTTATTTTACAGACTAGGAAGTGTGTTGGACAGGGTATTTAAGTTTAGATGCGCACACCCCGCCCACTTCCGGAACCCATCTGCAAGGACAGTCCAGCTAAGACATGACCTTTAGAAGAGAAACCACAAAAGTTTAGACCTAGTCACCTTCAACACCCCCCTAACAATCATTCGATAAGTGCATGATGGACAGCGGAGACCATGCACAGAGAGGGGCTCGCTGGCGGGAGGCCAGGCAGCTTACAGCACCCCCCTACCCCATCCCCAACACACACAACTCCGCTGGGCTTTGAGATCTCCGAGCCGGCCAATTATCCCTTCCTCGAGCAATTATATCACATAACGCTGGAGAGACCACGTGACACCCCCCCCAGCGAGCTCCAGAGGAACATTTACATACCACAAGTGGCATTTCAGCACAAAGACGGTAACAATGCAACATGACGCTAACGGAGCGTAAGCAAATACTGCACCGGTAATCGGACTCGGAGTGCGCTTCTTTATGGACATGAACGCAGTCAAAGACACTTCCGAGAAGCCCAGCAAGAGACGTGAGAGCACGCATGCGCACCTGCACATCCGCTCGCCCTGGCAGGGGCCCGTGAAAGGGCCCCGGACTGCATGACCAGAACTTATCCCGGTCTCTGGCCAGTACTGTTTACGGTTATTTAAAAGAAAAATAACCCGGTGTGACAGCTTAGCATTGATTGATAAGGCTGGCAGGGCAGGGCAGATAAACAAGCAGGTGATGGATACGCTGCTCTCGGAGTGAAGACATCACGCCGCAGGCAGAACCCCGCGGCTGGAGTCCAGGAGCCGCGGGCGGGCTCTGCCGGCCCGATCTGGGCCCACTCACTAATGCAGCCGTAATCGCTCACTATATTTCCCATTAAAAGGAGCGCCTAATGAGCCAGTCTCACCAGCTCACAGAAACTGATTATTATCTGCGAGTTCCTACAGAGTTGGTGTTTGTCCAAGACTCTCGCGCCGCCCCCCCCCCCTCCGCTGCCTGCAATTCCCCCCGGCGTCCAGTAGATGGCACTGTTGACTTTCCGCAGAATGCCTTCATCGCGCGCCCGGGCTCCAGGGCCGTCGGGTTCAGTGGCTACATATTTTCCGCCGTCTGTCAATATGGGCCGAACGGCGGGACTGCCGCGCTCGCTTTCTGCTAGACAGAAATGACAGGCCTCCTTCAAGACGCAGCCCCAGATTCTTTCAGTGTGCAGAGGCAAAACCTGGGCTGTCTGCACCCTTATCTGAGAACATAGAGCCTAACGTATTAAAGGACCGTAAGGGAAGTAATATTTCCCCTTCTTTGGGACTCACATTCACTGTCTTGTGCCCCAGGGAAACTGTCAAACATAACTTTTCCCAAGTGGTCTAGCAGGCTTAGGTCAACCCTAATTTCGGGTCTGTGCGTGGGTGTGAGGTCCAAATACGTGTGGGTGTGTGTTCCCTCATGGTGACCTCACGTCCTGCTTGTCTCGAGGTTCCTTAATTGGTTGCTGTGACGAGTCCGATGAGGTACCAATATCCAAATTATCACTGAACAGTTTGGAAAAGGGAACCTGGTGCTGTTTGAGTTTATTTGTATGCATTTCTGGCCACTTAACTAACGGAGCAAGACTAGGGAACATGGATGCTACCCTACCTGGGGGGGGGGGAGGGGGCAAAAGTGCATAAAGTAACACCTCATCTATGGGGAGAATTAATCCCACCCCCCTGCCTGGCAGTCGTGTTTCACCCCCTTGTTTGTAAATGAGCTCCGAAGGCTGGCAGATGCGTCGTCAAACCTCAGCGCCATTCACTCCACGACCTTCCATTGTCATACGCAGTAATTGCTCTTAACGGCCCCTAATTTAATTGAATCCTCCACATTGAAGTTCATGTGAAGTTGATACATAAAGATACAGAAAGTGTGTGCATTTTATGTGCTAATAACTTTCCCTCCACCTTATTTATCGCTGCCCGCCCGCCCGCTCCCCCTCTGTATCCACTCTCCTCCGTAACGACGGCACCGACTCGTATATCACTTTTGGATGCGTCCGGCCCGACGTGCATGCCCAGTCAAAGTGCCCGCTCCCTCCCGTTCTTTAACTCGCCAAACTCGCGCTGTCCCCTGCGCCCTGGCGCTAGCGTGGCGGCCAGCCAGCGTCCATCCTCTCCGCTAGGCTTCGGAAGACGCTGTTTTTGGGGCGTGGGGCCGACGCGCCAGCGTCCCTGACGGCCACTCGACGTTCCAAGGCACGCTGTGACACGCGTGTGTGCGTCTGGGTCCAGATCGACAAAGCTGCAGTGTTTGACGACCACCCACCCCGACCTCGTCGCAAAAGGAGCTTCGATAACAAAGACACCGGCAATAATTGCCCTTCAGACAACCCAGCGGCAAGTGTATAATCTCAAAATATATGAAGCCCTAATAATGGGCCCATGTGTGGCTCAGTAGGTTAGGCTTCTGTCTTTAATCAGAAGTTCGCTAGTTCAAATCCCAGAGTTTGCAAAGTGATTTCTTCTGTTGGGCCCCTGAGTGAGGCCCTTAGCCGCAGAATCACTCCAAGGACTCTGCTTTCTCTCATGAATCTAAGTTGCTTTGGATAAATGCTGCTGTTAAATAAATAAAATCTAAATAATAACCATGCCCATATTTATATTGTGTCCAAATATGTTTATAGCGTGTCAGTTCGGCGTGACGACTTTGTTTTGTCGTGACGGTTTTGTCGTCCTGCCATCTTGGCCGAAGCGTAGTCAGAGTCAAGGTGCCGGCCCCCGTCGATGGCACTCTGACTCTGCCGCAGCTGTGACTCCCCCTTTCATTACCGCCCCGTGCGTGCGGATGCGCGCAAAAGGAAAAAAAAAAAAAAAACGAAGCCCGCGAAGAGGCAATTTTTCAGCAGACATGACAGGCAAACTGTGAAGAGAGCAAGTTAATTAAAAAGCATATGAATATTCATGAGGCACTCGTACGGTTCCTGTAATTACATATTCAAAAAAGGTTTTATGTGCAGGCGAGCCACTGGTGTAAGTATTGGAGAGTGCCGTCTAATTCGAGCATATCGCTCAGCGTGCAGACGAAAACAAGAGAGCGAAGACGTCTTAATAAAAAGTGGAGCCGTGTTCGTCCTGGTGGGCTGTGAATAGGGTTAAAGAGGAGATGTGTAATGATTGTTCTAGTACAAATTGTAAAATACTAATGAGTTTTAAAGTAATTCGGCGTACGGGAGGCAGCTGGGAAGGCAGTGGCGGCGCCACAGGGCTCCCTTTAACCTGGATGCCGCCGGCTAACGAATCAGTGATTTATGGAGCTCCCAAACAGGAAGCGCCAGGCGGCACAAAGGAAGCCGTCTTCCGGCGTAGTGCCGGGGTGGAAGCCTTCGAAAACCAGACCCTCATTTGAGGCACTTCCCGCTGCTTTTTTTCCACCGGGGCCGGGCCAGAGTGCAGACTTCGTGCATTGGTGCGCACACTTTTATAGCCAGAATGAGCCGGAAGCAAAGAGACACGTTAAATGACACAACTGTTTTTTTAAATACGTCTTAGAGCCTCCTCCCACTCTAGGTACCCGCTGTATGTCGCGCTGAAGAGAGAAAAAAAAAAGTGACGCTGCCATATTCGCTTTTGCTCAAAACAAATATGAACGGGTGGAGGGAGCGGCCTCACACGTGCAGAGATGCTCTCATCTCTAATCTTAAGTGCCAAACAGGGAAAAAAAAAATCACTAAGGCAAATATGATAGGGCGGTTAATCACCACTTTGCCCGGCTAATTTCGAGTCCCCGTGGCAACATAGCATGTTTTATTCAACGATACATTAGACCCCCATCTATCCCGGCCCTAAGCCCCATGTTCAGGATTGCAGGGCGGCCTGGACACCAGTGAGAGCTGCCCGGAGGAGCCCCCCACCCCCACTCCCACCCCCCCAGGAGCCCAGCCTTGGAAGCTGGGAAGGTCTGACCAGAAGAAGGGACCCCCGGGAGGCCGTGGACTTCACTGGGCTTAATGGTCGCTCACGTCGCTTGGCCAGGCTTGGTGGAACAAGCCGGCCATATGGATAGACAATGAGCTACAGTAATTAAAACAGAACAAAGAGAGAGCGGTGAAGCCATAATTAGAACACTGATTAATCAGCTGATAATTTTATCTTGATTAATGCTGCTGATTTTCTCTTCGTATTGACCTGGGCGAGTCAGGTTTAGTCCAATTAAATTTAAATTATGCTGCCGAAAATTCCCTGTCAGAATTTGATGCCACTGGCTCCTGTTAAAAAAAAAGAAAAAATCTAATTGTTCTGAGAGGAAAACAGTTCTTAGCAGGATTCAGCCGTATGTGAGTTTATGAGAAAAACGGAGACCTTTGTTTTTTCTAAGAGATCGGGTATATGAGCAGGCCAATGCAAGTGCCTGTTAGCCTGTTAATTTGACGAAACCCAGCAGTTACTGGTGGTAAATAAATTCGAGGGAGACACTGTGAGGACCCTTCGTTGCTAAAGCTTGGGCTGCCTGGGTCTAGTGCCTGTGTAGAATTGTAGCACCAGTTATCAGAATCTGAATCTTGACAACAGTGAGGAGTGAATGTAGTATGTAATAAATATGGCGGTTAGCCTAAGGTGTGAGACGTACTCTGAAAGATTTGACGTCACCACATGATGATGATTTTGCCAGTGTGTGGCCCGATGCCGCACGGGGTGTAATAATAGCCTTAAGCTTCCTCCCGCATCGGCCCCCCGCTCGCCCTCCATTGTCCCAGGATGCACCTGTGTGGCGGGAAGCGCTGGGGACGTGCCACCTCGCCGTTCCCCGTCCCACTGCTTCCGTGGCTTCGTCCTCTTTGACTTTACCGCCGCCGGCCAAAGCCCATGCGGATGGCTGCCAGTGTCGCACGACGGCAGGTGCGTTTACCCCGTCAATTAAAAAAGGAGGGAAAAAAAGCAAACTCATTTGGATGGCGGAAGGGAGAAGCTGGCCGCCATCTCCCCCCCATACGGGCCACGGCTTGGCAACACTGCGACAGGCTGGCTGACATCCAGATCCCGTGCCGTGGCCTACGAGAAGCCCGGCCAGCCGGAGTGCCGCTGTGAGCCCTGCCGGATAGGGGCGCAGACGCACGCGGGCCGGGGCAGACGGGTGTGAGAGAGCGGCGACCGGTGACGGCCACCCCCGCTTTGGGCGCCAGCCGCGGCCCGAGCCGAGGCCAGGCGGGGCCTGGGTGAAGCGAGCCTCGCCAACTGGCTCAGCTGCAGCGTCCCTGGAATCGCCTGGCGCCAACGCATGCGGCGCCCGTGCGCGTAAACGTCCACCCCGGAGGACGCGTCGCCGTGACTGCGTAAGAGCGAGCTCAGATGGGCGCGGCCTACGTGGCATCGCGTGGGCGGCCGCCGGCTATACCACATCCAAACCTAGTTTGACCTCATCCTGGCATTTCGAGGTGAAAAATGTGTCATTGCTGAACAATGAGCAGTAGTGGCTGCACCTTCCCACATCCATCACAGTTTAGGTCCTCTGCTTCCTTCTCTTACGAAAATGAACCATGGTTTTGCTATGGTTTTTTGGGTAACCATGAGTTTATGACTATAGATTTATCATGGTTTCACTGCAGTTACCATGCAGTGCTATAAGTAAACCACAGTAGTTCCACAGTTACCATGAAATGCTATAAGTAAACCATGGTAATACTATGGGTAGGAGCTTAGTAATCATAATTACCATGAGGTACCATAGTAAAACCATGGTTACTGCAAAAAAACCCATACCCAAAACCCAAAAAACCATAGGAAACCATAGTGAATTTCTGTAAGGGCTACAGCACATGGTGGGATCTGATGTAGGGGGATTCATTCTTTTAATAAGTCTCAAGTTAACAGGAAACACAAGATTCAACAGAGGAAGACAGAAGTCAAAATTGTGTAAAACTAACTGGTTGGGAAAACTTTCAGGTATGAAACACTTAACTGTGACAGCCTCCTGAGGCATGATCAGCCAATAAGCCCCAACCCTTAATGAGAATTGCTCCGCCCATGAGGGAACCCAGAGAGCCATTTTGACAGGGAACCACGTGGATGGGTGTCCAGGTGAAACAGATTCTCATGCTCGCTGGGGGTGCCTGTCGGGGAGAAGGAGCCAGAGAGAAGGGAAGGGAGGCCCGGCAGACAGCGGTCCCGAGAAGGCGGGGTGTGAACTGGGGCAGCGTGGGATTGCTCACGAGCCGGAGTGAGAGAGATCGACTCGTTTCACTCGTTTCACACAGTGCAGCTGGCTTGGGTAAGAGCTGGGAACTGGTCCAGCGGGTCTGCTGGCTATTCTCCAATGACCTGGGATGGATGGAGGATTTTCTGCTCACCAGAGCCCCTCTCTAGTGGGAGTGCACGCTTATCAGCACCGCGTCGGGCTTGTAATTGACCATCAGCTGCCAGGGCTGGATGGCTAACTCTGCCCAGTCAAAAAACAACGAGGGCCTGTACGTGACGATGCGTGGCGCCTGCGGCAGGCAGCACATTCCGCCACAGTTAATTAGTTCAGTGTGATTTACCTAGATAACCGTTTATGTTTTCGCTTAAATCTCTGGGATGCAAACCTATGACCTACTGGACACTGTCCACAGCGCGAGTACCGGGCTCGGTTCGCGAGCCGAGGCAGGGCGCGTCTGTCGGCTCAGAAACACGAGGGTGGTTCAGAGGCTGAAGCCATGGCTTGTCCTTGTCCTTGAACTTCTAAAAGGCATGAAAGACCACAGCCACGCACGGAATGGTCAGTAAATGGAGCAGGAGGATGCAGTGGGGATTGAGTCAAACGCGAGACGCGGGAACCTCTCCCCCGACTTCTTCGGGACAGTGTGGGAATAGCGGCTGAATAAATGAATTAAGGAATTAATAAGTCCTGAATGACTCTGGGAACGACATAAGCTGACAGTAATGAAATCAGAATTAGCCACTTGTGAAAAAGCGTTATTGGCCAGAGTATCTATGAGCAGGCCGCTTGATTTAATTTGACAGACCTATGAATAGACATACTTCGCATGTCAGAGGGACAATAGTGAAATGATGTACTACTCATTTCCTGTCCTGTATAAATAGCCAAGTTCTGCTGGTGTGATTCGAAGTCTGATTATTTATATTTAAGAAGCGGAGGCGCCGAGGTGCTGTGGTGGCTGTAAAGGGGAGAATGGGGATAAGGAGACCAAAGCCAGAACAGGAACGGGCGTAGCTAACTCGGATAAATGGGAATGCGGGGAGGGTGTCACGGCGCGGCCCACGGTGCCGCGCGGCCCAGCTCCTGGTGTCACGGTGGAGCGCATGCCTCCCCCTGTGCCCCCTTAATGGGGCCACGGCGGCCGCGGCGGTGAGCCACGGAGGAGGTGGCGGCGGAGGAGGACGGGATCATTTTACAGCCTTTTGATATTCTAATAACCATGGGCGAGCCGGGCGCAGGTGTGGCAGACCGGGCAATAACAAGGCCTGAGTAATTACACCAGCCGTATCCATGACAGCCCCCCTCCCCACTCTCCCACCCTCACCCCAACCCAAAGCCCCCCAAAAAACAGGCCTGCTATGCCCCCATCCCCCGCCCCTCGCCAATGCCACAGACGGAGCTCCAGAAACGCTGAAGTGTGGAACTGGGACCAGGTCCAGACTGGGGGGCTGCGGGGCTATGGGGAGGGGAAGTGCCCCCCCCCTTGGGAGGGCACTCTAATGTCTCTGCTAATTGTGAGTTATGGGTAAACAGCACAGGCCCGCGCAGGTCAGGCCTGTCACCCATAATACTTTTCAGGAGGAATTTATGAGACAGCCCTGTTTATTTTGCTATAAAAGGAAGCAGTGGCCTAAATTAGGGACCGGGCTGCTGCGGGTCTCATTCGCATGCCGCTTCTCACTTCCCAGCCCATCCTTTGGTCCTCATCAAACAGGAAGTTCCCCATGTCTGCGATTTGCTGGCTTTGTGGGTAAGTCCCACCCACAGGGGAGGGAGGAGCTACAGTGATACCCACAGGTCCGTGACCTGTCTCTCTTCAGTGTATGTGTCGGCATGCCAGCCTCCCCCCGCCAACACACTGCCCCAGCAAAATCACATCCCCCTCCCCCAAGTCACAAGGGTCACATGAGCACTATGGGCACGACCGCTACTCAACCATGGTCTTGACCCTGAATCAAATATTACAGTATAGCTCCACAGCGGGGAGGGAAGTGTCCCTATCAATGAGTAATTTGGTCTGAAGATGCATTCAACTGGCTTGGTTAGCATGATTCTCACAGGGTGAGTGTCCCTAGGTTACGGCCTGGTCAATGTCTTGCAGAGAGTGAAGGCCAGCAACCAATAGGATCATGGTCTGCAGAGAGGCAAGACCATCCCGTTTAGGCAGTGCACTAGAGGGAGACCCGGGGCTGGGCGAGGGGAAGCCTTGTATGAGGTAGTATTACTTTAACAGCTGTGCAAATACCTTTAATTCCTCGGCTGGCCACGCTACAGTGCGGCAGCTAGCAAAGTCAACACAGAGCTAATGATACAAATCCCTCCTGCGTTTTGGGAGGCGGTGCCGTGGACTGTGCAAAGACTCCCAAAAATAACAGCCTCCATCCCCCTTCTTCAAACAACTCGTCAGGCACCAGAAAGCCCTGCAGGGAAAGGGGAGAGGTAGGGGAAGAAGTGGCCGGTAATCTATGGACACGCCTCCCCCAAGGGCCGGCCGCGACGGCTCCAGCCCGCGCTCACAGTGCAGATGCTGATGAAGCCACATGTCATGAGGGTTTCCTCCCATAAGGCATTTGGGTAAACCAAGAACACCAAATTACCCACAGTGTGTAATTGTGTGTTTGCTGTACAATGGACTGGCATCGTGAGGTGCATACAGAGGCGGGACTACAGGGGCACTGGCTCCAGCTGAAAGCTGATTGGCCCGCTCCCCTGTCACTAGCTGATTCAAACCATATCATTGGCTAATGATCAGGTTGGCCCCCTCTGCATGAATCACGGCCACTCTTATGCCCCCCACCTTAAAAACATTCTAGAATTACCCCTGCCTGGCATTCCATCTAAGGTGTCCACTGCCTGCGATATACTCTGGGCTTAATATGACCATGTGCAGAATTAGTGGCTGGAAGATGGATGGATGGATAATGGATGAAAGGATGAATGGATGGATGATTGTTGGATAATGAATGAATGGATGATTGATGGATAATGAATGAATGGATAATTGATGGATAATGGATGAAAGGATGAATGGATGGATGATTGTTGGATAATGAATGAATGGATGATTGATGGATAATGAATGAATGGATAATTGATGGATAATGGATGAAAGGATGAATGGATGGATGGATGATTGATGGATAATGGATGAATGGATGGATGATTGACGGATAATGGATGAATGGATGGATGGGTGGATGGATGGATGATTGATGGATAATGGATGAATGGATGGATGATTGACGGATAATAGATGAATGGATGGATGGGTGGATGGATGGATGGATCGGTGGCTGGATGGATGAATGTGTGGATGGATGGATGATTAATGGATAAATGGGTTGAATGGTTGGATGGATGATTGATGGATAATGGATGGATGGGTGGATGGATGATTGATGTATAATGGATGAATTGGTGGATGAGTGGATGGATGGATGATTAAAGGATGAATGGGTGGGTGGATGGATGGATGATTAATGGATGGATGCATAATAGATGAATGGATGGATGGATGGATGGGTGGATATACTGTCCCAAGAAAAAAGAGCCAGCAGATGGCCTATGCACAAAATACAGCTCTTTGTGAGGAAAATAAAGCTCATCACAGGAAGAGACATTAGGGAAGAGATACAGGCTTCAGGGTGAGCGGGATCCCAAAGCCCATCGGCCCGTCCATGACGTTCACCCTGGGCCCCCCCAAAACGGACAGCTTGTGGGAGCCGCACCCCTCGCTGACAGCCCGCTGAGAGCAGCCCGGGTGCGCCACATGTGTGGCACACGCAAAAAAATAAATACATAAAAACGACAGGCAGCAAGTGACACGGCATCAGTAACACGCAGGGAGCAGGAGAGGCGTCGTGTTGAGAGTGTATTCACCGCCATTATGAATAATGCAGCACAAAGCGCCAGCGTCCGCCTGCCTCCACTCCTGGCAATTCCTTACCCTCAAATCACCATGGCGGCTTTTCCTGACGGGCCGGCATCAGAGCGCACAGCAAAGGCAAGCTTCAGCTCACTCTGCTCCATCTACTCCTCCATCCAGCCGCTGCTAAACTGTGCCCCGTTAAGGCCACATTCACCTGCATTTATTCCAGCTGAAGATGCACCAGAACGTACATTTATTTCTTTTACATTCCAGGCATAGCATTTTGCTAACAGGATTATGTAGCATTAATATATTTTTTAAATCAAAAATTAGAAATCATTTATTATGCACTTGAACAACGATAAAGTATTTTAGCATTTACCGCGCTCGGCTTAAATCTGTTACTGGATATGAAGCCCAGACCCAAAACAATGGAATGGGGAATGGTGAAAACAGCGCCGTGTGGCCGTAAGTGGAACTGCACCGAAAAGATTTGGAAGTAATGCGTTGTATGTTTCAGGTGAATCTAGGACACAGTTCATTCGCACAAAACTAGGATCCTGGAGTATCATGGGGTACATATACATTTAAGGGGAAAATAATTTAAAAGGGAAATCTATAACGGGGAAATATAAAGTAAATCAGCTTCTGTATACATTCAAAAGATGGAGTCGGTACAGTGTTATATAATAATACTGCTAGTCTTCAGGCATGTTCCAAATACTATTTATCTGTGCAACAATATTTAGCACTGGGGGCTGTGATTTTGTGCTGATTCTGATGTGTTAAATATGCCCAGTGAAGCCGCCCTCACCGTTAAAAAAACCCAGCGTCACATCGCCGCCCTCCTGGACGGCACTACGTGTGAACGCAGTGTGGGAAGGAGGCGGGTGGGCGGGCGCCGAGAGAGGCCTGTTTAAAATTAGCCGCGGCAATTAGCGACGACGGACGCGAGGACGGCGGGCAGACGCGGGCCGTTCCTGAGGGCGTCCCAACCGCCGCCGCACGGCGTGTCGAAGGGTTGTGATGCGGGGGGGTTGGGGCGGGGGACAAACGGAAGAAAGAGGCGAGAAGCAGCGACAGCAGCGGGAGGGTGCGAAGAGCCGCGGCGGGCGGCGAATAAAAACATCACCTCGGCGAAGATGGAGGGGAAGGAAGAAGTGAATTCCATCAGCAGCGGGGCGAGGTAATCGCGGGAAAGAAGGGCCCGGAAGGGCAGAGCCAAGTGGTCACAGGTGACTGTCATGTGTGATAATTATTATTACTGTACACCTGCTCCTCCACACTAATTAACTTTGGATATGCAAATCAGCCCTATTGCATCACGGCCCCTCTCTCCTCCCCAGCAGATAGGAGGATGTTCGGCTGCTGGATTTAATTAGGATAATGAACGGTCGGACCACTGCGGCTGAGAGGGAGTGGGGGGGGGGGG
>JAODKK010000060.1:7741981-7762505 GCA_026774405.1 Petrocephalus microphthalmus | reverse complement strand
CATGCAAAAATAAAAAAATAAGAGAACAGTGTACATGAAACTCACAAAAACACGCATATCAACCTCACACTGGGTCGAAGGCCAGCGAGTAAAAATGAGTTTTCAGACGTGATTTAAAAACAGCAAGTGAAAGAGCCTGCCTAACATGCATTGGCAGCTCAATCCACAACTTTGGGGCTGCCACTGAAAATGCTCTGTCACCTCTGAGTTTTGATTTTGGAACTACTAAAAGCATCTGGTCTGCTGACCTGAGGGAACGAGAAGGAGCGTACAGTTGCAGAAGTTCAGACAGATAGCGTGGGGCACAGCCATTCAAAGACTTAAAAACAAATAAAAGAATCAGAGGTCAGTGTAGTGCCAGAGGTCAGAGTAACTGGGCATTAACGGTCCAGTGCCGTGACACAGGGCCATTCACAAGCAACGGACAGCCATGCTTCATGAAGGGGGCAGTGCGTCAGGCTTCGCTGACAAGCACAGCAGGTTTGCATTCTCAGCTACAGCGTCAAGGCAAGGCACAGGGACTTAAACAGGGCAACTGAATTGCTTTATAACAGTATTTCAGCTGTTAATGATAGGGTATTAGGGCTGCTGTCTAGTCATTTAGAATGGAATGTTTCAGCATCTGGGTGACATGGTGGCTAATGTGAGTAGCACTGTAGCCTATCCCTTTCAGGGAACGGCTGCAAATGTTATTTTGACGTTCTCATAGAAAACAATGGAGAGTCTCCACAATGATTTGAATACAAACAGGTGTGTGTGTGTGTTTGTAATTATTACATTGTGGGGACCTGTACCTTTTTGCCTGCAAGTTTTTTTTTTTAACTTGAGGGGTAGAAAAAGGCTCCAGGTTCTGCATAAGTGATTGTGGAAGGTAGCAGATGACCGGTAGAAGAAACTCATAATAACAAAAATACTATTGCACTGCAAACAGTAAATACATTTCAATTAAATTAACTTAAAATCTGAGAAAAAGTCTAACATATCGCTCTGTAATATGAAAAGAATGCATACCAGCTATTTTGACCACATCTGTTTTTTTTTATTCTAACATAGGATGGAAAAAACAGATTAATACGTATAAAAAAAAGAAATAAGAAGAAACAGTGTTCCATAGGGCACCAAACTGCAACTGAAATGTTACAGTTTAAATAATTAATGACAGTGCCCGCGGTAATCACCTGACAAATAGACACGACTCCGCAGCCCGATTGTGAGAAGTCGCAACTGGCTTCTAGAGTAGAATCGACGACCCAACATGACACAGGGAGCTGCTCCTCAGCTTCTGTTCTGATTTATTATTACTTATTCTTTCTATGCAGAGGCAGGAAGGACAGCGATTCAGCAACAATATAAGGACACATTGATCAGCGTTAAAAATTCCCATCCCGCTGGCTGAAAAACACTCCTGCAGCTATCGTAAAGCCGTCGGCTAGTGCCCAGGTGGCTAATACCGTCGTCATTGATCACACTCGCTTACCCATTCTGGGGCAAACGCTCAGAGCTCTGATTTGCACCGTTACTTGTAAACGATTTGTCGCACGGTGCAGCCGCGGTGCCGATCCAGTCCGACGGCCTAAATTTTTCCGTGATTAGATTCACACTGAGTGGTCCCGCTTGAATCTGTGAGGTACGGGCCCGCAAACAGCCTGCATCCATGCCATGGACATCTCTCTGGGGACTGACCTGGATAAAAGGGCTTTAATCCACCCTGCCCCCTGCTCAGCTAATACCAAATTGGAGGGATAGTGCCTTAACGTTAAATCAGGCGCACACGCCCGGGTGCTAATGCTGTCGACCGCATGCCGCGTCTTCCGACGGTTCATCCCACACTCTGCGGCTGTTTGTTCGAGTTTTCTCCCGCGCCAAGCCAATTATGGCGCGCAAACTCTCAGCCCAACGCGGTTAGTTCCATTTAACGTGCGACGTGTGTTTCTGAAAAACAAACACGCGGAGGGACGAGCGCATGGTGAAAGTTAGCTACGACATACTGAAGCTAAAACTATTTTTTACCCCCCCCCATCCTGTCTTTCAGCTCCGCAAGATGAACCAGCCAAGGTCACCATAGTAGTATAATGAAAGAGTCAGAGAATGGCACATTTGCACAGGACAATTGCTTTATTTCATCTTGCCTTTAACAAGGAAGACTGGAGAGAGCTGAACTAGTGTTAACCCACTGCCTCCTTGATACTTTTCAATGCTAAATTGATTTTCTTTGTCTTCCCTCCCTTTTAGCTCTGTTCTTTTTTTTCTACAATGCTGCTTCGGAAGATGCAATTCAGCCGCCTGTTTTTTTTTCCTTTCCGTTCCCTTGTGACATATTCCAGGTTTATTACAGTATTAAAATGAAATGGGTTGCTCAAGTTTAGTAAGAGAAATGAAAAAGTAAAAAAAATAAAATAAAATAACTAACAGCGACTCTTTGAGAGCCAAGGCCGCGTGACGTGTGGAGCGGGCAGCGTGGCTGAGACTGACTGAGACTGTGCGTTTGGCAGCTGTTGCTTGTCAGTGTAAAATTCAGTGAAGGAACAGGGTTGCTGGGCTGATGTCAGTATAAAAACACGAGTGAAAGTCTGTGTAAATTCCACGGTGCCATGAAAGCGTGGCTGGTCTCCCGAGCATGTAAATGTCCAGCCGCTCACGGTGACAGCCTTTGGAGGTGGGGGGGCAGGCCATCTTCCAGCTCCCCGTGTGCGGGGGAATGGAGACGTCAATCCGCGAGCGGCGGGGCGGCCCTGGCGGGCACCTGCTGGCTGGTGTCATGGGTGCGGGAGAGACGCCGCGGGCCGGGGTTGGCGAACACCTTCCGCTGAGGCCACTGGGGGCACCGCTGGGGCTCGTTCTATCCATCCAAGCAAAGCAAAGCAATTCCCCCCACGCACGGTGCCCACCTCGGCAGGAAAGGCGGGGCTCAGTGACACCAGGGCAGCCGTCTGTAAGATTCGCCAGCGTTGGAAAAAAAAAGAAAAAAAAACACATCAAAAGACCATAAAGTTGAAATGCCTACAACTATAAACTAAATTTCAAAAGGGATTCCATCCATCCATCCATCTTCCAACCATTTATTCCAGGAAAGGTCACTTGGAATCTATCACAGGAAGTATAGGGCACAAAGCAATGGGATGCTAGTCCATTGCAGGGCACACAAGCACACTGTGGCCAGATAGCATGACTGTGGGCCTTTCTGCAGAAGACGTCCATGTGTCACAGAAAGAGCTGCAAACCTCACATGCACACACGGAGGCAGGATTCAAGGCCCCAGCCCTGGAAGTAAGAGCCACCCCACGTGCCAGGAAGCCAAACACAAAACTGCTGTTATATAAAGACTGAATTTTGGTGGATTTCTTCTTTAAACTTGTCAGAGTCTGGCTCTGCTGGACAAAGGGTGCAAAGCTGCGGCAGCTATACAATAAGCCTTCCACACCTTCAGGCCAGAGCATTAGAAAACAATTTGCCAAATCACAATATGGAAATATCAAATCAAAGCCAGAAATGAAACCAGGAGACTGGGCAAAAAAAAGAAATTAAAATAATCACATTAATCTCATATTCCCTATCTTGAGCCTCTTCGCCTCTGGATCCACTATATGATATAAAAAATGGACAATCCTCGACATACCCTGCTTCTCCGGGGTTGTTTGGGCCCTGTAACGTGAAGTCACAGAGCCTCTAAAGCTGTATTTTTAAAGGAACTGATCAGCAATGGAGCTCAGATGCACAAAAATGCGAGCGACTCATCGCCATGAGACAAAGGCGCTAAGGCTTGCCGGGGGCCCCCTGATGGTCTACACCGATGGGGGAATGCGCTCCTCCATCACCTGTAACCGTGGACAGGAGGAGAACCTGGGGAACAGGAGAGAAATATATAAGAGAACGTCTTGGCTCTGCCTTTCATTCGGAGCACGTGCCCCCACCGGTTTAGCCTCGTGCTGCTCTGGAACAAAGCAAATTACAGTTCAGTAACTTCACGCCCCCCATTTCAGCACACAGGACCACATCAAGGAAACCGATAGGACTAAATTATGTTTAGTTTGGGGTTTTACATTTCAATTTAGCCCCAGGCTTCAGAGACATTAAGGGCCTAATCTAAATCCTGGTCAGTGGGTGCTCCCCAGAGCATAAACAACACAGTATTAGCATCGCAGCGGTCCCTCGCTGTAATGGCAAAACAGTTGCTCATTACTGGTCATTAGATTCATATTACATTTATTTGCAATAGCAATACATCTTATATTCATAAATGGGAAAAAGGCCGTAATGCAGTACAGTGACACCTGCAGCATTGCATGAAAAAAGGAGAAACACACGAAACAAAATGGTTGATAATTGGAAGAGAGACGGCATGCAGAGCTTCAGTATCGAGCAGCTAAATATAGAATACGCAAACAGAGAATAATGACAATAAATTGTTCGGACTGGAATTATTTAAAAAAAGAAGAAAACAGCGCTGCATCCAAACCATTCTCTGTGCTTTACCGGGTGCCGTTTCCACCCTGGGTCTGGTGTGATGAAGCTACAAGGTCTCCCTCGATACGTGGATTGGATGCAGCCTCAGTTTTCCTCCACCAGATGTACGGACGTTGACCAAAGACAACGTCGTGGTCCATCACGCAGAAGGGGGTGCCGTGGCACAATATTCACACCCCCATCATCTCACTCTATCAGCTTACCCCCCTGGAAACCTTTCAGATTTGAGATTTCAGAATTCCAGGGCCTCTGGCCTAGATCTCACTTATCCCTACAATTTTACTCTCATGATCCGTGCGTCCGGCTGTGCAGGATCATGAGTAATAAATAAATTGCATATTAGAAATGATTCACTGCTCCTTCAAAACAGTACATGCATAATCGGTAATGGTGCATTCACAAAAATGAACTTGCGTCCCATATAATCGTAATAAATTTCCAGTGATTACAAGGTGGCTTTGATCTGCCTGGACCCGGGCTTGTGCCTCTACTTGATTCTTCTGCTTTGCGTTCCATTTGAAAAATGTCTCCACTAAATGCCCGGTAATGCTTTCTGTGTCAGGCAGATAAATAAATAACACCGGTAAAAGCCAATACCTGAGTATGACACATCCAAACATGCGAGCTTCATTTTTAATCTGATGAATCCCGCATAGTTAGAGACCATTAAATGAATAGACATATCGCTCGTGGCAATAAACTTCTGTTATTGATGATGAAGTAATACTTTTATTATGCGTTTGATGACGGCGTTTAATGTAGTATGACTGAATTTGGGAGAGGGAGAAAAAGTCAAGGCAGGCATCATGGCGTCCTGAGCCATCTCTGCGGAGGCTTGCGTTTTTTTACGACGGTGCAGGCCTTTATCACGGCAACGGTAAACAATTTCACCCTCTTGACTGCTCAGGGAGAGGCATGCTAACCTTATTAATGGGTAATGCATTAAAACTGAAGGATGAGGCACGTCAGCCAATAAGAGCACGGTGACAATCTCCCCCGTGAAGGATTACCCGATTCCGACAGTGTGAAAGTACTTAAAGAAATGATGTATCTATCAATGACTCCCTGTGCCCCATCCTTCCTTGCCCCACCCTGACTGGCACCCTCCCCCCTTCCCCAACCAGGCCTCTTCCGTTAGAAAGAGCACAGCTTTACTGCAAACACTTTGCTTAGACGCATAAATGATGTCAAGCCCAATATGTAGGAGCACTTGATTTTGTGCAGTAAATATTTTCAGTGTGTTGATAATGCGGTTTTACAGCGCGGCAGCGCGGCCTTCCGACAGAAAGCTCATCTCATTTTCACAATCTTGAAGTATAATTGCGCTAAATTGATGCAGTATTATTCTGAAGCGGACATTTCTGACATCTCCCTGCTTAGTGCACTGTTTTTTTTTTTTTATAAATGAGGGCTTTTAAACTCATTTAACTTTCTGCGGGTAAAAGCTAACGGCAGGGCCTGCAGCGGCAGCTGCAAAGCCGGGCTCCCTGCGCTCGACCCCCTCTTTTAATCCCCCCTCCCTCCTAGAGCTATCATGACCCCTGGGATGCCCATCATTTAGGGGAGAAATGTGGCGATATGGGGGAAATGGCTATTCTACACCTGCCTGAGGATGGGGAACCCTGCATCACCCACTGTCTCTGCCACACAATATGGACTTGGGGCGGGGGGGGGCTGTCGGCTAGCCGGCTATAATTACTGCAATTATTCCACCTTGAGATGCGCGGACAATCTCAGGCACAAAGAAGCAACTGCTGAAATCGTTGGCTGATGATGTGAGTCTATCCAGAAGTTTATCTGGGGGCATAGAGCCCATCCCAGGCAGCACAGAGAACAAAGCAGAGGTACAGCATGGACCACATGTCTAACCACATGTCTTCGGACTATAGTAGAACACCAGAGAACTCAGAGGAAACGTGCAAACGCCACACACACCGGGCAGAGTTGGGATTTAAACCCCCAACTGTGGAGGTGAGAAGCAGCAGTGTGCCACAATGAGTCACCATGTCACCCCAACCGGGCTCTGGGACGATGACCTAGAGCAAACGGCAGTGTGGGACAGGGGCCCGGCATCCCAGGCTAAGCTAATAAGCACACTCTATTCTATAATGCGCATGCATTATTCCCAGTTTCTCTTGCCCTCTGTAAACTGCACTCAGTCCATGGTACCTAATACAACACACTGTTGTCGCCCTTGGCAACCCAGCCACCTTTTTTTTTGCATTTTCCTTTGCCTGCTTTTATTAAAGTATCTTCACTTTATTAAGCAGTCAGAACTACATAAATGTACTGAAAATAGCGGTCTTGGTCTAAGTTAAGGACCACTTAAGGATGGGAATTCATTAAGACTGACACTGCAAGGATAAGTTGTGAGCAAGATGGGCACAAAAGAGGCAGTCACAGAGTGCTCAACTAGTTGGTTGGAACAAAATGGATCTGGATTTTTACTTTCTGGACCTGGAATGTCCACCCCTGTCCGTGCCGAGCCTGTGTGTTACTGCAGAACTTTCTTGTAGTTACTTTAGCCTTTGTTAAATTCTCTTATTGCCTACCTGCCTTTGTTTAGACCCCTTGTGGTCTCTTTTGGTTTCTAGTTCTTTCGAGGTTGGTTTGAGAATAAAACTCCCTTGGTTTGTGAGTCGCACAGCAGATCCTCATCAATCACGCCCATGATGACACAAAACTTAACAAAGTTTCTGTTCCCCTCCCTCAGTCTCCTACCACACAGCTCTGTTTATCACGGAAGTGTTTCTGCACAGCCCTGCTGTTTATCAGTCCAATAAGAGCCAAAAAGAATAATAATAATAATAATAATAATAATAATAATAATAATAAAATGTGTTTACAGTGTTATATGTATACATTTTTGGTAATTGTTAAATGCTTTATCCCACCCATCTATCCGTCCATCCATCCATCTATCCCTTGACCCACCCACCCACCTGTCCACCCCCACATGCATTTGTCTAACATCAAGCAACCTATACATTTTCCATAACAGGGTCAGACAATTATTAATGAATAAATTCAATCCTTTACTCTGGAGCAGGACATCAGTATTCCCTCTGGCACATCAACCTGCAACCTTCCGGTCACAAGCCCAGTACTGTTATGCTTGCCTCTTCAGGCCAGTGAAATATGATTTATGGTTTCCTTATTGTATATGGTTTCCTTATTGGGATGCACAAGCTTTAAAAGCTATTTTATAGAATCAAAGAGCAGATTGACATTGCAGAAGGACGTGTCTCTACACGTGTCAGCTGACCTGCTGACGACCCGTCGTCATGAGAATCCTAGTTCCGGTGAAGTCGTTAAATCGTCGCATCTACTGCAGTTGTCATGTATGTGGCAGCATTAATCATCTGTGTTATCTGAGCCAGGTGAGGTTTGGTTTCAGCATGTTAGCATGAAGAAAGCACGTTAAACTGACTGCAATTGAATCATAAAGGGAAATCTCTGAATTTCGGTGTCAGTTTGTTCATAAAACAGGGCGGCTGTAAAGATGCATACAACCAAGTGCTTTAAGTATTACTAAGTAGGCTATATCATCTATCTATCTATCTATCCATCCATCCATCCATCCATCTATCTATCTAATCACACATTCTGAAACCGAAGTCATTTAAACATACCATGCACCCTCACTTTCGGCCCAGCGGTGTTAATTAGGCAGGCTTGATTGAGCTGTTGATTATATGAATCGCTTAAATTTTACATGAAAGATTTTAATTACATCTTCTTAAAACGGATGTGTTAACCGACGAGGCGCTTTAATTTTACATTTGTGTAAGACCAAATCGTTGGTAAGAATGATTGTAATACTGAAGAAATCCATATCTCTATATTTTTGCCGCTCATAATATGTTTAGTTTTCATTAATATTTCATTATACTTTTTACGTATTAAATATCCACGACAGATAAAATATTTGTATGAGCCCAAATATATGTGTAAAATTGTTTTGTTTGGTTGCTTTGATTGAATTAGTAGCAAATCCTCATGTAAGTCAAGACGGCTTATAAGTGACATCGTGCGATTTTAATCATGCAATGTATTTAATTAATATCTGGGTGAAACCCAATTAATTAAGAGTTCACCTATATCGCGGACCAATATACAAGCTTGGTTATAACAAGTGTTGGAAAAAACAGGACAAGGACGAACATTTATTTTAAAATCCTTCTAAAAACTTTTAAATTTATATTTTAAATATATTTTAACCTAATTATTTTATTTACACACATATTTTTCTTTGGCACCAAACAGCTAGTTATGTTAATCTGTAATACAAAGTATGAAGAAAGAAGTGCTTAACCAAATTGGATCAGCAGGTGCCATATGATCAATACACACAGAGAGCTGTCATTCAAAAACGCAAGCAATGTCTCGCGCTGTCGTAAATTAACGGGGAAGAAACAGTCAGTAACGAAGTGCGGATGGATTGCAGCAGCATGGGGTGTGTGCCTCATATGACATTAAGGAGGTTGAGAACCATTTATTTACATAAACGGGGAGTTTAAACAGTAACCAGACAAGTCTGCAGATCTGTCTCAAACCACAAGCTTACTGTGAGTCAGTTTGTACAACATGACTTGGGCTGATCACTTTTAGTCGATCATGCTGTTCAGCTAACACGCAGTCAAAGAATTTGTACATAATTCGTTTATTATTGACTCTGTGAAAGAAAGGGTTTGTGATGTATGCCTGCTCAGATATCTTTCATGTATTTATTGTAGAAATACTCCAGCTGTCAAATTCTTCATTTTCCCCTGAGGCAAGGTTGTGCTTTTTTTGATTGCTGATGTACAATCAATCTTTAATGACATCAATATACAAATATAAAATTTAAACAATGTATTTAAATTGATAATACTATTGAAGCCAAGGGAAGTACATGGGCAAACAACACCTTTCTTTTCAGAATGTATCAACATGTAGCAACTGCTCTTATATCTTTAAACTACCGTGTTTTCCATACAATAAAAGTGCTATAAACACTGTGTGCCGCACTTGTGGCACATTGTCTCCGTGCTGTGTTCCCCAGACCATCTCTGCTGTCCTGTGAAATCCTTAAAAATAAAGAGGTCTTGCACCCAGCCGGCAATGAACTGTTCGTGCGAGAGATTTGTAGCTTTTAAACTTCGAAAGTGTACGCACTAATGCCAAAAACTTGGTAGTTGACAATGTCACCATTAAAAGGTGAGGTAGCGCGTCGGGATCCTTTGACCATTTGTTTGCTGGCATCTCGTACGGGACGACGTTGTTAATCGCTGGTAACTTCTGCAAATACATTTGCCTGGCAGGACACTTCAGTTTCTTACTGTTCTTCGCTTTCTCCATCTTCGCGTTTCTTCCAGTGTGCAGATCTGGGGCGCATTTCCCAAAAGCATAGTTGCTAACTACGATAGCGTCTTACGTGGTTAGGACCATGTAACTGAATGAGTCGAGCTCTGTTAGTCGCTATATAGTGCCGACACCCCGTTACTCAATGCGACAGTGGCGGAACCCCACAGGCCCGATCCATGGGACAGTGACTAGGGCTTAATTTTGGAGTAGGGCTTATATTACGAGCATCCCGAAAAAATCATGCTGGGCTTAATCTCGGGAAAACACGGTAGCTCACCTGTCCAACAAGAATATATTAATACGCATGCGTGAACGCACCTACCTTGAAATACAGAAAGATGAATTATGAACTCCGAGTCTTTTTTTTAAGATGCGCGAATTAAGTGTGTCCTATAATGGACACCGTAAGTCTGCCAACGATCGAAACCGATGCTGTTATTGGTGATTATGGAACCATACGTCTGAATGGCGCTCTGTTGTCATTTGTATGTGATTTCATATAGAGGCATGCATGGGATTCGTATGAAGTACAGCTTTAACGTACTAATTCCCGCCTCTATTAAAATTTGGCGTTAAGAATCAGCATTAGGAAAGCCTCTGAATCTTCACTGTGAACGGCGCGACTGGCTCGCATAAAGGAAGGATTCCTCTTTGGTCGCCGTGGGTCAAGTAACTACTTGTAAAACTCTTAGACACTTTGAAGATTTCAGCTGGCCAGCTTAGCCGGGGTTGTACGTATTATGAGCCTACAATTTGCACATTAACGGATAAAATCAATTCTCAGTGTACGGTTCTCCATGAAAAGTTCGTTTACATCTCAGTACTCATGCCTCTTTCTAATTTATTAGGGTTTTGGCGATCTAGCACTAATTATTGCGAATGTTTATCATCGATTTGAAGCCTGTTCGGCAGAACCGAAAAGTTTTGTTTCAGTTTCCAGGGCAAGGCGACGCGGGTACTTTCGAAGAATCGAAAGTCATAATCAAGATGTTGTCCCTCTGCCTTGGTAGCTGCATTTGATGGACGAAACAATAGCGACTGCTTCTAAAATCTGAAATATAAAAGCGTGTTTTAACGTGACGGCAGCAGTCGGCATCTACGCGATCACGTGATCAGCATTACTTTGAACGGGAGGTTCTCAAGTCAGTATTTAAGTGTATAACACGCTTTATCACGGAAGGGTGCTTCCGAAGTATATAAATGTATTCAAAAATATCGGTCGGGTTTTAATTTAAGGACCACAGAATAGGAGTTTATTAAGACTGACATTGTAAAATAGTCAAGTGAGCTCGATCTGTTTAACTGTTAGGATGTTTCTGTGACAAAGTTACAATTTTATTTTCTTGTCAATTAAGCTAGTGCCTTTAAAATGCCACCAAGAAGGAAGGCCTTGCCGACGCCACTGCCAGATGGCTGGATTTTAACCGACACGGAGAAGAAGGACTGGAGACTGGGCCAGGTTATCGGCAAAGGAGGCTTCGGGATGATTTATTTAGGTAATTATATCACAATGTGTTAATCAGCTCTTGTGTTTCTATCAGTCAATCTCACAGCATTACTGTAGTGCCATGTGATTTCGCCGTGTCCAGCAACCAGTATATATCGACTTTTTTGTGTAATCCGATTGTTCTTGTGGGTTTTTATCACAGCCCACTGGGTCAGAATTTAAGGGTAACATTTCAGACTTTAGCAAATAAGATGCATTCTCCTTGTTTTAACAGGACTAATAGGCGTCAGACCCAAGCGCAGGCAGTAACTTTGTTACCACTCGCTGCGGAGCGGTTTTTGTCTAAATAAACCTATATTGCTCTGACAAAATCCAAAGCCGCTATTCGGTTTCCTCATGCACTAATACTCTGGGCATTTCTTCATCCATAATTGTCTGTGGTCTATTAAACACTGGGATCAGTTTACAGGATGTGCTAGTACTGGGGAAGCTCTATTGGGACTGAAAGGCTTCATTTGGAAAGGATGTCCCCTAGAAATTTCTAGAATATTCCTTTGAACATGGACTAACTAAATTTGGGAACAAAGTCAACGGTTCAGTTCAGTGCATCTCTACTTGGTTGTGTGTGAGCCGCTCGCCCTGTTTCCTCAGTTGGGTGTAGTTCTGTCCGGCAGGTGGCAGCTGTCATGGTGCCAGAGTGGCACTGGTGGCACTGCGCTTGCCAGACATGGCGGTAATTAAGGGCGGAGGGAAGGGGGTGGAGCTATGGGCCCCTCCATCTGCCTATCTCCCAACATATGTCATCGCCACATGATGACCTTACCTCCAGGTGCTCTGTGATGAAGTCAGCATTCACTTTGATTCTGGGGCACATCAGCGCTGTGACGTTGGGTTATATGGCTTGGACACATTACCAGAAGCGTCTAAGTTTGGGAAACAACAGCAGAACTCCTTGTGAGCCTTTAAAAAGGCAGCCCTCGTGTTTTTGGTCTGTGCCCTTGACCACCACGCCTCCTGTTGGCTTTACAGTATCAGAAACATAAATGCAGGAAGCTTGGTGTTGTTTATTTGATTTGCCTTTGCCTCACTTTTCTTTTTTCAGCCTCGCAGCAGCTGGATGTTCCTGTTGGAGATGACACCAATTTCGTGATTAAAGTGGTGAGTGGAGGAATGAGGTCATTCATTATGAAGATTTCACTTCCTCCCTACTGATCTTTGAGACCTTTGTGTGTTTGTCTTTAATACTGTGCTCACCTCCCCTGCCATATAATCGTCTTTAATACATAATTCAAACAAGAAATTCATAATTTGTACAAAGGAACTGGGATAGGTGCTGACTGTCTTGTTATTTTTAGGTATTTTTCATTTAAACCTTTTCTGTTACTTTTTAGTTATAGTCTGACATTTCGGTGTTTAAATATTGTCATTTCAGGAGTTTCATGAAAATGGGCCTTTGTTCACGGAACTGAAATTTTATCAAAGAGCTGCAAAACAAGAAAGCTGTAAGTGTTATTACCTTACTGTACCACAGAAACCTGCAACACACTTCCCCAGGCCCCAGCAACTGATCTGCGGCTCTCTGTAGTATAAAACTGATTTTTAGTATGTCCTAAATAAAGCCAGTTCTGCAAATATAGTGCTGTATAAGTTTGGGTTTTCTAAGTTTATTCTTGTTATGGGAGGGCAGAACCATTATTATGTATTATTTTTGAGCTAATGAAATGCACCATAGCCAGTGTAGCATTAAAACACGTTCGGTTCCACTAAAAAGGCATTTCTAACCAAATAGGTGAGTGGGGCTCGACCATTTTAACAAGCCTTTCTTTTGACCTCCCGGTCTGAAAGGTGGTGAGCCTGACGAGCGCCAACTTGGACAGCTTAGTGGGAAAATGGCGGAGGGCGGTAGTTATGCTTTCAGCAGTTTCGCGGGCGGACAGCACTGCGCTGATTAAGTGGCAGTGGATGAAAATGATCTCTGCTAGTCAAATTAATAAGCCAAGGCAAACATGTACCCCTGTGCTCGTTAGCACAATCCCAGCTTGTTTTGACTCTAATTTTTAGAGGGTGACCAAATTGCAAATAATGATGCTGGTTCTTCCAGGGGAGCCTCTGACCACCTGTCTAGCTGGTGGTGAGCCAGCCTAGCCTGCTGGAGCAGGACGGCTGTCCGCGTTTACCGCGGCGGGGGTGGTTGGGGGGGGTGTGTGCAGGTGGACAGGGCACCTGGAAGGCTGCTGAGCTGGTAGGCTGTGCTTCTGAGGTTGTAGGACTGTGACCTCGGATGGAGGGCCCGATGGAGGTTTTCCAGTTTTCTCTTGTGGAGCCTCTGTGTCTGGCTATGGACCGTATTATTTGTTTTTCTACGACACCATCACCAATTCTTAGTCTTAGACTCTTCCAGTTTGAAACATGCCAGACTTCTCTCTGCTGCCATCCCATCAGTGCAAAAGTGGAAGAGGGAGCGGAGATTAAACTTTCTCGGGATTCCAAACTACTGGGCCTCTGGACTGTCAGAATTTCAAGGGACACGGTAAGGAATAAGATCAAAACTACCGTCTGTCCGTCTTATGTCTGCTTATACGGAACCAGATTGTGGGAGCGGACTGGAACCTATCCCAGACAGCATGGAACACACAGGGGTATCGATTTGGGCATGGAGGGTAAGGACATGTCCTCACCCATGTTGTGGGAGTACTGTGTGTGAGTTTAGGGGGGCTGGGGGGTTGGGGACTGATTTTGCTCCCTACCAATGCTGAAACCAAACCTACACCCTCGAGGGACCAGTGTGAATGACCTCCAATCTCTTGTGCGGAGTAGCTGACATCTCCATGCCCTCTCAGGTACAGGTTCATGGTGGTGGACCGTTTAGGCGCCGACCTGCAGAAGGTGTATCAGCGGAATGATGGCAAGCTGCAGAGGCAGACGGTCTTGCAGCTGGGCTGGCGCATGGTGAGCCTTTGCTGCATGCTATGCATCCTGAGCCCCGGTGGACACGTTCATCCAGTGTGGCTTTCGGGAGACATCAGTTCATGCTTCTGTTTTTGAGCATCCCTTCCTCAGAATATGCACTGCGGTAGCGTGACGGTCTCACGGCAAGTAACCCTTGTGCTCTGCACTGCTCTACAGTTGCATGTGTTGGAGTACATTCACGATCACGAATATGTCCATGGTGACATCAAGGCTGCCAACATGTTGCTTGGCTACGAGGATCCCAGCAAGGTGGGTGTGGTAAGCAATGAGAAGAACCGACTGTAGAAGATCACTGCAGTAGACCCAAAAAGACAATGGATGAATCACAATACCAAGAATGCAAACGTCAGACTTGTGGTCTTGGCAAGACGGTTCTTGGTAACTTGCCTTCAAGAATGAACTTGGGGCGCAGTAAATCAAGGGATTGGTCTCGTTTGGTGAGGACACAACCGAAGTATCTTTGATATTTAGGGTGGGGTAAGACCAACATCCAGGGATTTTTACCATCCTCTGTACTTGTGATCTTAGTATTGGAACTGGCCTTTAGCAATGGAAGATGATGCAAAATGGATTCATGAGAACACAAGTATGGTCAAGTAGGCGTATTGCGATTCACCCAATGTCAAGGTCACTACTTCATGTAATACCATGCTTCATATAGTATACTTCATATGATATAATGCAGCATTTAATATTTGACTGGTTCCCTTTGTAAGGCATTGATGTTTGATGGCTGGTTCCTCACTTTGCAGGTGTACCTGGCTGACTATGGACTCTCGTATAGGTATTGTCCTCATGGTGTTCACAAGGAGTATAAAGAAGATCCAAAGAAGAGACACAATGGCACGACCGAATACACAAGCGTCGATGCTCACAATGGAGTAGGTAAGGTCTACACCTTGTGCCTTTCAGCTGGAAATGGAAATCATGCATAGACATGGTAATGTGTGTATCCAAAGTGCAGTATGATGGTCTGACCCAGCTCGGGGAAAACAAGGCAAAATGTTCAGTTTCACTCATTTCTCAATTTATGTGGATACTTCTGTGTAAAATCTTTTTAGATTTTGTTTTGCAAACTCCAGCCAGGTTTTTTTCTGCTTCTCGTTGCTTTATGGGTCTTCAGTCCTGTTTCTAGGAGTCTGATGTAAACCGTGCTAGCAGTGCACATCACACCACTTAATGTTTCTCATTATTTTTGAAGGTCACTTGAGGTCATCCTCTGATTCACGAGGCACTGCTGGATAAGTTGATAATCATCTTTGGCATTAGGAAGTCACTTCTGCCCTCTACCTGGCTGGTTTCTGGTTGTTCCCAGTATCTCCTGCTTCTCCTTGTTCTTGTGTACTGATGTCTTAGAAACTTGGGGCCTAGAATCTGCCTGCCGCTCAGTGTAGTATTCTGCTAGCAGAACCAATGTTAAATCAGGATTTAAAAATGCAGATTTTTTTAAAATATGGAGTGGACTTTTATTTTTTTTTCCAGAGCTGTATTTATGAACCCTTTGTGGTTGCAATTGAATGTAACCTATGACCTACAATGAAAACTAGCTTTACTTTACTTTGGACCAAAAACAGATAAGAACTGAGGAGTTAAGCGCTATCCATGAACAAATCACAGGGACATGAAAGGTCTATTTTTATGTGTGTTGCTCTGTTTAAGTAAATTTACTGTCTCAGCAGCTGCACATATATCTTTCTCTTTCTTTTTGTAAACTCCCTCAGAAAATATCGGAAACTCATTTGCTGGCAAATGACGTACATGGTGCTTTTCATTGGATATTGATCTTCTGCGCTGCACTTTCCCTACTAGGCTTAATTCAACAATTCCCTAATTAGTTAAAGTCATAACCTGCATCATGTATTCGTTTACTATTAATTAAACCTTCAGTGTTGCTTTAGACAGGAACTGGGTGCCGGCTGCGCCCGTAGCGAGTCTAGAGCTTCAGTAGTGGGCGGGAAAGCTAATGGCTGTGGTGTTGTCAGTCACTGTTGTCAATACATGGGAGCGAGGTGCTTTGTCAGCACTAAAGGCTGTGGGGAAAGAAAAGCCAATTTTAATGTTCCTGGGGCACATTATTATGCGATTGCTGTTACCGTCGTGGTGGATGAATTTTGTTTGCTCTTTCTTTGTACATAACATAATATTATTTAGTGACACTACTCTCATCTCCCAGAGTTTAGTTTGTAGGAGCATTGCAACAGGTACAGGAAGCTGGATGGATTAGGGTGTCTCTGGGATGCATGTTTGGAATCCAAGGATTGCCCAGTGCCTCTCGATCGGTAGTTTTATAGGTAGTTTGTGACATTGTGCACCCTGATCGGCCTTTTTCAATATGGTTAGTGTTGGATTTTCTCATGGATCTTTTCACCTCTCCAGAGGAAAACCATCACATGTATAACTGGAACAGTGGAATGCTAATGTAGAAATGCCAAATACTAGAGTCATCTGTGTAGACTTTCAAGTGGAGTGGAGAAGATTTCTGCTTTGCCTTCTTAGCCAGAGACTATAGTCCTAAGTAGTTGGGTTACTTACCAGTGTACATGGAGGCACTTGTTTGATACCTGTGAGTCCTGGATGCATGTACATGTATGCTAGAGAACAGTGTCCGACTGGACCCTCAGCACGACCATGTTTACTTCTAAGGCAGTGAGGGGAGACTGTGGCCTAGACTGGGCAACTGGCCGTATCTCAAGTCTGTTTGATGCAGGAATTAAGCTAAAATAATTTGTATTTCCTTTGTTGCCATGTTGTTCTGAAGTCAACCTATAATTCACAATTGGGGGGATCCCAGTGCCCGAGTTTGTCTGTTAAACAAATCGGTAATGATATGATGAACTTAACACTCCTCCTTAGAGGTTCACCAGATATGAGGCAGATGTCTGCTGGTCCGCGGTAGGTCTCTGCCCTCCTTCTCTGATGCTTCTCCCGGCTTCTGCTCCCCAGCATCCCTAGCTAGCTGGGTCTCTGAAGGAATGCTCGCTCTGCCGATTGGAAACTGACTTGTTTACCGGATGTTTATGGAGGGGGGAAATGCAGAGTGGTGTCGTGCTTTATATCCGCTGTTATTTTTAGGTGTGCTGGATCAGTTTTAAGCTCTGAAAGCTAACTTGGGTTACTAAGTTACTAAGTTGGGTTGCTAGATTACCAAGTTCCCTTTGTCCCACTTTTGTTCCCTGTTGAACGAATTAGCTAGCCAGTGATTGGCTATCCAGTCCAGTTCATTGGCTAGCCAATGAACGAATGCATCTGGCGTGTCTAACTATAATCTTTAAAGGTAATAAAAGGTTATGAAAGAAACCTTTTGACAAGACAGTATTGATGCGGCATGTTTTTTGCATTTAAACACCAGATAATGCCCCAGAGTGTTGCATAACAATTTATGCTGTGTTCATCACTATTTCCTGAAATGGAGAGCACTTTGTAAAAGTTGTCTTTAAAGTGCAGCACCCAGTTGAAATTGTTTGCAAATGACTTCATATCACTACCTCTCGTGTAAATTCTCAGTTTGGTGGTCATAATGTAAAATGTCGTAGAAAGTGGTCAGCTAAGGCTTCAGTTAATCAAGCTACCCAGATAATTTTCTCGATAGCTGCAGGCCTCAAAACCACCCAAACGATGTTATCGTATTTGTGGCACTGTTTTCAGTGGCTGTGCTCTCGTCTACACGGGGGTGGGGGTGGGGGTTGCGTGAGAGGGAGCAGGGATCGATGTTGGGCACAGATTCCCCCTTGGGGGGTTCCCCCATCTCTGATGAATGCAGTCGATAGCTAATTTCTCTGGAGATGGACTGTGGCCATGGAGCAGAGCTGGTGAAGCTGAGCAAAGCATATGCTCTGCTTCACCTTGCTGTCCACAATCACTTTGAGTTATTTGTTTTTTCCCATCATTTAATAATAATAATAATTATTATTATTATTAATAACTATGGACACTGGCCATACAATGGCATTTATTTTGCTCAGAATTAAAGAAATGTGGTGAATTCAGAATTAATGGAGTAGACTCAGGCGGAAGGGGCCCTTGCATGCACAGAAATCTCAAGAGATGTGGCCCTAGTGAAGAATAACACATTTATTAATTAATGCGAAATGAGTTGACGGAATGCACACATTTTATATTCCTTTACTGAATTCTTTCCTGACGAGATGCCAAACTGCTGGCGGTTTTAGGCTTTGGGTGATTGTCTTTGGATATGTGACCGAATACGGGAGATTTTGGCTTAACGTGCGGATTGCGGTACAGCGTCGAGTGTGTGTGTCACGTGTACCGACTTAGGAAAGGGCTTCTCAGACGGCACGCTGCATGCCTTGTGCCAGACGGCTGCGGTGGCAGACTTGTTTGTTCTCTCTGTGCTCTCCTTAGAGCCACAAACGTGCCAGGAAATTCAGAGCCACCCAAAGTGCACTCTGCAGACAGCTCTGGGATCTCGTTCTCCTGGACATTTGTTTTGATCCTTGGATTTTCATTTGGGTCATAGGTCTGACGGGTGATTTGTACGATTTTCTGTGGATCCATGTATCTTCATGACATTCAGGACCTTCCCGGCGTGCAGCGGCCGGGCTCTCCCCAGCTGTGTCTCTGGAAAGGCCCTCGCCTTCCCTGGACGGAAAAATGTCTGACTCTCCTTCAACGGGTGGTTCAAGCCGCTTCTTGGTCGACTGGAGATTTACGATGGGAGCAACCACAGGAGGGAATAGCATGGTTTGGGGGACTGTTTTTTTCATTGCGTTCGGCCAGGTTTTGCCCAAAAGGAGATGAGCGTTCAGTTCAGTTCGAGCTTACCACGTGTCACTGCGACTGCTGTCATCGTTCAACAAGGGCCAGAACAACATTCTGCACCGTGGCAGCACAATAGAGAGAGGATTAGCATGGCATTGGCACAAATTCTTGAAGTGTTTCACTGTTGGGTCCTTGAGTATGGCCCTTAACCCCCAATTGTCCAAAATGTCTCTTTGGATAAAAGCATCTACTAAATAAAAATGGAAAAATGTAACTATCAACGTTACATTCCATGCTCCACATTACAGTACTTGGAGTATACTACAGATTATCTCTATTGAGAGGGGAAAACGGATGAGGGATAAGGAAAGATGTCAATTTTAATTGCTTTCATCAGCTGCAGAGACCCAGGTGGGTTCAGGAGTGAGTCTTTGCGCTAGATGGCAGTACATACACAACTCGAGGTATATGAGGAGCTCCAGGGCTCTCTGGCTCAAGGTCTACACTCAGGTCTACACTCCCCCTGTATGGCCAGTTTGGACCCCAAGGGCTCTAGAAACATGTGTTAACAATTTAGGCCCAGACATTTATTTCTTTGTTTTACTGCTTGGCTCTCCTGTAGACAGCGTCGGGACAGGCCGAGGGCCGTCTGGATCGTGTCAGAGGCTGCGGGGATCGGGTTCTTGTGACGAGCCAGATGGGGAAGGGCTTTGGGGTTCTGTCGAGTACAGCAGTATGCCCAGTGGCATGGGGGAGGTTGGGGGATTTGACTCGCTTGCTCATGTTCTAGCTGGAGCAGGTTTCTGGGGTCAGGAAGAGCCATGTGTGTGTGAGTACAGACCGGACCAAAGCATCGTACTGGAGTGGGATTGGACGGAGGAGATCAAGAAGTCTCCCGGACCGCATTCCTGTATGAAGGTCACTAACCCTCTTGCCCATTTTCTCCTCGTTTCCACAGCTCCCTCGAGGCGCAGTGACCTGGAGAACCTGGGATACTGTCTGCTCCATTGGCTGTGCGGGACGCTGCCCTGGGACTCGGTGCTGAAGAACCCTGTGCTCGTCCAGGAGGCCAAAGCCAGGTGCTCTCATGGCTCCTTACTCTGGCTTTGGGACCTGCTGGTCCGGAGCCCAAGTCTGAGAGGATTGTTTTTCCCTCTCTTTTGCTAGATGTGATTCCTTAACAGGATATGGGATTCACCAACTGATTTTTAAAGTAGTACAATGCAAAAAAAACAACAATAGATACAAACTGAGAGCTTTATAGTCCATAGAGTTGCAAGCCTACTAAGCATCTAACAGTGAGTCATGGGGTAATGCTTTTGGGAAAGGAAGAAATCTACTCTTTGTACTGCATGAGGTATCATTTCTTGACGTCAACTTCATCCAACAATGCCAAAAGACAAAGCTCCCATTCTGGAGTTTCTCATTTGCTCCTGTTTGCCACCCCAGGCTGATGGCCAACCTCCCTGACTCAGTGCTGGAGCTACCTGGCAGTGGTACGGGTGAGTAGGTTGGTGCTCTGGGGGGGTCTCTTGGATGACAGGTGTGTAGGGACTGGGGGGGGGGGGGGGGGGGGGG